>OX387373.1:2525200-3125200 GCA_947563465.1 Archips xylosteana
CATAGTGACTTCTAATTTGCGTGCGGTTACGGGTTTAATCCGCAGGCAGGGCAAATATTTGTATGAACAATACAAATTTAATGTTTGTGCTCGAGTCTTGGATGTTTAATATTTATGTACGTATCTAATCTAATCTATCTAATACCTTTAAACGAGCAATTCTTGTATATATGTATGTATATATATAATCAGGGTCTCGGAAACGGCTCCAACGATTTCGATGAAATTTGGTATGTGGGGGTTTTCGGGGATGAAAAACTGATCTAGTTATGTTTCATTTTCAGAAAATCGCTTTTACTCGTGTTTTCCGGCTATTTTTGTTTGCATTAGAATATAAAGCTAAATTTCGCCCACTTCGAGCAGATCATAATGGCACATTAGAAATCGGGTGGTCGCGGATCCAGCCGACCTCGGTTCGAATCCACGTTTTTTTTCAACATTTTTAGTTTTTTTTTAAGTTTATTTTTCATGAGAAAACGTCAAGTTTCTTCTTTTGTGAGAAAAAGTTACTTTTTTGTGAGAAAAAGTTACTTTTTTGTGAGAAAAAGTTACTTTTTTGCTAGAAAAAGTTACTTTTTTGCTAGAAAAAGTATTATAGGGAACGTGCAGTAACCATAGGCGGCAGCACTAATGCGACAGAAGAGACACTATGCGGACAGTAAAACAAACTTATCAAGGTAAAACATTCAAATTGATGGCACCCTTATAGCACCAGTTGGCAGCACCGTCTATGTGCACGTTCCCTATTGGGAGCACAGAACAGGAAAAGCCGGTTGTCTGTAAAGTCGGTTTACGGACGATAGTTTAACGTGACTCACCCAACCTCCGGTGTTTTTGTCAAATATCTTGAAAACGGTGCATCCTACGGCAAAATCAATGAAATTTTCATCCCCCCTTTAATACCCCCGCGCTCCCTCCCCCGCATCCCCTCCCCCCTCTCACCCCCCCCCCCCCCCCCCACCCCTCCGGTGTATATAATCAGGATCTCGGAAACGGTTCCAACGATTTCGATGAAATTTGGTATTTGGGGGTTTTCGGGGATGAAAAATTGATCTAGCTTGGTCTTATCTCTGGGAAAACGCTTGGTACCGAGTTTCTGCCCGAGCAGAGCTCGGTCGCCCAGGTACTATTATATCATCACGCTAACTCCAATAGGAGCGGAGCGGAGCGGAGCGGAGCGGAGCGGAGCGGAAGAATGTTTCAAAATCGGGGGTTTTTCAAGTAAAACTTCTATAGGCGCTAATCTCAGGTACAGATATTTGACAAAATGTTGGCTGTTGCCCGCGACTCCGTCTGCAAATAATTCCGCGGGAACTATGCAGTTTTCTGGGATAAAAACTATCCTATGTCCTTTCCAGGGTCTCAAACTATGCCCATACCAAATTGCATCTAAATCGGTTCAGCGGCTTAAGCGTGAAGAGGTTACAGACAGACAGACACACTTTCGCATTTATAATATTAAGTGTGGATGGGACAGAACCCTTCGTATGAGACTCCAACTCGCACTTGGCCGGTTTTTTTTCTAAGACACAAGAAAACACCGTGTAGATTACTTTTATTTTTTATGCCCGACAACTAGGAAACGGAATGAAAATTCAACTTTAAAGGCCACCACAAACCGGGAATAAAATATACGGTGACACACACTGGCAGCGCGGAACACTGTATTTGATTCACTGTTATTAACCACGCTGTTGCGTCAGCGACCTGCGCTCCCGGTTTGTTGTGGCCTTAACTGAATACTCAGAAATAAACATCGATAATTTTATCGACAACACCTCCGCCCTTAGCGAGTAGCGGAATGTTCCGGCAGGCCTCATGCATGCCATGTACTTACGCGCGATATTTACCTACCGCGGGGACGATCGCCTGCGATCGAAATTCCAGTAGGTTGTCACAAGCGCGCGCCGACGCACGTTCATTCGTGTTCCACGGAAAAAATATGCCGCCTGAACTTTTATAAGTGAATGGTGAAACAGGGGGCAAATTTTAATATGACTATGCTAGAATTAATAGCTAATATAACAATTTGGAAGTTCGTATCGTGCTGTCCCTCTTACTCTTCTATAAAAAGCTATAAGCGTGAGCGGGATGGCACGATGCGAAGTTCGAAAGTTAACCTTCGTATTTAGTATAACGCTAGGGTACTATGAGCATGGCAATGTGTTCTACGCATTACAATAAAGTACCTGGGCGACCGAGCTCTGCTCGGGCAGAAACTCGGTACCAAGCGTTTTCCCAGAGATAAGACCAAGCTAGATCAATTTTTCATCCCCGAAAACCCCCAAATACCAAATTTCATCGAAATCGTTGGAACCGTTTCCGAGATTCTGATTATATACACCGGAGGGGTGGGGGGGGGGGGGGTTGAGAGGGGGGGAGGGGATGCGGGGGAGGGAGCGCGGGGGTATTAAAGGGGGGATGAAAATTTCATTGATTTTGCCGTAGGATGCACCGTTTTCAAGATATTTGACAAAAACACCGGAGGTTGGGTGAGTCACGTTAAACTATCGTCCGTAAACCGACTTTACAGACAACCGGCTTTTCCTGTTCTGTGCTCCCAATAGGGAACGTGCACATAGACGGTGCTGCCAACTGGTGCCATAAGGGTGCCATCAATTTGAATGTTTTACCTTGATAAGTTTGTTTTACTGTCCGCATAGTGTCTCTTCTGTCGCATTAGTGCTGCCGCCTATAGTTACTGCACGTTCCCTATAATACTTTTTCTAACAAAAAAGTAACTTTTTCTCGAAAAAAATAACTTTTTCTCACAAAAAAGTAACTTTTTCTCACAAAAGAAGAAACTTGACGTTTTCTCATAAAAAATAAACTTAAAAAAAAAAACTAAAAATCTTGAAAAAAAACGTGGTATCGAACCGAGGTCGGCTGGATCCGCGACCACCCGATTTCTAATGTGCCATTATGATCTGCTCGAAGTCGGCGAAATTTAGCTTTATATTCTAATGCAAACAAAAATAGCCGGAAAACACGAGTAAAAGCGATTTTCTGAAAATGAAACATAGCTAGATCAGTTTTTCATCCCCGAAAACCCCCACATACCAAATTTCATCGAAATCGTTGGAGCCGTTTCCGAGATCCTGATTATATATATATATACAAGAATTGCTCGTTTAAAGGTATTAGATATCCTTTTTTGTTAGGATTCCAGAGCTAAAATGGCAAAAACGGAACCCTTATAGTTTCGCCATGACCGTCTGTCTCTTTGTCCGTCCGTGGCTTAGCTTAAAGAATATTAGTGCTAGAAAGTTTGCATGGATATAATATATAGCAATTATCCCGACAAAATGGTAAAACAACATGTAGAAAAAAAAAATTTAATCCAAACTGCCAGCCCTTGTCACTGTCGGCACGCACACATTCTTAAGGAGACGGAGTAGTATAATCTGTGGCTACAATCGCGGTAAGTACCAAGATTTTGTACGGGATGCAGTATCTGTTACGAAGTAACTATTAAGTAATCTGTGGTTCCGGTCTCACAAAGTTCTGTGACACAGACAAAAATCGACGTTATCGTATTAGAATAAAGTCTATTTTCATATTACGCATTTCTAAAAAATGTCTTACGGAATAGAAAAAATTAAATTAATCTAAATTAAAATGAAATACTACTTACCGATGATACGAAATACCACAATTGGTGGCGTTTTTGGTGCGGCTATCATTTTTACACTCTAAAACTGAACAATAAGGCATATTTCCTCAACTTTTCTCTATAATTATCGTTTTGATTGCACAATCGCCCGACACAAGCCTCTGCGCGCAACTGAGTCGGTTGCGCGCAAGTCATGCGGAACTCCGCACAATTGTGTCACACTCGATATGACTGCATAACACTTCTATAGTTTTTTCTGTTCTGTGTTTATATCTGCCTTTGTGACGATTCACTGCAGGGGTCAAATGAAGGTCATTACTTAAATTTTCTTTATTTAATTCAGATTATCATATTTTTGGAATCTGATTTCTGAAAACGCTTCACAAAGCCTATTTCTCCAAACGGTTTTCGATTTATTATACGTTGCCAAAAATTGGGACATCCCAATTGCCTGTCGTGTCACCGCAAATCTATTGTGTAGAGTATAGGTTGTAATGTTGGCGGAATAAGGTTATCCCGGTAATGTCATTTGTACTGTAATTACCTCGATGTCGTCGTCATGCAATAGATTAGGAATTTGTGGGTATAGTGAACATTTTAAAGCATACCTTGTCGAAAACAGTGCAGTACGCTTAGTATAAGTTTAACTTCACCAAAATACTTCTCGATCGCGTTTTCGTAAAAAAATCAATTACTAGGGAAACATGGACAGCGCCTCCGCGCGCACGCGTCCATGTTTCCATAGAATTGAAATTTTTACGTAAACGCGATCGAGAAGTATTTGGTGAAGTAAAACTTATACTAAGCATACAGAGGCTATTTGTGACTTGATCTTTGACTTGACCCCTCACAGATTTTTGTGACCAGCTGCCTATGCAACTCCGTTCATCTGGTGGAACGTTGTATATTTCATTTTATAAATAGTTTTTTCCTGACTGCTTTTAATGTAAAGACATGAATATTTTATATTAATTATATTAAAATATAATTCAAATAAATAAGCACAGCAAACGAACGTCCACAATTACAAATAGTATAAATACACAAACAAACGGGCTCGCTCGGCTCTGCTCTTTTTTTAATGGTGACATACAATGGTGTACAAGAATTGTCTGTTATGTCACCACAAATCTATTGCGTAGGCTATAAGGTGTAATTTTAATTTATATGATTGTTTTTCGTATACTGCTCAAAAATATATAAGGGCCACCTGCATATTTCTGGTTTATTGTATGACTGATTTCATATTAATCCAAATAAGTGAAACAATTGACAAATTAATTAAATGTTTGTTAGCTTAATTAACTACATAATTATTGTATCACTGTCATTTTAAAATAAGGTTATTACTGTTTAATATAAATTACACGTAACGACCAAATTACTGGTGGCCCTTATTTTTTTTGAGTAGTATATAAAAAATAAATCTATTACTTTATCAATACTGAATAATAAATTAAAAATGCGATTTTTTAGAAGTAAAATTTTATTTAAACGATGGCAATTCACAATGGTGTAAATAACTGCCTGTTGTGTCACTACAAATCTATTGTGTAGGGATGTAATGTTGTATTAAACTAAGGGGCGATCACTACATTTACATTTTATTGTTCGCATTTAGTATTGTCTGTAAGGTGGAGTCTTGTAATTAGAACTATCTGATTATTTGCAACCAACTTATATAACTCCCTCTAGGATCACTGTTCTGAACAACGACAGGCGTGATATTGTTCTTCATAGAATAATATCGCACCTGTTATTGTTCAAAATAGTGATCCCTAGAGGGAGTTATTTAAGTTAGTTGCAATTACAAGACTCCACTATACTTTTATTGGTCCGAGGCTAAAGTTAGTTTGTATTACAATTGTTAATCACCAGTGACTTATTAATAATTAATTATTAATACTTAAGTAAATCCTAATTATGTTGATGTAATTTAAATCACTAAAGTAATATTTTTTGTCAAGTCAGTAGTAGAAGTGGATGAGCCGTTGTGGAGCTCAAAATGATCTATCTACACACGACTATTATATGTATACTGCCAAGGAAATTAGAGAGCGTGAGGATTATTTTGAGCTCCACATCCTTTCATTCACTTCTGCTACTGAATGTACCTAGTGATTGATACATGAAAGGAAAATTTATATATTTTTTTTTATTTTCATAATCATTAATTAGTGATTGTTTTTCGTATAATAAATAATCTATTACTTTCTCTATTACGTATTTCGTTTATTTTTACGTCACAGTTTTTTGTGTAATTCTGGATAGCTTTCTAAAAACTAAACGTGTATTTAGCTAATTAAACAATATGTAGGCAAAGGCAGGAATGTAATCGGTACAATTATGTTTATTTGAGATATTTATCCAGATTTCGCTTACTGCAAATGAGAGTATAATTAATAAAATTGATGGTTGTGAGGAACGCTATTATTAATATTGCTGGTGTGGAAGATCAGTAATACTAATAATTGCAACAACCTCATTTGCAGTTAGGCCGCTTACACCTATAAGTTTTAGTTACGTAAGCAGCTTCCGTAATGAACTTACGACAAATTTACTAGTGTTAACGGCTCTGTAAGTATCTTACCGTAATTTTTCAACTTAGTGAGTAGTGAAAGTTTACGGTAAGCTCTTACAAAGGCATTTACATTAGTAAATTTGTCATAAGTTCATTACGGAAGCTGTTTACGCAACTAAAACTTGCAGGTGTAAAGGCGGCCTGTATATCGACTACTTACTGTTTCTCGATTCAAATATTTCCAGGATTACAGGAAAAAATCGAACCTCTCCCAACAAGTAACAATGGACTTGAAGCAAGATATAAATATATCTTACTTCAAAATACAATAAGCTCTACTCAAGATAACAATGAAATCAAACCAAAATATTTAATTACTTGGATAAAGATTCAAGTATTCAAACCAAAACATTTACTGACTTCAATATAAAGTTTAAACTATTTATTTCAAGTAATATCCTTTCTTGGTTTAATGTGAATGATGTTTTGATTTGAGATTGAATATTTATAAATTTAAAAGATATTTGTTTTGATTCAAGAAACTTTACTTCTCACATTAAGAAATTATCATCTTTAAAGTAATTGGGTGAATATCAAACCAAGAATTAAAGTTACTTGGTACAAGTTAAAGTAAAGTTTAGTTTGATACTCACTGTTTCACATTAAGAAACAACATTTTAATTCCAAGTACTGTTAGTCATTATTTTGAAACTGATTGTTTCAATTCAAGAATTTTACTTCTCTCATTAAGAAATATCATCTTTAAAGTAATTGGGTGAATATGAAACCAAGAACTAAAGTTACTTGGTATAAGTTACACTGTTTCACATTAAGAAACAACAATTTCATTCCAAGTACTATTAGTCATTATTTTGAGACTGATGTTTCAATTCAAGAAATTTTACTTCTCACATTAAGAAATTATCATCTTTAAAGTAATTGGGTGAATATCGAACCAAGAATTAAAGTTACTTGGTACAAGTTAAAATAAAGTTTTGTTCTATACTCTCTGTTTCACATTAAGAAACAACAATTTAATTCCAAGTATTGGAAGTCATTACTTTGAGACTGATTGTTTCAATTCAAGAATTTTACTTCTCACATTAAGAAATATCATCTTTAAAGTAATTGGCTGAATATGAAACCAAGAACTAAAGTTACTTGGTATAAGTTACACTGTTTCACATTAAGAAACAACAATTTAATTCCAAGTACTGTAAGTCATTATTTTGAGACTGACAAATTCTTATTATGAGTAATATAACTATATGCAATTAAGAGACAATACTTCTTTGTGTTAAGAATTTGTGAATTTGTTTCTGAATAACAATTTTCATGAAACAAAACAGTCGCACTCTTGGAATAAACATTAAAGTTTTTAAAAAAAGAGTGTTTTATGACTTGCAAAAAGAGATTTAATAGTTGGAGGAAGTAATAAACTTTGAAACATTTTATGTTTTATTACAAGCAATTTGTGTCTTCCTGGTATAGGAAACAGGATATGTCTTGAACGAAATAGGTTTATTTGGTTGAAGACATCTTCTTTTTCTGTGTGAGTGACAGACAATCAGAGTTACTTTCGCATTTATAATATTATCAGGGATTATATACTTACAAAAATGCCACCTTTAATGGCCTGTTACTGGCAAACTACAAAGGTATAAAATTATTAATTTTCAAATGTACTAAAATGTATCTGGGTACATTCCCATAACCATAATCTACATCTACTATCTTGTAACGTAAACAATGTAAATAGTAGGGTGTTTCATTTTTCAAAATTTTTGATTTTTCTTTGACTTTGCTTGAATTCTTGTTTCCACTCATATGTAAAGTTCATACGCCAAAAATCAGTAAAATCGATTATCATCTAAAGGTTGCACAGTTTGATGACTTGTATGCCAAGTAATGGATATCGGTGTATTACAGGATAGCAAAATTTTCAAGTTTTTTATCTGAAGTGGAGGGTTATAAGTGATTTAAGTGTGTCGCTTAAAAGATTGAAGCATATTTTAACGTAAATAATAAGTTTCCTTGTGATATTTTGTTAGGAGCTGGACTTCCTTCCAAGGAACAAGTGCTGTTGGTTTATTTTACACCATCACAAAGAAAAAAAAACTCTTTCGGACGCCACTAAGTAGACAAGTATTAAACTGCAAGAAGTGTGGAAGAAGGCTAATATATATGTCAAGAGAGTAACCGTTTGAGCTTGTTAAATATTATTTTAATATTTAGTGTGGTATATGCTTTATAACAATAACATGAATGTCTTTTACATGTGTTTGCTCTGGCAATAATACTGAGCTATTTTTAGCGGGGCAACACCTCTGTCTCTTTCGTTGTAACCTCCTTGCTGACCGGGTGCGGTATATACTATTAAAATTATCTTTCTGTTCTGTAAGTTCATTGAGTACATCTCTGAGTAAATCTGTTTGTGTGTCACGGTGCTTTACGTGTATTTGTAAAATATATAAATAGTAGAAGTCATCAATATACGGATTACTGAACTTCAGTTGTTTCTTCTTGTCTCCGCTGCCCACGCCACCAATTACCACTGCGATCCACGTTGCCTCTCAACAGGTTTTGGTCCCAGAGTTAATAGAAGAAATAAATAAAAATTGGTGTGCTTGTTGGGCGCGGAGCAGATTAAGAAACTAGATAATATTTCATCGTTTAATATGCCTAATGATGTTGGCGGGAATGATGGCGGCCTAAGCCAAGATGGCGTGCCTCGTGTACCCGTGTCTAGTAGTGACCCGCCTTCCGTTATGTCTGTCGGCGGCGGTGTTGTTGGAGGTATGATAGATAGACTAGATGGTGTGAGCAATTTTAATACATGGAAGTTTGCCATGATATGGGCTTGTGTCGAAGGATCGGATACTGATCGTAATAGGGATCAGCGTGCACTTGCACGAATATGCCTTTGTTTGAAATCCCACTGTTATCAGTATGTAAATAATGCCACGACGGCGAAAATAGCATGGGACAACCTTATAAAAGTTTTTGAAGATAAAAGTTTGTACCGGCTGAGTATGACGTATTGGTATCTAACCTCGAAACAGCAAGCATCACTGGCAGCCTATCTAGTGAGATGGTCCGCACTAGACTTCTGCAAGAAGAGTTTCGTAAAGTGTCTAGTGAAAGTGGAAGTGCGTTCCTATCCAAGCAGCAGCAGCGTAAAACATTCATTACTTGTAATTACTGTAAAAAGCCTGGACATTTGAAATCAAAGTGTTATAAATTAAAAAGGGACAAAAAGGCAAAATTTGACAGTGGTAATGAACAGACTTTTTTAGTTACTGCCTTAATGGCACTTAATGCCAATGTTTGGATTATAGATTCAGGTTGTACTTCTCACATGACAAATTGTAAGGAAATTTTGTTTAAGTTTAAAGCAAATAAATCCCATATCTCTATTGCCAATGACGATAGGCTGATTAGTGAGGGTGTTGGAAATGTCAAATTTACTCTCAATAATCAAAATATGTTGCTCAGTGATGTGATGTTTGTGCCCAAGCTCTCCACCAATTTGATTTCAGTATCTAAGTTAACTGAAAAGGGTCTATTTATCAGATTTACGAAAGAGGTTTGTTTTATCTATGACGATGATAAATGTATTGGTACAGCGACTAATAAAAAGGGTGTCTATATTTTGGATGGTGTAGGGTCTAATCAGTGTGCTTCACAGGTAGTGCACTCTTCCATTGTCCTGCCGGAGAGGCGGGAAGTACATTGTACTGATGCTGCTTTTAGTGTGTCAACTGATGTGTGGCACAAACGACTTGGACATTTGAGTCTTAGCGGGATGAAGGCTCTGAAGAATGGTATGGTTTCTGGTGTTATGTTTCAGGATAAGAAAGACATTGCACTCGAAGAATGTGTGGCTTGTCTTGAGGGGAAGATGAAGGCCAAATCCTACCCGAAGGGAGAAGTCAAGCGTTCCAGCCAACCACTGGAGCTCATCCACTCTGACGTTTTTGGTCCGGTATCGGTAAGCAGCTGGGGAGGTGCACGTTATCTGGTGACCTTCACAGATGACTACTCCAGGAAGACATTCGGATATCTAATACGATGTAAGTCTGATGTTATGTCTTGTTTTATAGAATTAAAAGCCCTAGTTGAAAAGCAAGCTGGATTACCAATTAAATGTCTGCGTTCAGACTGTGGTGGCGAATACTGCAATGCACGATTCGCTGCGTACTTGAGGAAGGAGGGAATACTTCACCAAACCTCTGTTCCATATTGCCATGCTCAAAATGGAGTTAGCGAGAGATTGAATAGAATTTTGATCGAGAAAGCAAGGTGCATGCTTCAGGAGAGTGGTCTCTGTAAGAGGTATTGGGGCGAAGCTGTAATGACGGCTATATATTTAAAAAACAGAAGCCCTACTACCGCTTTGTCAGGATCCATTCCTGAGGAGGTCTGGACCCGATCAAAGATTGATCTTGGTCACCTCCGAGTGTTCGGATGTATTGCTTATTCTCTTATTCCACAGCAGAGGCGTAATAAGTTGGATGCAAAAAGTAGATTACATATCTTTGTCGGTTATGGTGAAACCACGAAGGGCTATAGACTTGTAGAACCTTCTAATCCTTCTAGAGTAATTTTTTCAAGAAATGTGTCTTTTATTGAGCACAAATTTTATCATACAATGACTATGAAAAATAATAATAATGATTTTAATTCTTATATGCAATTGAATAATAATTTTCAGCAGAATAATATATCTGACTGTGATGTGCATTTAAATAATAATAATTTTCAGCAGAATAATACATCTGACTGTAGTATGCCATTAAATAATGATATTCAGGAAACTAATTTATCTAATAATGATGATGAATTAAATGGCAGTTTGTTAAAACCAAGTGAAAATATTGAAATTAGCCAATCTAATGTCAGTTCCCCAATGATTTCAGAGCCTGCTACTGAATACTTGAGCAGCGACAGCGGCTCCGATTTCCAGTCACCTACTGGTGAGAGCAGCGGTTCTCTAAGCTCGTCGGGCGATGAGAGGCCAGTCACAGGGGAAGCAGCGTCGGGCCCAGAGGTGTCTGCCTCTGAGCTGGGACGGCCTGTACGTAGCACGCGTATGGTGCCACCTATAAGGTATGGCGATTACGACTTGTCTATGTTTGTGCAGGATGCTATGACATTGGATGAACCTCAGTCATATGAGGAGGCTGTTTCGTGTATTAATGGTCAGGCATGGCAGGCAGCCATGCAGTCAGAATATGAGTCACTCATTGCCAATAATGTATGGCGCGTAGTAGATCGACCGCCGCCTGGCACTAATGTAGTCAAGTCCAAATGGATATATAAGACCAAACGTGATACCACAGGAAAGTTTGATAAGTATAAGGCTAGATTAGTTGCACGGGGCTTCACTCAAGTTCAAGGGGTCGACTACAATGATACTTTTTCCCCTGTAGTTCGTCACTCTAGTATGAGAATATTATTTTCTTTGGCTAATAAATTTGATTTTGATATGAGCCACATAGACGTCACTACAGCTTTTTTACATGAAGACTTGGAGGAAGTTATTTATATGGAGCAGCCTCAGGGCTTTGGCAATGGTGATAATACTAAAGTATGTTTGCTTATGAAAGGGATTTATGGTCTAAAACAGGCCAGTCGTATATGGAATCGCAAGGTTGATGCTTTACTTACTAATAATGGTTATACACAATCAAAGTGTGAGCCTTGTGTTTACATTAAGCGATTATATCATGATGTTGTAATAATCGCACTTTATGTTGATGATTTTTACATATTTTCCAGTAAAAATAGTAAAAATAAAATACAATTAGTAAAATTACTGGAAAATAACTTTAATGTCAAAAATCTAGGAAATTTAAGGAATTGTCTAGGTATAACTGTTACCAGGGATAGGTCTAAAGGAATTTTAGTACTTGACCAATCCAATTATGTTAAAAGAATATTAGAGAAATTTGGAATGCAAAATTGTAAAGCTGTGGCTACACCTATGTCATTGAATTGTAAATTAATTAAATCAGATAAACATTTGGATGATAGTGTGTATAACTACAGACAGTTGTTGGGTTGTTTAATGTACCTATGTGTGTGTACCCGGCCTGACATATCTTTTGCCTGCAGCCAGCTCTCTCAATTTAGCAATTGTTTTGATCAATCTCATTGGCTCGCTGCCAAACGTGTTTTGCGATACTTAGCAGGGACGATTAATTATGGTTTGTTTTATTCAAAATGTAATAATCTTGAATTATCTGCTTTCGCTGATGCAGACTGGGCTAATGACCTAAACGATAGAAGGTCCTACACAGGCTTTATAATTAAAATAGGAAATGACTCTATCAATTGGGAATCTCGAAAGCAGCGCTGTGTAGCACTCTCTACCACGGAAGCAGAGTATTTGGCAATGGGGGATGTCTGTAGAGATATATGTTTTATAAGAAATTTTATATTTGAAATTCTAAAAACTAGTGTAAAAGCTGCCTTATATAATGATAACCAAAGTGCATTAAAATTGTTGAGTATTAAAGAATATTGTCATAAGAAGACTAAGCATATAGACTTACGTTATCATTTTATTAAGGACTTGGTTGTTGATAGTAGCATAAGTGTTACATATTTGCCATCAGACAAAATGATTGCTGATGTATTTACCAAGCCTTTGTGTAGCAGCAAGCATTCAAATTTCAGAAATGATTGTAATGTAAAGCAGATTTAGCATGTGTTTATTGGTATTCTGTAATTATGTTGTGTACTAATGTTTGTAACACATGCTAGTTAATATGTTACCTATTGTTATAGAGCATAAGGGGAAGTGTTAAATATTATTTTAATATTTAGTGTGGTATATGCTTTATAACAATAACATGAATGTCTTTTACATGTGTTTGCTCTGGCAATAATACTGAGCTATTTTTAGCGGGGCAACACCTCTGTCTCTTTCGTTGTAACCTCCTTGCTGACCGGGTGCGGTATATACTATTAAAATTATCTTTCTGTTCTGTAAGTTCATTGAGTACATCTCTGAGTAAATCTGTTTGTGTGTCACGGTGCTTTACGTGTATTTGTAAAATATATAAATAGTAGAAGTCATCAATATACGGATTACTGAACTTCAGTTGTTTCTTCTTGTCTCCGCTGCCCACGCCACCAATTACCACTGCGATCCACGTTGCCTCTCAACAGAGCTAACGTTTAATAACTTTATAAGGAACACTTACCATAATTTGTTAACGTTTTCCTTAGAAATTATCCGAAAGCGTAAGAGACAAGACAAAGTGGATGCTTATAAAATGTAGCATTGAAATCGATTAAAGAAATCATGACAATGACCTTGGACTAAGAATGCTCTTCATTAAGTAGTCATCAAGTCATGAAGACGATGAAAATAATTCTATTCTCTGTACCACCAGCAAAAATGTCACGTCCTATTTTATAAGTAAACTAAAATCTCTCGATTGGACACTCATAGCTGCATAGGACCGCGAACAACTCTCCACTCGGCAAGCTAGTACTTCGGTTATTACAGTTGTTATAAGCCTTGGTCACGATGTCTCAGATGTTTCTATATCGCCGTCTACTATTCATCGAACTCGGGTGACCAAAAGAAGCAAAATGGCTCAAAAAATTTAAGCATCATTAACCTTTACTCTAACATTGAAACTGTAAATTGTTGTCATCAATCGCATCCTGTAAGATTCTAGAAGACAGAGTAACTATTCTTTATTTAATGATTCGATCAGAGACGAATAGCAGAAACAATCATGCAACAGAAAATGCGTGGTCAAGCGAACGTACCAAAGATGAGGTTGTAACTTGTGTAGTCTAAGTAGTAAATTATTTATTGAGTAGTTAATGTTCTATTTTATGCTTAATTTAATTTAATTTCACTTAAAAACGATGTGTGGCTACCATATTGTGCTATCTTTAAATAAAAGTAATTACTTCTTTTTTTCAATTCTTATTTAGAGCTGTTCATTCTGTGCAACCGCTAAACATGGTCTAATCCACTTGAAATTTGGAAAATATTCTATTAACATAAGCTAGAACCGGAAGCTGAGCAAAGTCAGAAAAAATATCACAAAAATGTTTTTCACCTACAAAAGTGAAACACCCTAATAATAGTATTATAATACATTTGCAATAAATACAAACTGAAATATAGATGCACAGAAAAAACCCCAGAAAAAGGACCAATGCTGGGAATCGAACCCAGGTCCTAAGCATTCCGTGCCGTGTGCCATACCCCTACACCACCACTGGTCTAGAGATTAGATACGAATTTTTCCTATACATACATCATACATTTCAGTTTAGGGCCGGGCGGGGGGGCGGGGGCTAGTATCGGCCGCGGCGGTTCCTCACCAATTTGAATTCTGTCGCCAGGGAGGCGGCCGCCGCGACGGGGCCCGCGCCCCGCATCCGCTCCGACAAATAAAAGTGGGCTGCGTCCTCCCTTAGCCCCATTAGGAGGTCCACCAGCTCCTTCTCCAACCCCTGTAATTGATCATTTACACTCGAGTTGATCACTCTACTTTTCATCACAAATGCGAGGAAATAAAAAAAAACCGTTATATTAATAGTAGATTGTTCAACAAGGGACTAAAACAGGCCATAATGACACGAGATATTTAGCCACCCGAGCGATAGCGAGGGAGGCTATAATTCGAGTTGTCATTATGGTAGTTTAGTCCCGCGTTAAACACTCTACTTTTCACTTTGAATGCGAGGAAAAAAACGACGTACAAAATTACTTTTTTACAATGTATGCTCAATACGAGCAATGGACATCTGTTCAAAATTCAAATAGCAAAAAAAATACCGCTGTCTTTTCTTTTCTTTTATATTTTAAGTGACGCATTAAATGCTTGCATAATTAGCCAACAGATTCTAACTTAAAGACTATTTTATAACTAATTGGACTATGCATGTAAGAATGATAATTGTTCATTCATTAGAATCGGCAAATAAATTAACCTAATTGATCTAAGTTCACACACAAAATATATTGTTAACTGAAACACTTACCCGTGAATAAAGAAACGACTTTTTAAGTTTATTTTCTATATGCCAATTCTTTGTTAAATTATATCTAATTATACTTTCTATTTACTATTAAATCCAACTGACATCGCATTATTTTGAAGTCGCGCCATATTAACATTCAAACGTAACTGCTCTATCTACCGTACACTCCAGCACTGCTTTGCCGACAGTGCGGATTGCTATTTTATCGACAGAGCAGGGAACTGCTTTGCCAACAGCGTTTTAAAAAAAAAAACAAATTTAAACACCTAAGCTAAAGGAAAACTGTCAGATATCGGTAGAGCACCTGTAAGTTAGGCTGGCGCACGGCGTTCATGGGCGGCGGCAGCGCGGCGGTGGCGGCGGCGCTGCTGGCCGGCTGCGGCGCGCGCACGGCCCCCAGGTCCCCCAGGGCACCCGCCTCGGGGAGTCGGCGCTCCACCAGAAGGAGCTCCTGCGAACGCCATCATGTCATTACTTTACGTACAGTCAATCTGTTTCTACATATTAAGTAATATCTGTTCAACGTTACTCAGTAAGTAATCTGGTAATCTCGCTTAAGTACCTAAGTACCAACCGTTTAACGAACAATTTCGTGAGGAAAATGTACAAAACGTGACGCAGACTTTAATTTGTTTAAATTTATTTATAAATGCGGTACTTATTTTTAGTACAAAATAAACTAAACAAAGAGAAAAAGAATCTTACCGGCATTGAGACTTGTTCCTGAGCCAGCGTAAGAAAATCACGCAATGTTCTGTGTTCCATTATCTTGTACCGGCTCGCGTCTGATTCTCCGGACGGGTAGAAGTAATCGATGGCCTTGTTCTTCACTTCTTCGATCAGGGTGTCTTCGGTGAAGTACGCAGTGAACGTCTGGCCTTCAGGGCTGACGACTTTGAAGCCAGAGTCAGGGACTGACATCTTGGAGATCTTTGTTAGCACTTGTTTGTCGATCGAAACTGAAACCAGTGTCACATAAGAAAATATGGGAGGGATAATAAATATGAAATATCTTGAAACTAAGACCTAGCACATAATATTTACCGCTAAACTTTATGTGTAGTGTACCTAATCGTCCGTACGATTCCGCTTTATAATCGTAATAATAATAAAGTCCAATTCGCCCGCTCGAATAGACAAATTCACCGCAAATACCGCAAATCGATGTGTAAATTTATGTTAGAAACCGAAAGACAAATGAACACACGAAATCCGATCGAAGTGACCAAAAATGTTCGATTAATTTCCTTACTGCGCTGGTTCAAAACTTTAGTTTTATCTTTCGATTGGAGTTTTCTTTTGTGTAAAAAGAATCATAAAAGGGTACAAAAAACTAAATGTAAAATATGATATTCTTATGCCCTATGCTTACCCCGTAAAGCCGTCGACGCACAATCACAACACAAATTTGACACAAAGTCAACAAACGGCGGCCGCCGAATCTTCTTTTTTTCTTATTTCAAATCTTCCGCGACGCGCGTTGCCAGTACGGCGCTTAGCTTGGAGTTTTTATACGTCGCCCAACCCCAAAGAGAAGAGACAAATATATAATAATAAAGTGCAAGTGTTAATGTATGTGATGTTGAATATCTTGTGTAATGCCGCGTTTTTAAAGTTAGTTATTTATTGGTATTAATTAAAATGAAACATACTCGAATAGATAAATTCACCGCAAATACCGCAAATCGATGTGTAAATTTATGTTAGAAACTATTCATTAACTATTATTCTCTGCATTTCAACCAATTTGTTAACTTTCTACATGAAAATTTTGTCTTGGCTGAATGGCCACAAGGTCTTTGTCCATTTTCTTTCATACGTGCGCATAGAGGGCAGCACTGTCTTGCTCTGATTTGTATTCTTGCTGTGCAGTGTTTTATAACGTTAAATAAAACGATTAAGGAGATTTCTCAGTTTTTTTATTAGCAATAGAAGCCCTAACTTTAATTAGGTAGGAATCGTGGAGATTCCCGCGAATTGGGGGTGGATCCGACTATTTCTATTATAATTCATAATTTATGAATTTCTATTTATAGAAATACTGGGACTGATTCTCCCACTATTTCTATTGCATGCGGCGGTGGCGACAAAAGAAAACACTGTATATCACCGCTATATAATGACGGCGGTATTTTTGCCGCAATGAAAATTGGGATAACTACTCATTTCGGAAAAAACTCTTGTCCCACTTTTTATATTTTGTATTTCCATGGAAATAGTGGGATACACCCCGAATTGGTCGATATACCAAGTCTTTAGCCTTCTGTATTGTATAAATATACTTACACAAAATACTTACCTATTTACTCAATCGATGAATAGCTTGACCGACGACAGGATAAAGCGGGACTCCTTCGGTGCATACATTCTATCCCCTTTGTTAATTAAAATTAACAGGGTCAATAATATTTTAATGTAAATCAGAACGCAGCCTTTCTGAACGCTGCATAGTATTACTATCGCTATCTCACTCACTCTTGAAAAAGAAATGTCAGACCCTGCTACGTAGCAAGACGTGCAAATTTGTAAAATTAATTATATTTAACTCATTACAGTTTAAGTTGTGTGAATTTTACTGTAAGTTTAGCATTAAAGAAGGTGCTCAAAACTCAGTGTTTTAGTTCAAATCCATCAGGATCAGAGCAGCCACAGTGTTGGTTGCGCAGAGAGCCGCGATTCGAACCCGCCGGTTCTGTAGCCAACACATTTTTGGTGGCCCATGAGGGGAATCAGGAAGAAATTCAGTTCATCAATCATCAGAATTTAAAGCCAAGAAGGCAATTTCAGAAAGCGGCTTGAACAAAACAAGTTTGTGAGCGCACGCGTTGCGTCTTGAGGTGAGGTCAAGGTCACGCACCGGCGCGCGCTCAGTTAATTCAGAAGAAAGAAGACGATTTGTGATTATCATTATCGTGCATTGAAAACGTCGTGATTGCATCATTCGGCGCTTCAAGCAGAATTTTATTTTATTTTATCAGAAGATTCGAGATTCAGAAGTGAAGTGAAAGGTGTTTGTGTGTGGACCATTTCGGCCACAGATTACTAACGCGAAACATATCGGCGCATGATCGGCGCTCGGCGGCGGTTGTGTATGGACCAATTCGTGACGTCACTCGCGACCAAAGAGTATAAAACTTTAAGGAGTAGTCGTGTGTGAGTAAATCTTAGTACTAATTTAATGTGAAAATCAGGTCAGTAACTCCATAATTTATGTACTCCATGCAATGTTTACGCAAGCGTTTATCGAAACGCATATTTTAGATCTGTGATTTCTGTCAGTGTTAACAGTTGTTGATGTTATCATATCTGTTCGCGCCATAGCTTCGGTCTCCGATGATGCCCGAGCGTCGCGACCAATGAGAGCGTCTGCGCGGCGCATGCGCGGGCGCCGCTACACGACAAAGACAGCCCCGGCGACGAGGGCCATCTCTCTCACACTTCTTCTCATAACGTCAAGGAGCGCGCTCGTGTCCATAATAATTAAATACTTAAGAAAAGTCTGTAATTCTTTTTAATGGTAATTAAATTCCATTCACAAAAACCGCATTTATTTATTCTATGCTCAAACATAGAAAGTGGCGACCGTGACAGGACACGAGCGAGCATTCTTCGGTCACGTTCCAGGCTCGCCGTCGAAACCCCGCCGGACGCCATCTTGGGGCGTTGGTGCCTTGGTGGCATACTACGCGGAAGAAAGGGCTACGCAGTCCAGCAGGCCGTAGGCGCGCTGTGGAGCCAGGCGAGCAAGAGGCAAGAAAGAAGGCGGCGCCGGAGCTAGAAATCCCGGCCAGAGGCGGCAACATCTGCGTGCTTCGTCGGAGACGTGCGCCCCAGCGCCCCCAGCTAAGTCCAACCAGGAACGTGCCGTGAGCCCATCCCTTATCCATTTAACCTTAAATTTTTTCTCACAACAATAGTTGTATTCGCCCACCTAATTTAATTCAAAATTCCTAATCCTTTAAATTAATTTATCCCATTTAACTCATCCATTAACCTAATAACCTCGCATTCCTTTCTCTTTAATTAAACTTCTGTTTGGCTAAATTTTGAGTGCAGTCTACGGGTCGTGTTTGTGCGTGCGCCGATTTATCTGAATTCTAATTACCTACCTACTGTGCCTATTATAGTTGCGCGCTGCTGTTACATGGCAACGTGGCAACTACACCTTTTAGCTTCGGCTAGTCAGGCCAGTATTATAACCTTATTCTTCGTGTCAATTCTGTTTTCCCTTTCAAGTTTCAAACGCTATAATTAGCAAAACCCTAGTATCTACTAGCTTAACTCGAAGTGCCAGCGCATGCCGCGTACCTATGTACCTATTCCGTTTGTTAATTCAGTGATCTTTCGCTTCACAAAATACCTAACCTTTCGTACTTATTTAACTTCGCCGAGTGCAATTTTGTCAATTTTTGTTGTGCCTATTGCGTTCTTGCGTAAATATCTAAGTTACCTATTTATTTAATTGTCTGATTTATTTTTAATTTCAAGGCACTGTTTTTTCCCCTTTCGCATTTTGATCAGCATTGTTGCACATTGCATCATCTTTGTATCCGCCATTTGCAAACACCTTCGCTTACGCTTTCAGCTGCGCTGCGCACCGCGTGCTTGCGTGGCGGGCGCCGCTGCGCGCAACCGGTTCCGTGCGAGTCGCATCGTGCGCGCTCGGCCCGCCTCGCCTAGCCTCGCCGCCTGCCGCGTCGTGCAGCCATTTTGTTGACTAAGGAGCGTAAGCCGTTTTGCCAATTGCTAACGTTTACGTGGCTCGCTATTCCATTAAATACTTTTTGCAAATAAAGGCTTGACTGTTTGCACATCAAAAACATAACTAAACACGATGGATGCAAAATCAGAAGCCCAACTTAATGAATTAAGATGTAAGCGCAGTTCTATGAAGGGACAAGTTACTAAATTTAGTAAATACTTGTCAGCATTTGAAGATGGCAAGCCAGTTAGCGATTTAAAGTGTAATGAGTTAACTTTAAAATTAAATAAAATCATAGACTTGTCCTCGCGTTTTGATGAGCTGCAAATGTCCATTGAAGTTTTAAATAATAGTGACCTTGATAGCGAGCTAGCGGAGCGTGAATTGTTCGAGGATAATATTCATTTATTAATTGCAACTGCACAGTGTATTCTTGAGAAGGTGACAGCTTCCAAGGCGAAATCCGATCCGCCGTCGTTGAAAACTTGTGCAACAAACTGCAATAACTCAGAACCAATGGGGTTTCAATTGCCACAAATTAAAATTGCCAAGTTTGATGGTTCATATTATAAATGGATGGAGTTTAAGGACATTTATGAATCTCTAATACATAAAAACGATAGAATACAACCCGTTCATAAATTCCATTATTTAAATTCGTACTTGGAAGGCGAAGCCTCTCGAGTTATTTCAAATCTCGAGGTCTCTGAGGCTAACTACCCTGAGGCCTGGGACCTTTTGTGCGAAAGGTACGGTAACAAACGGCAATTAATCACAAACCACTTAAATTCGCTTCTTAATATAGAACCCATTCGGCGAGATTCCGATAAGGCCTTACGCTTTCTAAGTGATCACGTGAGCAAGAACCTTAGGGCGCTTAGCACCCTCGGTCTTCCTACCGAGCACTGGGATGCAATCCTTATCCACTTGTTAGCAGCCAAACTAGATTCTAACACTTCTGTAAAATGGGAAGAATACCGAAGTGATCTTAAGGAATGGCCCACTCTAAAGAATTTCAAAGATTTCTTAAAAAATCGTGCAGACATCTTAGAGACTCTGTACCGATCTAAATCCAGTAACAAAACGGAGATCACAAACAATAAAACTCCTTTTAAACAAGATAAAAGTGTTAAAACATTCGTGATTTCAGCCAAACAAAATGACAGCAAGGGCCGGCCGTGCGTCGTGTGCCGCGGCGACCACCGTGTGTACGACTGTCCTGTCTTCAGGCAGCTCTCTGTTGACGAGAGATGGGCGCGGGTCAACGGCCTCCAGCTGTGCCACGTCTGCTTGCGAGCGGATCATGAGTCGCGTCGGTGCAAACTGAGCGGCTGTCGTGTATGTAAGAGACGTCACAACACATACCTACACACACACACGACACAACATACAAACATACCTAACCCTACGCCTAGCATGGATCAGGTCATTCACCCCGTCAGTGGTGGCTCGTCAAACCCTGCGTCCTCCGCTTCTACGGCAATACCTAGCAACAGTGCTGAAGGTGTCACCTCCACTGCCAACTCCTCGCTGTCCAGCAGCGAGGTTTTACTGTCCACAGCCTTAATTGATATAATTAACCCTTGCAACAACAGGATAGAAACTGTTAAGGCTTTACTCGATTGTGGGAGCCAATCGTCATATATGAGTGATAGTTTAAAGCAACGTTTGCAACTTCCCTCTCAACCTCTGATTGCCACAACCATTTTAGGTATAGGTAATACTCCCCTTAAATGCATTCCAGGTCGTTGTGCAGCACAGATACATTCTAAAATTAACGATTTTAATGCCAACGTAAATTTCCTGGTTCTAAACCAAATAACTGATAACTTACCTAAAAAATATTTTGACTTAACTCAACTGAACATACCGTCTAACTTAAAACTGGCTGATCCGACTTTTAATATCCCGTCCCACATTGATGTACTTTTGGGTGCTGACATATTTTGGCACATTGTGGGCGGCGAACAAAGAACTTTAAATAATAAACAAACAAGGCTAATTGAATCAAAATTGGGTTGGTTGATAACAGGTCCAGTAACCAGTGCTAGTGTCGCTCAGCGCTCTGTCACTACACGTAGCAACCTCTCACTATCTGATCTGTCTGCTCAAATGACCAAATTTTGGGAGACAGAGGAGTTACCGCTCGGCGCGGGCTCCGATGGGGACGCGATCGCTTCGCACCCCATAGAAAAACATTTTGTGGAAAATACCTATCGTCAGCCTGATGGCCGCTTCGTGGTACGGTTGCCTCTTATAGACACACCAGATTGTCTCGGCAACTCGTTCAATATAGCTAAAAAACGATTGTTTAATTTAGAAAGACGTTTTAGTAAACAACCTGATCTTAAATCAATGTACACTGACTTTATAAACGAATATAGAGATTTAAATCATTTAACTGAGTCACAATTCCCTTACCGACCCAACTATCTTCCTCATCACGCCGTGATGAAGGAGAATAGTGAGTCCACTCGCCTTAGAGCTGTGTTCGATGCCTCTTGCCCCACCTCCTCTGGCTATTCGGTCAACGATATCCAGATGGTAGGACCTAACATACAAGACTCTTTGTTCAACATTCTCCTTAGATTTCGCCATTACAAATACGTGCTGTCAGGTGATATTGAAAAACAGTACAGGCAAATTTCAATGAATAAATTGGACAGGAACTTGCAAGTCATTTTATGGCGCGAAGACGAGCATTTGCCCATTCGTTCGCTCACTTTAAATACCGTCACCTACGGCTTCGCTTCAGCGAGTTTCCTAGCTGCTAGGTGCTTGTGGTAATTAGGGGATGAGTGCATTGACCCCACTGTTAAAACAATTATACAAAATGACTTTTACTGTGACGATTTATTGACAGGTGCAGATTCGGAATCTGACCTGTTACATATACAAAGGTCGGTGTCGCAGGCTTTGGCGTCTGGTTGCTTTAACCTACGTAAATATCGCTCAAATGCAATCGAACTGTTAGCTTCAAATGCTGTTGCTGCACAGGATAATTTGACATTAAGTCAAGCTTGTCAAACACTTGGTCTAGGGTGGGATCCTAGTCAAGACTTATTGAACTTTTCTATCAACTTTAACGACAGCGATAAACCGGTAACCAAACGATCCATTTTGTCAACCACTTTTAAAATATTTGACCCATTGGGGCTATTAAGCCTGTGCACAGTGAAACCGAAAATACTCATGCAGAAGCTCTGGGCAGCGGGGGTTGGATGGGATGACCCCGCTCCGCCTGAAATTCAACGTGCTTGGTCGCGCTTCATTAAAAACCTAGATTACATTAAGGCATTAAATATACCCAGGTATGCACTGTGTGACTCACCTACCGTTATCGATCTTCATTGTTTTTGTGACGCTTCACAGGAAGCATTTGCTGCCTGTATTTATATAAAATCTACATCAAGCTCAGGTGAGCAATGTGTCAATCTATTATGCGCTAAAGATAGGGTAGCGCCTATGAAGCCTAGCACCATACCGCGCTTGGAACTCGCCGGAGCCCTTCTAGCCGCCAAATTATATGCATCTGTCTCAAAGGCGCTCAGAAAGCCCATATCACGCGTTGTATTTTGGACGGACTCCGCCGTAGTTCTAGCGTGGCTAAAAAATGACGTCACAAAATTAAAGGTTTTTGTAGCAAACAGAGTCACAGCGATAGCTGAGCTCACGCCGTCGGCGACCTGGAGGCACGTGCCTACTGCGCAGAACCCCGCAGACCTGGCGTCGCGCGGCGTGGACCCACAGCATGTCGCTGGGGCCGCTCTGTGGTGGCACGGACCTGAATTCCTTCTTGAGCCCGAGGCCAGCTGGCCCACTTTGAATACCGATCCCATACCCGGCACTTTGCCTGAGGTTAAACTCACTTGCACGGTCTCAAGTGTGGAATCAGCGCCATCTATTGTAGACTTTGATAGGTTTTCTAAACTTAAAACACTCCAACGCGCCTTCGCATACGTGCGACGTTTCATAAATAACTAGGCCTAGCCGCCCTAAATTGACAGGTGCATTAACGTCACAAGAACTTACTGATTCATTTCTTTCATTGGTTAAGCTTGCGCAACAGCAGCTGTTTCACGATGAAATGGAAATTTTGCGTAAAAAAAAACAGTTAAATTCAAAGTCACATATTTCGTCTTTGACGCCCTTTATTGACTCCCAAGGCATCTTGAGAGTCGGGGGGAGGTTGGACGCTTCTGATTATAGCTATGATAAGAAGCATCCCATGCTATTACTCGCTAAACACACACTTACCCAACTCATAATGAAACATGAACACATACGTCTCTTGCATGCAGGACCGCAGCTCCTTTTGACTTCAGTAAGAGACACCGTGTGGCCGGTCGGAGGCCGGTGCCTCGCGCGCAGCACGGCCCGCAATTGCGTCACGTGTAGGCGCGCGGCAGGCCGCACTTTGAAAAATATAATGGGCAATCTACCATCACAACGCTTAAATCCTGACTTTCCGTTTGCGGCCACTGCCGTCGACTTCGGTGGACCTTTTTTAATAACTGATCGCCGTGGCCGCGGATGCAAAATCACCAAATGCTATTTGTGCCTATTTATATGTTTAAGATATAAATGTGTTCACTTGGAAGCCGTAAGCGAATTATCTAAAGATGCATTCATGCTAGCACTCCGTCGGTTTATCGCGCGACGCGGTAAACCCACGGAAATGCTGTGCGATAATGGCCGAAATTTTGTTTCCGCTGCAAAAGAAATAAATGAATTTGTTAAACTTAATGGCGATAGTGTGACGAGCTTTGCAGCTGATCAAAACATAAGGTTCAAGTTCACCCCGGCTTACGCTCCTAACCATAATGGCTACGTCGAGTCAGGGATTAAGGCGGCCAAATTTCATCTCAAACGGATTATCGGCAGCACGCATCTCACATTCGAGGAACTGTCCTCATTGTTTAGCCAAATAGAGGCGGTCCTAAATAGCCGGCCTCTCTGCCCCCTCTCCTCTTCCCCCGACGATTTTTCCCCGCTCACGCCAGGGCACTTTCTGGTTGGCAGGGCGCTGATGTCGCCGCCGACCCCATCGCTGCAAGACCACAACCCCGACCGCCTGGATCGCTACAAAAAACTGGAGCAGTTGCGCCAGCACTTCTGGGCGCGCTGGTCATCCGAGTACGTGTGCGAGCTACAACAGCGCCTCAAGTGGCGCACGCGGCAGCGCGACCTGCGGCTGGGCGAGCTCGTCCTCATCAAGGACGATGGTCTGCAGCCGCTACACTGGCGAATGGGCCGGGTCATCAAGCTTCACCCTGGCACGGATGGCGTGCCTCGAGTGGCCGACATAGCCACGTCCAGAGGGCCCATAAGGCGGGCTCTCAACCGCATTTGTCCCCTGCGAGACGAAGAACCTTCTGAAAGCTAGGCTTTCAGCGCCCCGGAGTATGTTCGCGCCATAGCTTCGGTCTCCGATGATGCCCGAGCGTCGCGACCAATGAGAGCGTCTGCGCGGCGCATGCGCGGGCGCCGCTACACGACAAAGACAGCCCCGGCGACGAGGGCCATCTCTCTCACACTTCTTCTCATAACGTCAAGGAGCGCGCTCGTGTCCATAATAATTAAATACTTAAGAAAAGTCTGTAATTCTTTTTAATGGTAATTAAATTCCATTCACAAAAACCGCATTTATTTATTCTATGCTCAAACAATATCACTTTATCAGTTAAGTTTGTTTAGTTGTTAAACAAACTTTGTTTGTTTATATTTCAATCAGGACATCTATATATTATTAATCTAGTGCCTATTAATATCAGATACAATGAGTGCTAAAGAGTTATCCAAGTCGGTCGCTCAATTCAGTACGCGGTATCGTATGTTGCGCGATTGTTACGAGACAATCAGTAAATCAACCGCTAGTGTGACATCGGGAGCCGCATACAAGCGATTTTCGACCTATCATTTACAGCTAGTAGCATCGTTCGAGACCATTCTCAGGTACCATACCGAGGATGAGAACTCCATATCTGCGGAGGAATTTCAGGACATCGAACGACAGTTCTCAGAGGTGAATGGAATGTTATACAGGCTTGAAGAAATGATGGCTACTAACGCCCCATCATCATCAGGAAACCCAGATCAGGTAAGGGTACAACTCCCATCAATTAAATTACCTCATTTCAGTGGCGAGTCGCTTCAGTGGCTCAGCTTTCGTGATCTTTTCCAGTCACTTGTGGACAAGAGTCAAAATCTTTCAGATTCAGAAAAACATTATTATTTGCGTACATCCTTGGGAGATGAGCCCAAATCAATCATAAGCCACCTACCGATGGATGGCGCTAATTATCAGATAGCGTGGAAGTTATTAAACGATAGATATAATAATTCCCGCGCACTTATTGATGCCTATCTCGAACGGATCATTTCATTACCAAAGGTTACGTCAGGAACGCCGCTGCGCAAGGAAATTTATGACCCTTTGCGTGAGTGCACTCAGGCCCTAAGAAGGTTACAACTTCCAGTGTCAGAATGGTCATATCTATTAACTTTCATCATTTTACAGAAATTACCGAACAGACTGAGACAGATGTTCGAAGAACGGTATGGCAGTCAATCAGGACTCCCAACGTTCGATCAGCTGCTCGAGCTTCTGGATGAGCAGGGCAGGCTGCAACTGTCAGTACCTTCAGGAGCGACCACATCAGGCCGTGCCACACCGGGAGCACCAAGGTCGCCTCCGCGTGTAACATCAGGACATACACCTGCGCGTCAGCGAGTAGCGGCTACGGCGTCGTCGCAGCGCACCTCAGGAGCAACTCGTGGAAATCAGGTGATGTGTTCTTATTGTAATGAGACATCCCACTCCCTGTATAGGTGTAAGGAGTTCCTCAAGCTTCACCCATACTACAGGTCTATATGGGCAGCGAAGGAATCACTTTGTCAAGTGTGCCTGAGAGAACACTCAGGGAACCAGTGTGCTCACCGCAATTGGTGCAAGCACTGCAATTCGCAAGCGCACAATACGTTGCTGTGCTACCAGGATGCAAACAAACATCAGGAACGGGAACAGAGACTTGGCAATCAGTCAAATCCTGCATCGGTGAGTAATCCTGTTGCCAGGAATGTGTCATCGCCCGCAGGACAGCGTACGCCCACGCGTCCACAGCGGAATGCATCTCCACCATCAGGTCATAGGCCCACGTGTCCGCCAGGGACACGAGCGCGCCAAGCTAATGTTCAGTTTGAGGAGCTGCGTTATGGACAACGCTCTCCCAACAGCAGCCCCAGTCATCAGGCACCCTTATTTCAACAATGAGATAAGGCCACTGTCGGTGCGGTGGTACCATCTGATGGTCTGTGCCCCACAGCTATCATTCATATCAGGAATAAATACGGAAGGTATGTCAGGACACGAGCACTTCTCGACACAGGTGCAAGTGTCTCAATAATAAAATCTTCATTAGTTAATAAATTAAATCTGCATCGACAGTCTAGCTCATGCCTTATCTATGGTATTGGGGACCGATCAATCAATCAGCCAAATCAGACTACTAAGGTTGTAATAAAACCAGTAGGCAATCCTGTGCCAATCATCAGTACAAATGCAGTGATATTGTATTCAGTCACGTCTAATTTGCCATCAACTTATATTAGTAGACATGATATTCTAAGGAGTCACCTAAATAATATTCAATTGGCAGATGATACATTTCATGAGCCTCAGGAGATAGAGATTATACTTGGATCAGATATACTCAATTATGTTTTTGATGGTACAAAATTTAATCTTTCAGCAGGAATGGCAGCCTATGGAACGTGCTTTGGCCACGTCATCATGGGACCAATGGCATCGCTTCAAGATCCAAACAAAAACGAGGATTCATCTTTTAAAGGAAGAACAGATAATTTCCCAACTTCAGTTCAGAACTTCGGTGTACATATCCTACGCCTAGAACAAGCGATAGCAAAATTTTGGACGACTGAAGAACCCTCAATTGAAAAGGTAGTTCATCCAGATCATATAGAATGTGAACAATTTTATCAGGATACCACAGTCAGAATGCCTGATGGCAAATACATGGTACGCCTACCATTGAGGTCAGAACGAGCATCACTAGGCGAGTCAAGTGCTACCGCCTATCGTCGTTTCAAAGCTCTAGAGAATAAAATGACTAAGAGCCCAACTTTGGCTCAGAAATATATCCAATTCATGGATGAATATGAACAACTGGGTCATATGTCCAAGTCAAACTTCAAACTGGATTCAGAACATTACTTCATTCCACATCATGGCATATTCAAGAAGGACTCAGACAAGTTAAGAGTCGTATTTGATGGAGGTAGTAAGACTTCATCAGGAACATCATTGAATGACATTTTGCATACAGGTGCTCCACATCAGAATGATATAACTGACATAATCATGAATTTCAGAAGACATCAGATAGTATTCACCACTGATATAAAGATGATGTTCAGAATGACATGGATACATCCAGATGACAGGAAGTATCAACTCATTTATTGGAGAAGACACCCATCAGAAAGGCTCCAGATATATGAACTCAACACGAATACATATGGATTGAGATCAAGCCCATTTGTGTCAATCAGAACATTGTTGCAGTTAGCGGATGATTGGGAAGCCTCACATCCTAATTCTCAGGCTGTAAAGACCATACGGCGAAATATATTCGTTGATGACGTACTAACGGGAGCCGACTCGTTAAACGGAGCCCAGGCATTGAAGGCCGAACTCATAGAACTCATGCAAAGTGCAGGCTATGAACTCAGAAAATGGTCATCAAATTCAGCCAAATTGCTACAAGATCTACCAGAAGATTACTGCGAACAACCTCGTCAGTTCGATCAAGATGACAAGAGCTTCATAAAGGTTCTAGGAATCCAGTGGGATCCTACATCAGATCTATTGTCCTACAGGATAAATATTCCTTCAGGAAAACCAGTTACAAAACGTAACATACTCAGCACTATTGCAAGATTGTACGACCCGTGTGGATATTGTAATCCTGTAATATTTAGATTCAAGATGTTACTGCAAACATTATTCATGGATGGTTTAAATTGGGATCAACCAGTACCAGACCCAGTCATCGCTCAGTATGACGAATTCATTGATGATCTCAGACACCTATCGAACCTCCAGATACCAAGATGTGTAACCATCCCAGATGCTACCACATACTCACTCCATGGGTTTGGAGACGCTTCAGAGAAAGGATATGCCTCAAGTATTTATTTACGATCAGAAGATACAAATGGCAATATCTGGGTTGAACTGGTCTTAGCGAAATCACGCGTAGCGAGCAAGAAAACACGCCAGACTATACCCAAACTCGAGCTCAGCGCAGCACATTTAACTTGTCAATTGCTAAACCACGTAGCAAAGTCATATGAAGACTCAATCGACATAGATTACATCTATGCTTGGTCAGACAGTTCCATCGCACTGGCGTGGATAAAATCTAAACCACATCTTCTTCAGACATTTGAATGCAACAGAGTGCAGCACATTCAGAGCTCCGACAGGAAGATTACATGGAACCATATCAATTCGGAATTCAATCCTGCTGACATAGCGTCGCGAGGCACGTCAGCTAAGGAACTGATCAGTAATGACTTATGGTGGTCACCACCATGGCTCAGAAGGCCTCAGTCTGAATGGCCTCAGTCAACCATCAGTATGCCAGTAGATATGCCTGGATTTAAGAAGTCAGTCCATGTTATCACACCAGTTGAATCATGGGATCTATCACTTCTAGAGAGGGTGAGTTCACTCAATAAGCTCATAAATGTTACAGCTTATGTGCTACGATTCGTCAACAACCTCAGAATATCCAAGGAAAATAGAAATTCGGATAAAATCCTGTCTATAGAAGAGACAAGGAATGCAAGGAAGTACTGGATAAAGAAGATCCAACCAGTATCATTTGGTCAGGAAATAATCTCACTGAAGGGAAATCATTCAGTCTGCACATCATTGCGTAAATTAAATATATTCCTTGACGACGAAGGAATAATCAGAGTAGGAGGGAGAATCCGACGCTCAGAGCTTCAGTATGGATCGCGACATCCATATCTTTTACCTAAGGATACGAGATTTGTTCAATTACTAATTGAAAATCATCACAAGAGCTATTGTCATGCAGCTACGAACGCGCTAATCGCTATTCTAAGAAGGGAATACTGGATTACATCTATGAGAAGACAAGTCTCACGCGTAATCAGAAGGTGTATTGTATGTTTCAGATTCAACCCACCTATCAAACCGCCATTTATGTCAGACCTGCCAGCTGATCGAGTCACAGCTGCGCGACCGTTCTCCAGCGTGTCTACGGACTTCGCAGGCCCGTATTTGGTTAAGGCCAGCTTACTCAGGAATGCCAAGTCAGTCAAGGCATACCTATGTATATTTGTATGTTCAGCAACAAAGGCAGTACACATAGAGATCGTGTCCAGTCTGTCAGCCGAGTCATTCATCGCATGCCTCACACGTTTCGTGAGCAGACGAGGTCTGCCTACGCTCATCAGATCAGATCGCGGCACCAACTATGTAGGAGCGCGCACTCACCTAAAGGAGGTAAATCAATTTTTATTAGCCAACGAGTTTATACTCAAGGAGGAGTTCCGGAAACAGAACATCCGATGGCAACTGCAGCCAGCAGCCACCCCCCACATGGGCGGACTTCACGAGGCGGCAGTGCGTAGTTCCAAGAAACTACTCAGACGTGAGGTCGGTGAGACTATCCTAACTTTCGAGGAACTTTCTACCATTGTTACCAAGGTGGAAGCCATATTAAATTCACGACCACTCGTTCCTATGTCAGAAGATCCAAGTGATCTAGAGGTACTCACGCCTGGCCATTTTCTCATTGGTCAGCCATTGGTAGCTCTTCCAGAACCTAACTGGAAGGACACTAATATGTCTCGCTTGTCTCGATATCAGTTAATTCAGAAAATGTATCAAAATATTTGGTCTCGTTGGCACTCAGAGTATCTAACTACACTTCAAATAAGAAATAAGTGGTATAACCAGTCAGATAATTTAAAACTTGATGACTTAGTTTTAATAAGAGATGAAAACTCACCACCCTTGCAATGGAGGCGAGGTAGAATTATTGAATTGTATCCAGGCAAAGATTCAGTAATTAGATCAGTAAAATTAAAAACGCAAAATGGCGAATTAATCAGACCTGTAATTAAATTACATAAATTACCAATGTTAGATTCCTCAGACTAATCTAGCCTAAGTCCTTGTGAGTTAGTTGAACATTATTACTCAGCTCAATTGTCATATAATGTTATGAGTATTCACTATTCATGTTTGTATACATATCCATAATGCTCATTGTGTGTATATATTTCTTTACTTCCCGCCCCGGGAGGAATGTTAATTAAAATTAACAGGGTCAATAATATTTTAATGTAAATCAGAACGCAGCCTTTCTGAACGCTGCATAGTATTACTATCGCTATCTCACTCACTCTTGAAAAAGAAATGTCAGACCCTGCTACGTAGCAAGACGTGCAAATTTGTAAAATTAATTATATTTAACTCATTACAGTTTAAGTTGTGTGAATTTTACTGTAAGTTTAGCATTAAAGAAGGTGCTCAAAACTCAGTGTTTTAGTTCAAATCCATCAGGATCAGAGCAGCCACAGTGTTGGTTGCGCAGAGAGCCGCGATTCGAACCCGCCGGTTCTGTAGCCAACACCCTTCTTTCCCACTGTTCACCTCCCGAGACCACCTAGGTGAACCGTTGAAAATTTCTACCTTTGACAACCTGGGTGTTAGATGGAAAATTTTTCGTTTCCACCGTACACCTTGTTATCAATACGGCGTAATGTTACGGAATTTTGTATTTATTTTTACATGAATTTGTAATTTAGCATGAATTCTTTCTTAAAAAAAATAACATTACTTTGATATATTTTTCTGAAACCGGCTGAAGGGCTCTGCAACCATGGCCACAAAAAAGGAACTAACAAATTCAAATTCAAAGTATTTATTTGCTGTAACTATGGTATTTTTATTTTTCTCTTCTCAATAAATAAAAATAAAATAAATAAATGAAACATCATTACAGGTGTAAACATTACAGGTGTTACATCTAAAAATGAATGAACTACATTAAGGAACATTTTATCCATCACTTAGCGCTAATCAACTGTGAAACAGAAATTTTAATTCCATCAGTCAAATAAGGTTATGATTAAGCTAATCCGAACTTTAAAAAAGTGGTGAAACAGCCCCTAAAGTGTGTGTTCTTTGTGTTACAGATAGCGGAGCTGTCTCACAGTGTATTGAGCCCTATGTCCTTCCGAGTGGAGTACAAGAGGGGGTCCAATGCGCCGGCCATGTTCCAACGGCACGTCAGATTTCAGGTAAACTTGTAACACTTGATACCTATTGGTGTGGACCTTACCGTTGTAAAATATCCCGAAAACCAGTGAATGTGTTTCACGATTTGCACTCAGATTTATCACTGCATCACTTAGGGTTGCCAACTATACTGTTAAAAACAGTACCATACTGTTTTTCACTGCATTCTATTTTTTACTGTTGAACAAAAATAAAGTATACAAAATACTGTTTTCAGCATCAAAATGCCTAAAACTGAGCACACACTAAGTTGCCTCATTTATTTTTATTGTGGGGAGACCTATGGAGGTTTTAAAAATAATACTAATTTATTTATTTATTTATTTATTTGTTGAAAGCAGGTGTACATAAATGATCTTAAAACTAGTCTGAATCTCCACTTTCTACCTAAAAATAGGCGTACAAAATTAAATTCTCTATAATATAGCCAAAAAAATAAAACATGTCATGCATAGTAATAATAATAAAAAAGTCAGCTAGCAAATAGGTACAAAATAAGTCAAGGTGAATAAATAAATAAATTAAAATGAATTACAAAATGTGAGAAGCACTAAAACATGTCCTTAAGACTTAAAAAAAACACTGTTCAGTTTTATAAAATACTGTTTGTTATCCTTCTCACATCTAAATATACGAGTACCTACTTTATTTTTTGTAAAAAAAGTTGGCAACCCTATCACTTAGGCTTTGGGATTTTAAAGATTAGATGATAATAAGAATAAATGATTCTATATTTTTTTTTCGTTGAGCGTTAGAGCAAGCGTCCACAGATTTTCAAAAACAGGTACTTAGTTTTGTAGGTTACATTGAAGTTCTCAAGCGTGTCAGATTTTAATAATTTGAATCTCCAGCGTGACTAATAATAAAGGCATGATAATCTGACGCTTTGCATGGTGGGGGTGCCCATACGATTTTTACTTAGTATTCTGACGAGGTGTTCCAGGCAAACCCGGGACTCCCCAAATCCTCTCTTGGGCTCTCCTACTATCCATTTCTTGCGAGGAATCTGGATGTTGATTTGTGGGCCGTTAATATTCCCTTTTTGCATGTTTGTTATTTGTTATGTTACTAAAAGTTTTTTTTTCAGGTTGACATTTCTACCATAACAAAAGCTCCAGGAGAGAACGGGAAGGAGTATCTATATGCTATCACCTTTACTCTACTATCAGGTATTTGGGCGTTTTTAACAAACAGTCTACCCCCCTCATTTTACAGCTTTTATCAAGGATGATATAGACTGGATTAGCAGTCGCCATAGATCGGCCGCGGAAAAATAGTTCGATTTATTAAAACTAGATGGCGCTGACATATAGCCAGAGGGTTTGAAAGCAAAACAATAAGACTACAGATGTTTCATATTACTACAAATGTATTATAATAGTTAGGGTGTTTCATTTTTCAAAATTTTTGATTTTTCTTTGACTTAGCTCGAATTCTTGTTTCCACTCATATGTAAAGTTCATACGCCAAAAATCAGTAAAATCGATTATCATCTAAAGGTTGCACAGTTTGATGACTTGTATGTCAAGTAATGGATATCGGTGTATTACAGGATAGCAAAATTTTCAAGTTTTTTATCTGAAGTGGAGGGTTATAAGTGATTTAAGTGTGTCGTTTAAAAGATTGAAGCATATTTTAACGTAAATAATAAGTTTCCTTGTGATATTTTGTTAGGAGCTGGACTTCCTTCCAAGGAACAAGTGCTGTTGGTTTATTTTACACCATCACAAAGAAAAAAAAACTCTTTCGGACGCCACTAATTAGACAAGTATTAAACTGCAAGAAGTGTGGAAGAAGGCTAATAAATATATATGTCAAGACAGTAACCGTTTGAGCTAACGTTTAATAACTTTATAAGGAACACTTACCATAATTTGTTAACGTTTTCCTTAGAAATTATCCGAAAGCGTAAGAGACAAGACAAAGTGGATGCTTATAAAATGTAGCATTAAAATCGATTAAAGAAATCAACATGACAGTGACCTTGGACTAAGAATGCTCTTCATTAAGTAGTCATCAAGTCATGAAGACGATGAAAATAATTCTATTCTCTGTACCACCAGCAAAAATGTCACGTCCTATTTATAAGTAAACTAAAATCTCTCGATTGGACACTCATAGCTGCATAGGACCGCAAACAACTCTCCACTCGGCAAGCTAGTACTTCGGTTATTACAGTTGTTAAAAGCCTTGGTCACGATGTCTCAGATGTTTCTATATCGCCGTCTACTATTCATCGAACTCGGGTGACCAAAAGAAGCGAAATGGCTCAAAAAATTTAAGCATCATTAACCTTTACTCTAACATTGAAACTGTAAATTGTTGCCATCAATCGCATCCTGTAAGATTCTAGAAGACAGAGTAACTATTCTTTATTTAATGATTCGATCAGAGACGAATAGCAGAAACAAGCATGCAACAGAAAATGCGTGGTCAAGCGAATCAAAGATGAGGTTGTAACTTGTGTAGTCTAAGTAGTAAATTATTTATTTAGTAGTTAATGTTCTATTTTATGCTTAATTTAATTTTCTTTCACTTTAAAACGATGTGTGGCTACCATATTGTGCTATCTTTAAATAAAAGTAATTACTTCTTTTTTTCGATTCTTATTTAGAGCTGTTCATTCTGTGCAACCTCTAAACATGGTCCAATCCACTTGAAATTTAGAAAATATTCTATTAACATAAGTTAGAACCGGAAGCTGAGCAAAGTCAGAAAAAATATCACAAAAATTTTTTTCACCTACAAAAGTGAAACACCCTAATAATCTATATATATAAAAGAAGAAACTGACTGACTGACTGACTGACTGACATATCAACGCACAGCCCAAACCACTGGGCCTAGAGATTCCAAATTTGGCATGTAGGTTTCTTATATGGTCTAGGGGTGCACTAAGAAAGGATTTTTCAAAATTCACTCCCTAAGGGGGTGAAAAGGGGGTCCAAAGTTTGTATGGGGAAACAAGATTAGTTCGACTATTTTATTCGAAACTTCACAGAAGTACTCCTAATGGTAAATGAGTCAACACGTGTTTCAGGTTTTTTGAGAATTCAACCCCTAAAAGGGGGGAAAGGGGTAACAAAGTCTGAAAATCAACATGGGTGTTGTTTCTATGGTTTATCGGGTCGCTGGTTATGAAAACAACAACGGTTTTAAAATCCGACGTGGCGGACGTAAAATACCATCTCCCTGGATGGGGTGCGATGGGGTTGAAATGTCTAAATAAACTAAATGACTGTTGATATATCAACGCACAGCCCAAACCACTGGATCTAGAGACTTGAAATTTTGCACATAGATACCTTATACAATGTAGGCATCCACTAAGGAAGGATTTTTGGAAATTCCCACGAAAACGGGAAAAAACGGGATTTATAAATTCGATTCCGAGTGACCCTATCTCAGTGACTATAATAACTAGACTCTTCAAATTTGATACACAAGTATGTATTATATTAGTTAAAACATTAATTTAAGGATTTTTCAAAATTCCCACGGGATAAGGAAAAAACGGGATTTATATATTCAGTTCAACGGGATCCTATGAACTATAATTACTAGACTCTTCAAGTTTGACATAGAAGTAGGTAATTATAATAGTAAAAAACTGTTTTAAGGATTTTCGGAAATTCCCACGGGATAAGGAAAACACGGGATTTTTCGTTTTACTGGTTGTAGAAAGGAGAAATTCGGCATGTAGGTTGCTTGGGGAGTGTAGAGGAGGATTGAGAGAGGACTTTCCAAAATTCCCACGGGAACGAGAAAAAACGGGATTTTTCGTTTTGGTAATCGTAGAAAGCTGAAATTCGGCATGTAGGTTGCTTAGAGAGTGTAGAGGAGCATTGAGAGAGGACTTTCCAAAATTCCCACGGGAACGGGAAAAAACGGGATTTTTCGTTTTACTGGTCGTAGAAAGCTGAAATTCGGCATGTAGGTTGTTTGGGGAGTGTAGAGGAGCATTGAGAGAGGACTTTCCAAAATTCCTACGGGAACGGGAAAAACAGAATTTTTCGTTTTACTGGTCATAGAAAGCTGAAATTCGGCATGTAGGTTGCTTAGGGAGTGTAGAGGAGCATTAAGAGAGAATTTTCCACAATTCCCACGGGAACGGGAAAAAATGGGATTATTCGTTTTACTGGTTTAGAAAGTTGATTTCGGCATGTAGGTTGCTTGGGGAGTGTAGAGGAGCATTGTGAGAGGACTTTCCAAATTTCCCACAGGAACGGGAAAAAACGGGATATTTCGTTTTATTGGCCGTAGAAAGACGAAATTTGGCAAGTGGGTTCCTTGGGGAGTGTAGGGTAGCACTAAGAAAGCATTTCCCGAAATTCTTACGGGAACGGGAAAGAACAAGATTTTGCGTTTTACTGGTTGTAGAAAGCTAAAATTTCAAAATTCATAAGTTTACACTGTAAATAGGCCGCAAAGGGCTCTTTAACCGAGTTCAAAAAAAAGGAGGAGGTTATGCATTCCACTTTATGTATTTTTTTATGTAGGTATGTTCGCCGATTTCTTGATCAATTGTGGACCGATTATAAAAATTATTTTTTTATTCGAAAGAATACAATACACTCCTGAGATGGTTCCATTGTCACCAAATCAGGATCTGATGACGGGATCTTAGGGAAATCGAGGGCAACCCTCAAATTTTGTAGGCACGCATTACGTTTTTCATATATTTTCTCAAGCTATTTAAGTGTTTGCGTCTGGTAGACATCATCTCATGTAGATGAGCTGATGATGGAAGGTAAAACTCCTTAACGGTTAGGAGTTGAGGATATTTTTTCTAATATTATAGGTACGTATAGACCTTTAGTTGTATTCTTTCTGGTTATTCAGTTGAGCTGATGATGGAAGGTATAACTCCTTAACGGTTAGGTCACACAACACCTTAACAAAATACTATAATATGTATAATATCAATCCTAAGTAGGTACACAGCGCTTCCAGTTACTCAAGTTTCCGTAGAAGGTAAGAAAACATTGAATTATACCTAATGCAGGACAGGGGAAATTAATAATAGGTTTTATATTATTAACAAACCTGGTTATTTTAGTGCCCGCTTTCGAATAGTGAAAAACATTGTATATAAAGAAATACTGTAAAGGACCGTATCTACCTGAAGTTTAGTCGGGCTTGCTTGCTCGCTTACTTGCACGCTTTCTTGCACACTTGCTTGCTTGCGTGCATGCATGCTTGCTTGCATTCTTGCATGCTTGCTTGCTTGATATCTTGGCTCTTTGGAATACTCATGGTACACGCGAGCGAAGCCGCGGGCAAAAGCTAGTAGTATTATAATACATTTGCAATAAATACAAACTGAAATATAGATGCACAGAAAAAACCCCAGAAAAAGGACCAATGCTGGGAATCGAACCCAGGTCCTAAGCATTCCGTGCCGTGTGCCATACCCCTACACCACCACTGGTCTAGAGATTAGATACGAATTTTTCCTATACATCATACATTTCAGTCTGCTAAATCATCACCTTATGCAGTGATGTTTGAGTGTGAGTGGTGTTTTTCAGTTTGTATTTAGTACGAAATATATGATTTCACGGGATGACCGTAAAAGTAATAAAAAAATGAAGTTGAAAAAATAAATACAAAAAGATACTTCATAGCTAACTTGTTTATTTGCAATAATATGAAATATCTGTAGTCTTATTGTTTTGCCTTCAAAGCCCCTGGTTATATTTCAGTGCCATCTAGATTTAATAATCGAACTACAAAAACCGCGACTGCCAATCCAGTCTTTATCATCCTTGGTAGTGGGTTACTGAATTTTACAGGTTTCAGGCAACAACTATTACATGCAATTATCAGTACCTCTCACGACATCTATCGAGTAATAGCGTGACCATATTACTATACTATCGATACTCCTAGCGCCATCTAGTTTGTCTTAGGCTAACTAATCTTATAAACTATAACAAGACTATAATGAGTAGGTGGGTTTTGTCTGTCGCGTTACATAATTAAATCAAACTAAAACAAATATTTAAGGGGGCTCCAATAGTTAAAACAAACGTGATTTTTTTGCCGTTTTTATAGATAATGGTACGGAACCCTTCGTGCGCGAGTCCGACACGCACTTGGCCGGTTTTTCTGGGGTTTTCTGTGCATCCATGTTTCATTTTGTATTTAGTATGATATATATGGATTTCACGGGATAACCGTAAAAGTAAAAAAAAAAATATTGGAGTTGAAAAATAAAAAAATACAAAACGACTCCAATAAACCAATCGTGATTATTAAATTAGAGATAGATTAGATGACTCCGATGTCATCATCGCAGCCTATATACGTTCCACTGCAGGGCACAGGCCTCCTCTCCGAATGAGAGGACTTGGGCCGTAGTGCCCAGTGCGGATGGAGAACTTCACACACACCATTGAGTTTCTTCGCAGGTGTATGCAGGTTTCCTCACGATTTTATCCTTCACCTTAAAGCTCATGGTAAATTACAAATGTAATTTCGCACATAAATTCCGAAAAACTCAGATGTGCGAGTCGGGATTTGAACCCACGACCCTCTGCTTGAGAGGCCATAGGGCAAACCACTAGGCCAGCGGCTCCGATGTCGACTTGTAGATAATTCTTACGGCCCGTTGTTTTAGTTAAACAAGCTAATAGTCAAATTGCCTTTGAAATGAGTTATCTTTGCCATACATTTTTACTATTGATCAAACAACGGGTCCTTAGTCTTACCACCATCTCCAAACCTAGTTTAGGGTTCGAAAGCTCGACCACTTATTTAAGATATTGTTTGTACAAACTTAAGCCTATGTTACTTGTAACACTTGTTTTTGAGTGCAATAAACATTTTTTTTTGACGTGACAACGTCTCATAAATCGTTGTACGCCGGCTGCATACACGAAAAAACATGACTCATTGTAACGTACATGTAACGTTACATTCTACAGAGCAGCGAAGCAGGCCAGTTGCAAGAGAGCGGCGAGGGCCAGTTGCAAGTGAACCGACTTTACAGACAACCGGTTTTTTTATTTTATTTTTATCTCGTCCTCAGGAAATATCCGTCGGTTCAGGCGCGTGTGCGAAGTGGTGCAAGCGGCGGTGTGCCGCGCGCCGGGCGCATCCCGTGCCCCGCCGCATCATCCACCGTCGCCGCGCGCCGCCCGCCGACACATACCGCCGCACCGTGAGTACACGAGACAAATATTGACGTACAACAAAACAACGAAAGTCGCCGAACAAAATAAGATTTTAAAAGTTACTAGACACATTCATTGTACATAAGTTACTGAACAGAAGTACAAACGCCCGCCCGCTAACGACCGCTTTAGCCTAGTTGGTAGTGACCCTGCCTACGAAGCAAGAGGTCCTGGGTTCAAATCCCGGTAAGGGCATTTATTTGTGTGATGAGCACGAATATTTGTTCCTGAGTTATGGATCTATATAAGTATGTTTATCGTCGTCTAGTACCCATAGTACAAGCTTTGCTTAGTTTGGGACTAGGTCGATTTCTGTAATATTGTCCCCTAATATTTATTTATTATTTATTTATTTACATTTACATCTTAAAGTTGCTGAACAGTATACTTTCAGAAGTAACTGGACAGTATAAATCAAAAAGTGACTAGACATTATAATTTAAAAAGTGGCTGAACAGTATACTTTCAAAAGTATGTAGTTGGACTTTATAATTACAAATGTCAAAGGAAATTATAATTCACAAAGTATTTGGTCAGATTTATTATTTTCACATTCAATTCAAACCAAAGAGGTTGCTACACATTTTACCTAAAACAAACAAGAAACACTGGCCGGTGTAAAAAAGACAACGACGATGTCATATACTATACATACCCACAATGAAAGAAAGAGATGAAATGACGTGACAGGTTGGCACTCTTCTCGATGATTGGCACAATTCAACTGAAGTTAAGAAGTACGTAATCTAATAAACATGTTCAGCAACTTTTGAAAAAATAGTGTACGCTGTTTTCTGTTATTTGCAAGTGTCCAATCGATATTTGTATTACATCATGTTCAGTAACATATGAAACTTTACAGCGTGCAGGTGTTGTGAAAATTTGGATGTGTTCATGAACATTCGTTGCTGACTGTACAATAAAACAACTAGACTCCCCAATCACGCTCAAAAATTGTCGGAAGCAAAAGCAAAGGCAGAGTTTTAGCTCAGTTGTATCGACCGCGCGTTGATTACAACGTCACGCAATGACAAAGTGTTCGGTGAAAAACTGTGCAAATGTCAGCAGATCCACTCTTAAAAAGGATGGAGTGTCGTATTTCAGGTAAGTGTTCCTCTAAACTTACAAAATTGCATAACTATCTTGATATTTTTTAGTATTTTGCTAAAATTTACATTTCAATTGCTAAAAAAAAAATATATTCTCGCCCCGTATTCGTATGTCTCTTTCGCACCGTAATCAAACTCACGAGAACAAAAGAGACAGAAAGTCTCTTAGTACTCTTTAGGTGGTTTCCAGCGCGTGACGTCATGTCACTACTTCTAACGATCGTATACAATTGATATTAAACATTACTGCTACGAAATAAGGTGTTAATTTGAATGCATGTTATCTGTATAAATTGATGTATACGTACACAGAACGCCGCTCGGACGTTTTTTGAGGAACTTTTGTGAAGCGATTGGGAGTCTAGTTGTTTTATTGTACGTCAATGGTGTCAAATTATATTAAGAGCTATCAGAATCAGAATTAATTTATTGTATTGGCCGCTACACACCATACGCACACACAAACACAAAATATGTCTTGAAAAATGTAATTTTTACGATAACTTTTTCTATAGCGGCCAACGAAATCCCGGACAGTCCTGAGACGCCGCAGTTGGAGAGCGACGAGGCTGCCTTCGAGGCCGGGAAGAGTCCCACCCCAACTAGCCACACATCTATAGATCAGCTGGACCAAGTGAGTAATACTAATCACTATAGTCCGACCAAAGGCCGTATTGTCTAACGCTTTTGGCGCTTGCCTTCGCTTTCACTATCTCTTTCTGTCAACGTTTTATACCGTTTGACAGAAAGAGATAGCGATTGCGAAGGCAAGCGTCAAAAACGTTAGACAATAAGCCTACAGCTCGTGCGCGGCTCTCCGCGGAACCCTGTCGCAGTCAGCATTTGCCGCACTTATTAAAAACAATCTTGTTAAGGACAGCAGAGGCTCCCTGCGACAGGGTTCCGCCGAGCGCCGCGCACGAGCTTGTCAAGGTATAGGGCCCGGATGTTTGCGTGCGGCTATTGACAGATTGTAGGGAGAGAGCACCGCTTTTTATCGATGTTATCGACAAATCGTTAGGTTTTTTAAATTTAGGTTTTTATTAAATAAAAGCTGAAACTTTCCGATGATACGTACTTTTAACAGCGGTCAATGATGAAAAAAGTTTGATATATCGGAAAGTTTCATCCGTTTAAATTGCTTTATTGAAATCACTATAATTACGAATACCTTTATATTTTATAACTTGAGAAAAGATCCGTCTGAGACCACTTAACGTTACCCTTTGATAAAATAAAAGAAAAAATATTATTTAGTTCTTACCGCCAATGTAAAGGCTTTTATAATAATATTCCAAGCAAAAATAGGTTTACAATTATGTATTAAAGTTACAACTTAATTAACAGTTTTCGGTTAACCGCATTGATAATACAATACAATACAATACAATACAATACATTGACTCTTTATTGTACACCACAAAGAAAACAATACAGAAAAACAAGTACATGGAAAAAAATATACAAGGTAAGCAATAGGCGGCCTTATCGCTTCGAAGCGATCTCTTCTAGTCAACCATTTAACGCAGGAAAAACAACAAGGAATGTATTTCAGCAGGTGGTGCAATATAAGAATAGAAAATAAAAATAAATAGTAATATAAATAAACATTATACAAGAACTACCTAATATACAATATATACATCATAAAACACACACAGATAAATTATACACAACAATAAACTTGTAAATTTATAAACGGGCTATAATTTTCACACACAAGACAGCAAATTGTGTTCCTTAAGCAAGGATTTGAAAATAGGCAAAGACTTTGCGCGCCTGAGGTCTATTGGCAGGGAGTTCCACAGCCGAATAGCCTGGACAGTAAAAGAGTACACGTAGAATTTGGAATTGGAAAAGGGGACAGTAAGGAGAAAGTTCTGAGAGCATCGGACAGAGGTCACATAGCTAAATCGCTCTTTGAGGTAGCAGGGAGTTGCAGGATTAAAAAGAATGCCGTAGAGAAGGTGTAGAATGTGTGAATTTCGGCGAAGGCGGATTGGGAGCCACTTGAGCTAATAATTGACAATACTCTGATAATATCGATAATATTGATAAAAAGCGATGCTTTCTCCCTACAAACGCAAAATTCCGGGCCCTACTAATCACAGACACTAGAAATCACTGACCGACCGAATTTAACTTGTCCCAAAACTTCAAAATATTTTTTTACGTTTTTTTTTAGAATGGCACTCATACTCTGGGATCGAGTTCTTCTGTGACCAGTGGCTCTAGTGGGTACAAAGTAAGTATTTATGCCTTGTAACATTATGTACTATTACGTGTTTTTTTTAAATATCTAGTGCACAAAATAACAGTACTAGTCAATTGGGAATGTCTAAAAAAAATTACCAGTGGTTTTTATATTTTTTTTGTATAGATAAGTCAATTTTAAGAAACTAATTTCAATATTTTGCCGTGTAGTTCTCTACTTTTTTCAAAATTAATTATTGAAACTATTTTGGTTGATGACGTCAAATTATAATTGAGGGCTCCCACACTGCCAAATTTCTAAATCTATCTAAATGCGTTCGATAAGGCAACCCCTTTAATTATTTTTTGCGTAGTGGTACACTGTAACTAGTGTCACTTTACTGGCGCTGTCAAAGTGCTAGATATCAGAAAGCGGGTCCAAATCAAACTCCGTAGTATAATCCGCGCGTAAATTGTGAAGAATTCTAACCACACAGAATAAAGTACGACTTGGGCCGGTCACGCAATTTACACCAATGTCAAATGAAGGTCATTGCTTATTTGTTGTGTTATACAACACATAATATTAAAACTAAATAACTACAGAAAACGAGTTAAAAAGAATTTATCTCGAAATGGTTTTCGATTTACTATACATTGCAAAAAAATAGACATCCCCAATTAGTATGTGAACTGAAGATCTGAGGAGGCCTTGGTGTAATTTGTCATAACACACATCTTATAGTATGATTTTTGTTGCTAATAATAATAAACGAAGAACCTGGGTGACCGAGCTTTGATTTGTTTTTACAGAGATGCGATCTAGCTAGGTAGATTTTTTGGCTCTAATCCCATGTTGCCAATTGTATATTTGTTTACATACATATTACACGTTTAATACTATGAGACGATGATAAAAATATTGAAATGGCTGTCTAACCTTACCTGTCACTTGACCGAAATTACCTTTGCCAATATATGACGTTAACTCGAATTTTCATTTGTCCGAATTAAATTTTAACGAAAATAATTTTGTCTTGAAAATTAATTCGTTACAAGCTAGCAGTGTCGTTTGACATTTAGTTTAAAGACAAATAAGTTAAAAAGAAGTTAAAGAGTCTTAAAGAAACTATAGATATACTAAATAATATCAATTACAAACTCTGATCCCAAAAATTTGGAGTAAATTTTCGAAATTTTCAATCTCTTCTCAATCACTGTCACGTGTAAAAATGAACATTCCTTATTTTAAAAATTCAACACTGAAATTCGGTCGACCGAAAATTTGAACAACCGTTAATTCGGTCAAGCGACGATTCGACGAAAATAAAAGTACCGTAACGCTATCAATATGCACGTCATCAGTCCTCCGATTGTAGCAAAGCGTGCGGCGGCGGCGGGTCGACCGCGAGCCGGCATCAGCGTCGCTCGACCACGAGATCATGAGCTGTCCGAGGGAACTGCCCGGTAAGTGCCTGGATGCCTGGTGCCTGGGTGGAGGTGCCTAAGAGCACCGTAAATAGAGTTTTTTTCAGTCGTTTAATTATCCGATAAGTAGTCGTATTTACATTAATTTATGATTAATAGTTTAGTTAATGAGTTGGATAATTTATCTGTATCTGAGTCTAAAATTTGTGAAGCTGAAGATTGTAAGCAGTTGCTAGGCAATTTTGCTAGCCCATTAACCATTTTAACGCAAAATATTCGCAGTGTATTCAAAAATTTTGATAATTTTAGTACTTTGCAGCAGAGACTTAACATGGATTGTGACCTCATTGTTTTAACCGAATGTTGGATTTCTAAACGCCCAAACGCACCACTAATTCCTGGGTATAGTATGCATAAGAGTAGTATTCACTACAATCAAAGTGATGGAGTCATAGTTTATGCAAGAGATCATCTTAATGTTGCTGTTGAGGAACCTAATATTCGAGAATGCAACAGTATGTTGGTCAAAATCGGAACCGAAATTGCAATTTTGGCACTTTATAGACCTCCCTCTTTCAGAAATATTTCAAATTTTATTGAATCATTAAATGACACTTTGCAAAGCATGTCATCCTTCAAAAATATAATATTAATTGGAGATATTAATATTAATATTCTTCCAGAAAGTGTTGATTCAGATGCTCAGAGCTATCTCAACCTATGCTCTTTTCATGGCATGCTCCCTGCGCACACTTTTCCTACACGTCATTTTAGTGGATCCTGTTTGGATCATGTCATTCTGAAATCGAATTTTCCCTCACTTGCCCTAGTTATTAACTCGACAATAACTGATCACAATGCTGTCCTACTAACCTTAAATCGTAAAATATCTAGATTAACTAACGCTCGCACAATGTCTAAACTGAATGTAAGCAAACTTGAGGATGACTTACGCAGCATTGACTTTGACCCAGTTTACAACTCCACTGACCCACAATTTTGTATGTTATATTTAATAGAAAATATTAAGAGTATTATTGAAAAAAATACAATTAAGATTCAACTAAATAACAAAAATCATGGCATGAAACCGTGGATCACTCAAGGTCTCATTCGGTGTATGAGACATAGAGATAAACTTCATATGAAGGCTAAATCTCACCCAGATAATTCTGCATTGCAATTGACGTATAAAAGGTATAGAAATTTTTGCAATGATCTTATAAAAAAAGTTAAAATCAGTTACGATAAAATGGAGCTGGAGAAAGCTGGAACAAATTCAAAAAAAATCTGGAAATTCATTAAAAATGTAACTTTTACCTCGAAACAACATGAGTCACCCTCTGGTTTATTACAAGCACACTCATCTCATTTGATGTCTGCTAGCATGGCAAATAATTTCTTTGTTAATATTGGCAAGGGTCTAGCGGAAAAAGTTCAGAGGTCATTGAAACATCCTATAAGTAGTCCCTTTACATGTAATACTAATTTAACATCATTTGTGTTACTAGATACCGACGAAACAGAGGTGGAGAGGCTGGTCATGGGTCTAAAAGACGACTGTTCAGTTGGATGGGATAATATATCTAATAAAATTATTAAGCAATTTCGTCATCTATTGGTACCACCACTAACTTACATATTCAATTTATGTTTACGTACAGGACACTTTCCTAAGTGTCTCAAGAAAGCTCTTGTTGTCCCTGTATTTAAATCTGGTAGCAAATTTGAAATTTCAAATTATAGACCCATTTCCTTACTATCTCCTTTTTCTAAAATACTTGAAAAAATTATAAATAATAGATTGGTCAAGTATCTAGAGGATAACTGTATTTTATCTGAGAAGCAATATGGTTTTAGATCAAAAGTCTCAACCGCTGATGCTGTACATCATCTTACTGATTTTGTAGTACAAAATCTTAATAATGGTCTTCACACACTGGGAATTTTCCTAGACCTAGCCAAAGCTTTTGATACTGTGTCTATTCCTATTCTTTTGAGTAAGCTTGAAACTATAGGTATTCGAGGAACTCAGCTGAAACTTTTCGAAAGTTACTTGGAACACCGAACTCAATGTGTTAAGATAGGAAATGTTTTCAGCAATGACCAGGAAAACACATCTTTTGGTGTTCCCCAAGGAAGCATTTTAGGACCAACCCTATTTTTAATTTTTATAAATGACCTCTGTAACTTAAAACTGAAGCATGGAACAATCATAGCATATGCAGATGATACGGCCCTACTTTTTGCGGCTGACTCTGATGCTGAAGTTTATAAGCATGCGCAACACGGGTTCAATATGGTTAATAAATGGCTTCAGCTCAATTTACTAACTCTTAATGCCGATAAAACTAACTATATTAAGTTTTCAATGCGGAAATGTACGCCTACGCAAATTGATTCTACATTATATGCCCATTATTGTAACTTTCCCACAGATGGCCAATGTGTGTGTTCCGCTATTAAAATTACCGACCGAATAAAATACTTGGGCATTATAATAGATGAAAATCTTTCGTTCAAACATCACATAGAAGCGTTATGTGCTAGAACTCGTAAGTTGATATTTGTATTTAAAAAGTTGCGACATATAGCGGATCCTAAATTAATTAGGCAAGTTTATTTCTCGCTATGTCAGTCAGTCCTAACCTACTGTATAACAACATGGGGTGGGGCGGGTAAAACATTTTTTCTAGCCATTGAGAGAGCGCAAAGAGCTATTCTTAAGGTGTCCACTTTCCGCCCTTTCCTTTTTCCTACTAATCTGCTTTATAAGTCGTGTAATGTGTTAACAGTTCGACAATTATTTATATTCAGTATAGTATTTAAGCAGCACGCAGCACTACCCTATAACACGGTACTAACGGATAAAAGGCGAAAGGACATAGTTTGCTCTCAAAAAATAAGACCCAAATTTGCTTTCACACACAGGTTTTTTGTTTTCTTAGGACCACTGCTCTATAATAGATTAAATTCAGTTTCGCATATTTATCCCCTAAATATTAATAAATGCAAAAAAAGTCTCCTAGAGACACTGCAAAATATGTCGTACGAAGATACAGAAAAATTATTATTAGTTGTAAAGTAGTTAGATTGTGTTTGCTACCTTTATTTTTGTTAGATTTTAATTTTTAGGTTACTATTTTGGTTATTTATATTTGTATTGTATTTTGAGAGAAGTTTTTGATTGTGTTTTTCACTGATTGATTGTTTATTTATTTAAAACTTATATTTTAGCTCTTACAGCCCGAAACACAGGATTTCCTAGTTCGGGCCCATGAGTTGCTTACTTAGGTTTAGTATAAGGAAACTTTGTACCTATTAAGTTATTCTGTAAAAATCAAATTTTCAATAAATTTATCTTTATCTTTATCTTTATCTTTAAGTGGTGGGGATCAGGATATGGTGGACTTGCAACGTTGGTTTATTTGGCTTATACCTGCCGCTTCGACTCGTGAAAGAATAAAAAATCAAACTTGCCAAATTTCAAGTGTAACAGTAGTTTACCTTTGAATTTAACAAATGCACTTGTTGTTTTGCATTAATTTAGATCTACGGTTAATTAATGTAATATTAGTTCAAGTTTCAGTGTAATTAGAAAATAAATATAAACAAAAATTGAGAACTGTAATTGATAATAATTTAAATTACATTACATTCCGGGTCGATAAATACGCGGCCGTACATTGCCCCCACCCAAAAATAGTTTTTTCAACTCAGCACCTCAAACAGGCAGGTTTTGCTACTAAAAAACAGTGAGCAAAATCCGATTTTGCTCACTGCGTGAGACAAAGTAGCTTTTTAAATATTTTTTTTAAATGTCGAGGACAATGCCATCATTCATCCTTCCCATGTGCTGAATTCGAAAAATTTCAACTTCAGTTTGATCTGTCACTTTCATTTCGATACGAAAAGAGCGAGAGATAAGTTCAAATCGATTCTAAGTTCGATTTCAAATTCTATACCTAGTAGGCCTAAAAAATAATCGAACGATTGAACGTTCGGATACTCATAATACGTACTTAACCTTAAAATTGTAATTCGTCTGTTAAGGTTTTAAATTTAATTATGTTACTTTATTAATAATTGGATTATATTTTTATATAAGTAATCAAATAGTAAAAATGTTGTAGAAAAATACAATGTTTAACATGTTACATACAATTATTAATAATTTTAACAATCTTGAACATCGTGATAAATATCGGGTGCAGTATCGGAACGCATCTTTAAAAATAGCGGGATTCAAATTTTAATTCTTTTCTTCTTCTGTTTCGCTAGCTGCTGAGTTCGATATCTAGAGTTTGATACACGATAATGGCAATTTGGAAATTATAAGAATAGTAATAAGTACTTATTTAATAAATTTTTGAATATGATATGAGTGAGTCCAGTCAACAATTGAACACCAGACGAATTAAGGCAGTAATACAAAATGCAGATTTAAGTTTCTTACTTGAAAAGTCTCGCGAAAAATATTTAAAAGCTTATGATATTTTAAAGCAATGGAGACTAGCAAAGGGTGCAAACACTTTTTCGGATACTGTATTGTTATATAGGTACAATTATGGAGTATTTACTCAATGTTGAAAACCACAACAAAGACAAAAAGACGACGTTTATATACCTTTATGTTCTCGCTGCTGAGGTGAAAAGTTGTATGTGTCACACGAGACCAAAGTTTTTTTGCATCTCGTGTATTTGAATCACTCGCGCACTCAGGATTCTAACTTAGAATCACTCGCTCACGCTCGTGATTCAACTATAGAATCCTTCGCTGACTCGTGATTCAAAATCAACACTCGCAGTAAAAACCAACTTTGCTCTCTTGTTGCACAAATAACTATTTTTCTATGTGTTTTATGTAGATCTATTTGTTTGGGTACTAACTTTTAATTTCAATCTCCAGGCACTCACACAAAACGCTCGTCGTCTGAGCACCGCGAGTCCCTCGACTCTCGGTCGCTTAAAGACGAACTCCGGCGCAACAACAGCCTAAGGGATCGCCGGGAGGTCCAGAGGGATCCCCACGAGCACGCCGCGTGAGACATCGTGTGTGTTGGGAAGTACGGGGGCGAGTGGTTCGTTTGCATGCTGCCTGTCGAGTGAGGGGATCGCTCGGAGGCGTTTGCCTGAATGTTCCGTTCATCGAATTGTTTGTTCGCAGAATTTTGTCGGCATATGAAAATTGGTTATGTGCGTGTAATTAATCGCGTTTATGTTGAATATTAAATTATGCGAAATAATCGTTCGGTCAAAATGCATTAGGGCAAACGATTTTATGCGAAAGGAGTCTGGTTGATACTAGTAACGTTTGGGTATAAATTAGTCATTTTTAAACACCTTCAATAAATTGCGGTATAATTCTTTTTTCTCAAATAAAAATGCGTGCGTGATCCTACCCTTTTTGAAGAAGGCATAAAAAAAACAAATGTTACCTGTCAACCAGATTTACAAGTAAATATCGCAATGGTTAGAAGCAAACGAACGCCATCTTGAATGTGTATGTGATCGATTAGAAATGCTTAACTATATTCGGATGAAAAAAAACATCATAAAATATGCATTTGTTTAAAAAAATCACGGATATAATAAGCATTTGAGATTGAAAACCTACTTTCCAACACAAGACACGTCAAATATAATTAAAATTATAATTAAAATACGACATTAACGTATTAAAATAAAAGTGTTACACGGATATGCAATTTATAATGTATTTCTAAAGTATTGGTGTCAGCAATTTTTAAAACAAAAAATTAAATTTTAAAATTAGCTTTTATTATCTCTGTTTGAAGTAGAAATGTCGTAAGCGACACACGGATTACATCGGTCGCATACGAATTTTGCAATGCTTCATACGTCATTAGATTCAGTTGTAAACTCAAGATATCCACATTCATGATTTATAAGTAAAGAAAAGAAAAGAAAGAAAGAAAAATATTTATTCGTGACATAATCTTAATAAAATTAACAAAGAAAAACGGTAAAAAAAAGATACAAACAATGTCACGAAATGGTCCCAACTCAGCATGATGTCGGCCGTGAAGCCGACGCTGGTCTTCCGTTGGAACCATTTCACCAACAATAAAACATAAACTGTTCAGTGAAACCGACAACTGAAAAATTAATCACAAAGCACACCAAAAAAAAAAAAAATAAGAATAAAAATACAAAAGGAAACTAAGATAATTAGATAAGATAATTTTTATTTCATAATTTGCAGTACAAAGTAACAAAAGATACAATATTTTACAAAAAGTCTATGTAACACGTGTGCCTGCACTAGGGTTACTAGAGAACTCTGTGTCGCAGGCTAAACGAGCTATCATAAATTAACATAAAAATAATTAACTAAGCTTAACAGTGCAAATAGGTATTATGGAAATGTGCAGACATAAAGATAATGTGAAATCGAAAACAATAAAAAGTAACCAATTATTCTAGTAATTACAGATAAATCAATTAAAATTAATAGTCTAAAAGGGTACATAAACAAATATAATATCATACATGTAAATCAAAGTCAAATAAACCACAGTCAGTGCAATATTTAACCGGGTCAAAGCAGATGCGAAGTTAGCTGACTAAGAAAACTCACGGTTTTTAACTTAAGTAGGTAATTACAATACAATTCATGTTATTAGGTCAGCTATGTGGTCAAAGTCTATTTTATATACTTGTAAACTAACAAAATACCAAAATGAAATTAAAATTAGTACATTATACTCGTGAAAAACGATATTTATTTTTTTTTTTTTTTATTTCTGTAGATACAAATTGTGGCTATTAGTTGCCTCCGTAATCTATTGTACTGATATATCTTTTTTCAGCCATAATTTTTGCTGGACAACCAGCAGCTCCTGTAATATGGTTGCTTGGTTTTTTAAAACGCAAGCAAGTAGCGCACTTTGGATCGTCTGACTTCTTTTGGCATTCTTTCAGGGTGTGACCTAGTTCGCCACAGTGGCCGCAGGTGACTGTTGACTCCCGACAAAACTTGGCAGCATGACCATACTGCTGACACTTATAGCATCTGGTGACCAAAGTAAAGTCCCTAACAGGGCAGGATGACCAATTAATAAATACTTTGTCTTTAGTTATTAGGGCTTTACGTATATCGGCGGGCACTTCCACAACATAATTACATGTTTCTGAATCCTTTTTTAACTATAAAAAGCATACAAGAAAACAAAACGCACAATGGTGTCTGCATAGACCGAACGCCTTTGCCCTTGCCACTTATTATATCCAAAACGAAAACATGGAAACATAGACAAATTTAGTTAAGTTAGGCATGAATGACACAAACAAACAATGGCAATATAATATTACAAGAATAAGTGAAAATACAGAAGATGGAAGCAGTAAATTGTAAACACACAACCGCAAAGCAGACGGGGAAACAAATAATACAGGTATGCAGTACTATTGTCCCCGCTGATTTTCATACATATATGTTATTATGTCCTCTCTAATTTGTTCAACCATTCTAGTAGTAGTGGAATAGACAAAACTTCGCTACATTAAAGTAAATTAACTGTCGTTATATTACGTCGGCCCTAGAGTAACTATAGTCAACTGCTGCTATGAAGTAATACTGACACATTATACAACTATGAAGGCCTCCAACAAGATGGAGCGACGACCTGGTTAAGGTTGCGAACGCGTTGGATGCTAATGGCGTAGGACTGATCTGTTTACCGAAACGGGAGTCCTATGTTCAGCAGTGGACGTCTTTCGGCTGAAACGATGATGATAACTTGTTGCGTATGACAGAATAGTAAGTATAGCATTTTTTCCTATTAGTCACATTGTCAATATTCAGTAACTTCATAGTTGTGCAATGTGCCAGGATTTACTGCATAACGGCCAGCGACTATAAGGCGAGACAAAAAAAAATACAATTATCGGTTCGTGTCTAAGAAAAATGAGCGTTATTCCTTTAATTTCAGATTGTTACTAGGTTTTTACAGGCTCATAGCTTATAAAGTAATACGGTTTCTTCTATATATCTCTTCTTAATATATGCGTTATGTAATTATGTAGCCAATTTCCTTGAAATGCGGATCTGTTACGATATTCGAAATCTATGATCGTAAAAAAACCCATAATAAATAATATTAAAATAAAGTTAAACATCATTGTAAAATTTGTCGCTTACGACATTTTAAATTACAAACATCGTTACAAGTAACTACTGTTGTCGAATGTGTATCAATCTTATACGATACGTCAGTTACCAAAAAACCGGGTATTAGTGTAAATTTAAATATTCACGCTAATATTAAGTCAGTGAGCTAATTGACGTTTCGGAGAGCGCCTTTAATATTGTTTTAGATGCCAATACTTTAAAGTACTCTAGTAGTAATTTTTAACATCATTGAATTGATAATGCTATGCAAAAAGGGATATCCGACGAAACGATGTCGCTTGTCTCTTTTTCGCGGAAGCGCCTTTAATATGAATTTTTACAACAAATTAATACACAAATACGCGTGTCGTTTAGGAAACTGATTATCGTTGTACAGTTTTTTTGTTACAATACCGTCGGGGATAATGCAAATTTGCTTATATGCACGTAAATACCGCGTATCTGAACTAAATGCAGTTTTACAGCGGATAGTTTTTAACTTCTTATTTGTTTTATTTTAAAGAATTTGGAGTAAAAATTGGAAATCTTCAGATATGCGGAATTACCAATGCCAAATAAGCGGATTTGCACTAACTCGACGATATTGCGGTTCACATTTGGTGTAAAGGACATAATATGATAGTTACATATATTGTTTACCAAGAAAATCAGAATTTAGTAAATAAATACAAGTGGAAATATTTAAAGACTAATATAATATGCTAATATTTTATCCAATTAGATAAAAAAAAAGTCGTTCCAGCCTATAAACAGACAGACTGTCTGATTGCGGTTTGATAATAATGTCATACAATTTGTATGAAGAATAAAATCGTTACCTTACCACTCTATTGGTCAATTCCTATGCAAAATATTTAATGCGTATTGTTGTATGTACATTCAAATAAATAATTGAATACAAAACCAAAAATTATGTCGTTTACAACATTTGCGATTTACATTCTAGTAGAATTTGTTTATGTTTTTATGCCAAATATTATTGAAGTATTAAATAGTAGATTAGATAGTTCGATGCTTTAGGCTTGAGGTGTGCACAAATTGAAACGGAACGGACTTACGGCTTTTTACATAAACATGTGGGCTTTGGCGATACTATGTGTGACGAGAGAGATTCAAATCACTTTAAGGTACGACCACACCGCTGCTTAAAATACGCTTGACGCACCACAAACGCAGTGACGCGATTCATGCGTCACATTTCTAACGCGTTCCGTCCACACCTTTACAACGCTTTTCAAATTGTTTCAAATTTTTTTGATCAGCAGTGTAGACGGTACGCGATAAAAAAGTGAAGCAAGAGTCCTTTTATTTTGCGTCAGAGTATTTTGAGCGCCGGTGTGGTCATTTCTTTAGATAAGAAAAAACTAAAGAGAAATTCTATCTTCGTCTGCATAGTAACGCCGTAGTCGACTATAGGATTTAAAAAGAATCTCACAGAAGCTTCCTAAAATTGCGTTTTTTCGAAAAAAATCGACTTCCACTAAAACCGGCTCCCTGTAAATATTTTCGGCTCGAAACCGGAAAAAACCGGTTCAACCTAAGAATTTCGGAGTCGCTTTTTAAAAGGTCTTTTCGAAGCCAACATTCGAGTTTTCAACGCCCAAACGGAGAGTAGCGAATTTTTTTAATATTATATACATATATAGCTGTATTTAGTAAGCTTATTTGATGTACGTTAAAATTTATATGCGTTAAAGTTGGGACGTGGTTTGAATTTTAGGAACGCGTCTTAACGATGTTCTGCGTCACTTTCGAACAGGGCTAGAGCGAAAGAGATGCAGATAATTGTTTCGAATTCAAAATTTTAATTCGGTATGAAAGTTTCTTTGAGTTAGTTAAATCGGACAAGTGAATAACACAAAAATTCTGACTTTTTTCTCGAGTTTTTTCGGACACAAAACAAGTGATAGACTTTTTTTACGATTCGCATTAGCATTTTACTCTTAAATGCGACAAATTGATAACATAAGAGATTTTGTATACTGCATTGAAAAACACCGATTGAATACAGAACTTGGCCACACATTTTGCTGATTTTTGGTAGGAAGTACCACCTGGAAAATTTTGATATTTAAGCAAGTTGTAGGCCAATGTATGGTCTATTTTGAGAAACAAATCTAGAGGTGTCACTACCTCACAACCACATAAAAAATATTTTTTTTAAATCGGTCTTTTTTTATACGATAATTAGTATTCGTTTTTTGGGTGGCGATGCAAATCTATCGAAAGAACATCATTTCAAAATTTGAAGCATATCACTTGAATACATCCTGAAAAACCATACATTAAAAAAAAACTTGAAAAATCATAAGTCAAAAACTATCACCAGTAAAATGTTCATACTCAGCTAAAATAATTTTCTACAAGAGGTACTCACAAAAAAACCGAGCCCATTTGATGTAAGTGCCGACTTACTATGGCCTTTATTTTTAGGACATTTTTAAGTGATGCCCTGCCTATTTGTGATTCTGTCCCAAATATTACGTTATCCGCCATCACGAAACGGTCAGATTCAAACAACGTCCTAGCTCCATCGCGTATCATTATTGAAACCGCCCATGTATTTTAAAATGCTATCCATGTACTGAATTATAATAAAAAAAGGTATAGTATTAAGGCATGGAAATATTGTAAACTTATGCTGTATTTTTGCAAAGAATGTTTAAAGAATATATCCTTAACACCCCGTGTAGCCACTGAAAGTGAAACTTGATGTTCTGTCTCCTTCGTAGCTTTGTAAAAAGAAAGAGATGGATGTGCTAAGTTCCGTGATAAATGCTGCTACAGGTATACTACTGTGTAGGCTGATTATAATTTAGTATAGGCAGGGGGAGTTTAGGTATGTTCGGCCGGCGCGCCTCCCGGGCAGGCGTATGGCAGTAGGTTGTCGCTCGGCCTTCAGTTTGCACGCTAGCCGCGTCGCGCGTAATTAAGCATCTTTTTTTCTGTGATTCTAGCAACAAACAATGACTTCTAAACGATCTTATAATCCGTATAAGATACTGTTGCGTTTAATGGTAGTTTACTGAATTAATACACGCTGTTATCTTTCTTGATATACCTACTTAAATATCGGCGAGTGGGAACCCTGTGCTCTTGGTTTCGGTGCAGCGTTGCCCAACGGAATATGAACGCTCGTATCACACGATAAGTTTCAATTTCGCGTGCATGGATAACCTAATTTTTCTATGAAACAGTATGAAGATGTCACTTAGACAGCCGGGGACAGAGTAAACAACACTAAAAAGATCACCCGATTAAATTAGAACTGGGACAACAAGTGTGACAAGTAATCATATAAATAAAAAATAAATAAATAAATATCACGGGACAATTCACACCAATTGACCTAGTCCCAAAGTAAGCTTAGCAAAGCTTGTGTTATGGGTACTAGGCAACGGATAAACATACTTATATAGATAGATACATACTTAAATACATATTAAACACCCAAGACCCGAGAACAAACATTCGTATTTTCATACAAATATCTGCCCCGACACGGGAATCGAACCCGGGACCTCAAGCTTCATAGTCAGGGTCTCTAACCACTAGGCCATCTGGCCGTCTCATCATATAGCCGACAAAACAATAGTCAATCTTGACGTTTGATTTTTGCTATGAAAATTCTGCCTCTTGGTAATACATATAAGTACCTAGAGATCGGAATTTTCACGGCAAAATATAAGACTGTCGCAATCAAGCTAGTGTTAGGACCAATTTTTTAACGATATCGATAGTTGTGCAATAGAAGAAAAAAACGGTCCACTAAATAAAAAAACATATTTATTACATAATTTTAGGTCAGGTGATAAACGAAACAGGCTACTACTCCTATCACTATCACAAACCAAATAAAATGTCATGTGCTGCTGTGTGTACTGACGCGGACTTCGAAGAAGAAATTTCATCTGTCTCTATAATATAATTTTATACAAACCTGACCTAAAATTCTGAATTAAATATGTTTTTTTTATTTAGTGGACTGTTTTTTTCTTCTATTGCACAACTATCGATATCGATAAAAAATTGGTTCTAACACTAGCTAAATTGCGACAGTCTTATGTTTTGCCATGAAAATTCCGATCTCTGCATATAAGAAAATAAAAGTAAAGGAAATATTGGCTCTTCAGTCGACAATAGTATACCTGTAGTGAAGTCACTGTTATACATTTTAGGGCAATGCGCAAAGAACTCGGTTGTAGTGTCGAACATAATCGGACACAATCGGATTACGCAATAGCACTACGAACCTTGCTTATATTGTACAAATTGCTATCAAAATTTTGAAGGAAATGTGCTCTGGAATTTTGCGCATTTGCTTGTATCATACCTACTGCCATAGCATAGGCACTTCGTGATGGAGATTGAGATGCCAAAGCTTTGAATTAGTGTTGCAGAACTATCGATAGTAGGTAGACCTCGAAAACTATTGAGGATATCGATAGTACTGTCGATAGCATCTCCACGTGTCGATAGTATCGATAGTGCTTTATGAGCAATACAATACTATTGACAATGGCAATAATAAGATAGTTTTATGTCCAATAATAACCTCCTGAGGCCCACGAAAATTTTGTTTCAATGAACTTTAAACTTTATGTCACTTTGGAGTGAGTTCGATATCACATTAGAAGTAAGTCCTATATGTATAAAGGACTAATTCTGATGTGACATCGAACTCACTCATAAGTGACATAAAGTTTAAAGTTCATCATCATCATCATTTCAGCCGAAAGACGTCCACTGCTGAACATAGGCCTCCCCCAAGGCTCGCCAAACAGATCGGCCCTGCGCCATCCGCATCCAATGCGTTCCCGCTACCTTCACCAGGTCGTCGCTCCATCTTGTTGGAGGCCTACCTACACTGCGTCTTCCGGTCCGCGGACGCCACTCGAGAACCTTTCGGCCCCATCGGCCGTCAGTTCTACGGGCGATGTGCCCTGCCCACTGCCACTTAAGTCTAGCGATTCTTCGAGCTATGTCCGTGACTTTAGTTCTTGCGCGGATTTCATCATTATTTAGACTCGGCTGGGCAGCGTTCAGGAAGCTCCGCAATATCTTGTCATCCGATATACCGCAGTGTCACAAGTCAAAAGTCTTTGACCAGTGTGTGTTGCCAGTGATGACTTATGGCACTGAGACGTGGCCGCTAACGATGGGTCTCATAAGGAAGCTCAAGGTCACTTAGAGGGCGATGGAGAGGGCTATGCTTGGAGTTTAAAGTTCATTGAAACAAAATCAGCCAGTAGTGACCAAAATCAATCGATACTGTCGATAGTATGGATAGTTTTCTACCATCGATAGTATCAATTGTTTTTGGCAATTTCTGCCAGATCTGGCAATACTATCGATACTATCGATTCTATATTGGACATAAAACTATTGATATTGGACTATCGATAGGCAACACTACTTTGAATTAAGGTTTTCTGATAAATTTTGCTAGATGGCGCCGATGAAGTCTCCGTTTGACGTTAGTCTTGTTCGAGATTGGCTGATTTAGCTTTAAATCAATCACGAATTTGACACTAGTGTCAAATGGATCACACGATAACAACGCCATCTAGTGGAATTCATCTTTTTTTACAAGAATCCGATCTCTGTCGAAATATGTTATATATACATATATATTGATAGATGCACATAGTATTGAAAGCATTAAATCCGATGTCCACGTTACAGTGTATGTATAAAATAAATGCTTGTCAGTTTGTATATTATCAGTGCAGGGGCATGTACTTGCTATAGAATAAATGTCAATTTTCAACTGATTTCGTTTTTAAATACAAAAGGCTACTAAATAACTGTTATATTGGTGTTTGTGTTAGTTAAAGTTGGATTAACCCCCTTGTTGATAAACTTTTAGATACTAAGTTACATTGACTTGGATATGTTTTGTCTTAGTCTGCCATTTTGACATTTGCCTTCGCGAGAAAAAGAGAGGTATAGCTACTAGAGTCTGGTATCTTGTGAATAGGGGGTATATTGTTTTGAATACATTTTTTTATCGTTTTAATTCATTTTTACTGAATTTCTCATTATACATAAAATCACATACATCTAGTCAGTAATTCGCCAATCCAGCTAGAAATATGCGAAGCCATTAAAATTATAAAAAAAGTTAGAAATAACACGTAAAATGATAACACGTTTCCAACTTACGATGTCATTATCAAAGCTAAAATGAATACAAAACCTTTACTAAACAAAACGCGTGTCGCGCAAGTTTTATATATTTTTTAAATTACAGATGGACTGCAATCTGACTGGAAAACTGCACTCGAACTGCACGCTAGATAAGATTGCTGTTGCAGTTAGGTTGCAGTTTGAATGCAGTCCGCCTGGACGATTCTTACCTTTTAAGGCGAGGTTCTTGAAGCGCGCCACGTTAATTTACACCCCGCACCCCGCCCGCGCAAAAGCTACGATCGCCGCGCGCGCCGTGAACTCGCCGACGGAGGTCATGCGAGAGAACTGCGTTACATCATATTGGGTTTCTCACATATTTCTGGATGGAGGTTTATAATTAAATTAACTAGTTTAAATTTATGTTGGGTGCTAGTCCTAAACTAATGATCTCTTTATTTTAAGTTAATGATAAGTTAAGTTTTATTTTGTTTTCGTTGGCAGTTGTCAGTGTTTTTGACAACTGATGTAATTTGCGCTAGTAAAGAAAGTATTTGAAAATATCGCGCCGTTTCTTATCAAACATAGTTACGGACTTTAATTGATGTGCCACGTGCCACTGTTCCATCGAAATTATTCCAATCACCAATAGTTTATAGGTATTGTACAAAAAAGTCAATTTTAAGAAAACTAAGTTTTATTTTTTTAAATTTATTTCACTACTTTTTTCAAAACTAATTTTCCTACTATTTTGGTTGATGACGTCAGAATTTAATAAAGGGCTCCCACACGGCTACATAATAAATTTATAAATTTATCTAAATGCGTACGATAAGGCACCCCCTTTAAGAATTTTTAGTAAGAGATTTTGCTTACTTTTGCTGACATGGGGAGGGGGGGCGGGTAATAGTTGTAAAAAAATTGCTTACGTTTTGTTACGTTTCTTAAGTACTTGAACAGCTCGTAGGTTGACATGGGCAATCCTCTGGTACCTATTAAAGGTATCGATAGGTCAGTTGCCATCCGGCGACCTTTGCTCATTCGCCACTATTAAATATGGACGTTATTTCCAAAAACCTTCTTTATTGACGCGCGTATTAACACTTTCAGTACCAGTGACGCTTTTGTGATCAAAAATTCTAACGCCTATGCCGGTGACACGCATGGGTGTCAACAGAATCCGTACTCCTATTCCAGTGACACTCATTCGTGACTACTATCATTTCGGCCGGCACAGCGTAAGGGATTAGCGGAGCGTGTTAAAAAACCATATATGGTAACTATTTCGTAACACAGAGGAAGGTTTCTTCTTCAAAGGAATTTTACAGTCTGCAAAAATACGTTAAAACGTCCAGTAACGTTAAAGTTTTTCCTCTGTGCAGCTGCCTGTACCATATCTGGGAGATATCCGACAGATACGTTTTACGTTGCGTTTTGACCTTTTCGACGCCAACGACGGATATATCAGTCACGGCGTGCAGAGGGATATCTACCTACATGCATTTCTGTAGGGTTCAACTTCGCGTTGGACATTCCGATGTCATGGCGTATGAGTGAGCTGTTGTATTTGACAGTGTTGAAAAGGTTAAAATAATAAATCTCCATAAAAAAACTTATAAAACGGATATCGTGGTATACAATATTTTGTACATATTGGTCTTACCATTGCCCCTGTCATGTATCAATGCATTACCTGAAGTCACATATCATACTGACTGGAATGACCTTTCTTTATCGTAATAATAATGGACAACGTTGTTGGTAACAGAACACAATAACTGGTAACAGAAGCTGCACGCTGAAGGAAAAAATCGTGAAACCTCCATACACCTGCGACTTCAATGGTGTGTGTGAAGTTCCCAATCCGCATTGGGCCCGCGTGGGAACTACAGCCCAATCCCTCTCATTCTGCGAGCCTTTGCAGTGGGACGTATATAGGTTAGGATTATCATAACATAATCATAGTTATTTAATCCCTGTTAAAGCCGTGCGTAAGCGCAAGCGACACAAGTTCCCCTTCCGATGGCCGAAGGAGAACTAACGCAACTAACTATACGGACAAGGGGGAAGCACGTCGGTTCAAGATAGGTTGTTGCTGGGCAGACCGCGCGTGTATTTAGGTATTTTCATCGTATTAATAAAACAAATATATATTTTAAAAATATGGCATCACTAGGCCCTAGAAAACATCTTGTTTTATTAACATTCAAAAAGTAACTAAGGATTTATTTTATATTTTAGAAACGACTAGCGACTATGGATTTTTTTTCTATCGAGCAAAGTACAGTCAAGGGCAAAAATATGTATACACTTTAGTACCTTGTCTATTTTCGTTATATTTGAACTGCCATATATGAACAGTCACAGTGGTTAAAGTGACAAGGTACTAAAGTGTATACATATTTTTGCCCTTGACTGTACAACTAATCGTGTTTCGAAAATCACTGGTCATTAGAGTGAATCCTCAAATATCTTACTCATGAATTTCAGGACTAAAGCTTTGCTAGTAATGATACAGCAAGGGATTGAATGAATGCAATAAATGCGCCAAAACTCGGTGCGGCCTTAAACCTAAACCTTATTGTTTTAGTATAAAGTTTGTTTTTGAGATGGCAATATTTCGAACTGAGTCAGTTCAATTCTGAAGGTGCGATAATACCCCTTAACACGCTTTAAATAAAAGCTTGTGCTTTCATATATAGTTTCGCACATAAATTTCGAAAATATCAGAGTTCAGGACCCGGGCTCGAACCTACAACCCTCTGCATGAAAGACCATAGGGTAGAATACTTCGCTACCACAGCTTTTGGTGTTAAGATATACTTATTTATCCCCATTCACTAATACCCATACAAATCACGTTGTTCATTAAAATAAAACAGGTCGTAAAGATAGGTCACCAGGCGTTCAGAGTGAATGTATTCATATGAATGAGTGCATCATTCGTTCATTGTTGGTCATACAATTTATCATACAAATTGTATATTATTTAATTATAATAAAAAAAGCCTTTATGTCAGACCCCACATGTATAAAAATTATGATAATATATTTTCGTGTTCTGTAATAAACAGAATAATGTAATTTTGTACTTAATTGATATCAAATCTATTCGAAATTTGTACTCCAATTGTTTAATCAAAACGGGAAGTTACAATTATTATCTACCGTTTGTCCGTATTTCCATAATTTTAATTTGTCATAAAGTAATTTATTTCTGCAAAAGTATTTTCCTCAGAATTGTTATTGAACTAACCTAACCTACTAAGATGACATTTTAAAAATACTTGAAAACAGCATGGTTGTATATTTTATGTCAAACGTTGATTATGGCAAGTGAAATTATGACAAATGAAATTATGGAAAACGAAGTGACACCTGTGTTTTTGTATATTTGTACAAAATATGCAATTCCATTTAAAAAACGGGATACTTGACTCGTTCATGGTTTTTAAATGTAATAAAAATTAATCCCTATTTCCTTTGTAACGCCATATCTTATAGACTATCGTTTTTATTTTTTACAAAGTTTACTTTTCAATAATTCAAATTCTATGGTAAAATTTACCATTCAGCTATTGTCGGAAAATTTTGAAGTATTTCGTGTCGTCAAAAATTGTAAACATAATTAATATTAGGAATAGAAATTGAAAGCGATTTTATGGCTAATAGCCCATATATTTATTTACTCGGCTCACGCTCTGGCAGCATGCGTTTTTAGCCTGTCCCCTGGAACAGAGCGGAGCGGAGCAAGAGGTACCTGGAGGGGAAGGTCCCATTTCGCCGGATGACAAGAAAACTCACTAAAATTTCTGTCGCTGCTCTTCAAAAAGTCGTATCTAGTTAGTAATTTCATACTGAGATAAGAGCTTTGTTTTAAGTAGGTATTTGGTACTTAGTGACTTTTGCTTGTCACCCGACGATTTGTTCTATAGAACAGATGCCGTATTGTCTAACGCTTCTGGCGCTTGCCTTCGCTTTCACCGTCTCTTTCTGTCATCATCTTATACCGTTTGACAGAAAGAGATAGTGATTGCGAAGGCAAGCGTCAGAAGCGTTAGACAATAAGCTGCAGGTCCTTTACTTAACAGGTTCCCTGTCCTATGAGGCACATGCGCCTCATGTGTGTCTTTACTGGTACGTCCATGAGGGTTTAATGTCATTGTTACTATGAGGACGTGTCGATAGAACGCCGCACATTGCGTCGGGACAGGGAAACTGTTAAGTTTTTCACCTATACTAGCGTGATATTTCTATTCCTTATTAGTTATGTATATCGAATACTATGAGAACAATTAGTTGCCGATAAGCCCCGATAGAGGCACTGCCAGTACTCATAATAATTGAGACTTCAATACGAACGCGTTCTAGAACTTTCCGTGCAATAAAATAACACTGGCTTTGACTTTGTAAGGCCTATAGCGTGTTTAATTTCGGTCTTATACTCGATTTTCGAACCTCGTATTGTGCTGTCCCGTACCTCTACCATGAGTTACACTAGTTTACAGTGACCGTACTCGCTAGCGACGGCGTAAATGATTTGTATGGAGAATTGTGTACAGCGCCTCTAGCGGTCACTTACGGAAGTAAATTCTCCATACAAATCATTTACGCCGTCGCTAGCGAGTACGGTCACTGTAAACTAGTGTAACTCATGGTAGAGGTACCGTTCACGCTGATGGTTGATGGTGTTAAACAGAAGAGTGAGCAAGATACGAACTTTGAATTTCGTAGGACGTAAGTAGTTCTTTATCGTTTCGTAATTCTTTATTGATTTGTTTTGAGTGGCGTTTGGACAAAATCAAGGGCTTGTATCACCATTCTCTTTTAAGTTACTATTAATTTACGCAACAGATATCTGTATGCCGTCCTTGTTTATTTTGTTTGAACAGAGACTACATGACAGATTACGCACGGTAGTGTCAAGCCAACGCGAAAAAAATTAGCAACGTTGTCGAATTCTTCGTGGATGCGTGTTACGTTAGATAAAAGGATTTCACAGAGAATGGTGAACAGCAGGCTTATTGCCTGTCTGACGCTTGCCTTCGCAATCACTATTTCTTTCTGTCAAACGGTATAAAAGGATGACATAAAGAGACGGTGAAAGCGAAGGCAAGCGACAGAAGCGTTAGACAATACGGCCTCTGGGGCTAAATGTGTCTCTATGGCGTGATTTTTTTTTCAATATCAATTTTGACAACTGTACTTTCAACAGCAATGCTTAGACTTAATTTCAATCTAACCAAACCTGTTATATTTTAAATTGTTATGTTGCTTAAGACGTGTCTTGATAAGAAGTCAAAAGAGGCACTATAAAAGGAAAAACTAATGATTATCTAGTTTTTTTAATGTGTTCGTGATTTGTAAACGTAAGAATGGTTCTCATGACAATCTAGTTCTGCTTGCGTTTGTATGGGGACCTAAGGCGACGTGATAAGCCGTAAGAGCACGGCGTAAGAGCGCTTACGACTTATCGCGTCGCAGCAAAACTGCTGTACATTGATTCTTAAAATAAGAGCGTCGCTATTTATCTGTACTGTATCGCTTAAGGACTTATTGGTTAATGAAAAAAATAATAAATAAAACAAATAATTTTATTGTCTTTTATTATCCTTAGAAGCTATTAATTTGAAATTTTAAATACTAGTGTTGCGAAACGGTGCGATTGGCCTCTCGCTCGACTTGGCGGGTGCACTGCCGTGCCCCCAGATTGACTTATAGCTTAAAATTTTACAACAACATGAGATCTATTTACAGAAATAACTTTTTAATGTTACAAATCGTCTTAAAAATAGCACAATATTTTTAATCTTGAAATGCGCGCCGGGCATCGCGGCGGGCGGGGTGGAGGGGGCACTGAAATAATAGATAAAGTGGTTCAAGAGGAAGGTTTATAAGTATAATACATGCATAATATAGTTGTACCCGTGCGAAGCCGGGGCGGGTCGCTAGTAAATTATAAATGCGGAAGTGTGTCTGTCTATCTGTTGCGTCTTCACGCTTAAACCGCTGAAGCGATTTAGATGAAATTTGGTAGAGTAGTACATAAAAGGTACATTTTATGGACCATAATCACTAATCACATCGTCGTCCAGGGATGCCACCCAACAGTTATGCAAGCATTAAGGTGGTACGACGCGCACACTAGCGCCGCCAATAGAAATAAATCATTTACTTATCCTCAAGGACTTAGATCCAAATTTTTGACTGTTTTGCGGAAATATAAGAAAAAAGCTATTTTAAAATTATTATGTGACAGTACCAAGTAAACGCAATTAGTTAAGTTTGTCTAAATAATCAAAAGTGGCCACTTTTGTCAATTTTGATAAACCTAACTTATTGGTAATATTTAATGTTATAAATTTACGATTAACAAATACCTTTTACACCTGTACCAGCGCAAATTGGGGGGGGGGGGGGGGCTAGTACCGGCCGCGGCGGTTCCTTACTAATTTGAACTCTCTTGCCAGAGAAGTGGCCGCCGCGACGGGGCCCGCGCCCCGCATCCGCTCCGACAAGTAATGCCGGGCCGCGTCCTCTCTTACCCCCATTAGGAGCTCGACCAGCTCCTTCTCCAACCCCTGTAATTGATCATTTACACTCGAGTTGATCACTCTACTTTTCATCACAAATGCGAGGAAATAAAAAAAAACCGTTATATTAATAGTAGATTGTTCAACAAGGGACTAAAACAGGCCATAATGACACGAGATATTTAGCCACCCGAGCGATAGCGAGGGAGGCTATAATTCGAGTTGTCATTATGGTAGTTTAGTCCCGCGTTAAACACTCTACTTTTCACTTTGAATGCGAGGAAAAAAACGACGTACAAAATTACTTTTTTACAATGTATGCTCAATACGAGCAATGGACATCTGTTCAAAATTCAAATAGCAAAAAAAATACCGCTGTCTTTTCTTTTCTTTTATATTTTAAGTGACGCATTAAATGCTTGCATAATTAGCCAACAGATTCTAACTTAAAGACTATTTTATAACTAATTGGACTATGCATGTAAGAATGATAATTGTTCATTCATTAGAATCGGCAAATAAATTAACCTAATTGATCTAAGTTCACACACAAAATATATTGTTAACTGAAACACTTACCCGTGAATAAAGAAACGACTTTTTAAGTTTATTTTCTATATGCCAATTCTTTGTTAAATTATATCTAATTATACTTTCTATTTACTATTAAATCCAACTGACATCGCATTATTTTGAAGTCGCGCCATATTAACATTCAAACGTAACTGCTCTATCTACCGTACACTCCAGCACTGCTTTGCCGACAGTGCGGATTGCTATTTTATCGACAGAGCAGGGAACTGCTTTGCCAACAGCGTTTTAAAAAAAAAAACAAATTTAAACACCTAAGCTAAAGGAAAACTGTCAGATATCGGTAGAGCACCTGTAACGGCTGGCGCACGGCGTCCATGGGCGGCGGCAGCGCGGCGGTGGCGGCGGCGCTGCTGCCCGGCTGCGGCGCGCGCACGGCCCCCAGGTCGTCCCCCAGGGCACCCGCCTCGGGGAGTCGGCGCTCCACCAGAAGGAGCTCCTGCGAACGCCATCATGTCATTACTTTACGTACAGTCAATCTGTTTCTACATATTAAGTAATATCTGTTCAACGTTACTCAGTAAGTAATCTGGTAATCTCGCTTAAGTACCTAAGTACCAACCGTTTAACGAACAATTTCGTGAGGAAAATGTACAAAACGTGACGCAGACTTTAATTTGTTTAAATTTATTTATAAATGCGGTACTTATTTTTAGTACAAAATAAACTAAACAAAGAGAAAAAGAATCTTACCGGCATTGAGACTTGTTCCTGAGCCAGCGTAAGAAAATCACGCAATGTTCTGTGTTCCATTATCTTGTACCGGCTCGCGTCTGATTCTCCGGACGGGTAGAAGTAATCGATGGCCTTGTTCTTCACTTCTTCGATCAGGGTGTCTTCGGTGAAGTACGCAGTGAACGTCTGGCCTTCAGGGCTGACGACTTTGAAGCCAGAGTCAGGGACTGACATCTTGGTGATCTTTGTTAGCACTTGTTTGTCGATCGAAACTGAAACCAGTGTCACATAAGAAAATATGGGAGGGATAATAAATATGAAATATCTTGAAACTAAGACCTAGCACATAATATTTACCGCTAAACTTTATGTGTAGTGTACCTAATCGTCCGTACGATTCCGCTTTATAATCGTAATAATAATAAAGTCCAATTCGCCCGCTCGAATAGACAAATTCACCGCAAATACCGCAAATTTATGTTAGAAACCGAAAGACAAAATGAACACACGAAATCCGATCGAAGTGACCAAAAATGTTCGATTAATTTCCTTACTGCGCTGATTCAAAACTTTAGTTTTATCTTTCGATTGGAGTTTTCTTTTGTGTAAAAAGAATCATAAAAGGGTACAAAAAACTAAATGTAAAATATGATATTATTATGCCCTATGCTTACCCCGTAAAGCCGTCGACGCACAATCACAACACAAATTTGACACAAAGTCAACAAACGGCGGCCGCCGAATCTTCTTTTTTTCTTATTTCAAATCTTCCGCGACGCGCGTTGCCAGTACGGCGCTTAGCTTGGAGTTTTTATACGTCGCCCAACCCCAAAGAGAAGAGACAAATATATAATAATAAAGTGCAAGTGTTAATGTATGTGATGTTGAATATCTTGTGTAATGCCGCGTTTTTAAAGTTAGTTATTTATTGGTATTAATTAAAATGAAACATACTCGAATAGATAAATTCACCGCAAATACCGCAAATCGATGTGTAAATTTATGTTAGAAACTATTCATTAACTATTATTCTCTGCATTTCAACCAATTGGTAGGAATCGTGGAGATTCCCGCGAATTGGGGGTGGATCCGACTATTTCTATTATAATTCATAATTTATGAATTTCTATTTATAGAAATACTGGGACTGATTCTCCCACTATTTCTATTGCATGCGGCGGTGGCGACAAAAGAAAACACTGTATATCACCGCTATATAATGACGGCGGTATTTTTGCCGCAATGAAAATTGGGATAACTACTCATTTCGGAAAAAACTCTTGTCCCACTTTTTATATTTTGTATTTCCATGGAAATAGTGGGATACACCCCGAATTGGTCGATATACCAAGTCTTTAGCCTTCTGTATTGTATAAATATACTTACACAAAATACTTACCTATTTACTCAATCGATGAATAGCTTGACCGACGACAGGATAAAGCGGGACTCCTTCGGTGCATACATTCTATCCCCTTCTTTCCCACTGTTCACCTCCCGAGACCACCTAGGTGAACCGTTGAAAATTTCTACCTTTGACGACCTGGGTGTTAGATGGAAAATTTTTCGTTTCCACCGTACACCTTGTTATCAATACGGCGTACCTCTTATTATCAGAACTCTTCAGGTTTCAAGTTTAGGCAGAGTAATACAAATTAGATTTTCCGAGAGGTCATAAAAAAAAATAACTAACACCAAAGCCTTTGCACCTAACTACACCGAGTCGCTAACGCTCCGATAGGTCTTGCTCGCTCGCTTTGATCGCTCGCTGGCTTTGGTTTAGATAGTAATTATTATTAATTATTAACTGTTTGAGCATAGAAGAAATGAAATGCGGTTCTTTATGAATGGTATTTAATTACCATTAGAAACAATTACAGACTTTTCTTGAGTACTAGAATCTATATAATAATATGAGGACACGAGCGCGCTCCTTGACGTTATGAGAAGAAGTGTGTGAGAGATGGCCCTCGTCGCCGGGGCTGTCTTTGTCGTGTAGCGGCGCCCGCGCATGCGCCGAGCAGACGCTCTCATTGGTCGCGACGCTCGGGCATCATCGGAGACCGAAGCTATGGCGCGAACATACTCCGGGGCGCTGAAAGCCTAGCTTTCAGAAGGTTCTTCGTCTCGCAGGGGACAAATGCGGTTGAGAGCCCGCCTTATGGGCCCTCTGGACGTGGCTATGTCGGCCACTCGAGGCACGCCATCCGTGCCAGGGTGAAGCTTGATGACCCGGCCCATTCGCCAGTGTAGCGGCTGCAGACCATCGTCCTTAATGAGGACGAGCTCGCCCAGCCGCAGGTCGCGCTGCCGCGTGCGCCACTTGAGGCGCTGTTGTAGCTCGCACACGTACTCGGATGACCAGCGCGCCCAGAAGTGCTGGCGCAACTGCTCCAGTTTTTTGTAGCGATCCAGGCGGTCGGGGTTGTGGTCTTGCAGCGATGGGGTCGGCGGCGACATCAGCGCCCTGCCAACCAGAAAGTGCCCTGGCGTGAGCGGGGAAAAATCGTCGGGGGAAGAGGAGAGGGGGCAGAGAGGCCGGCTATTTAGGACCGCCTCTATTTGGCTAAACAATGAGGACAGTTCCTCGAATGTGAGATGCGTGCTGCCGATAATCCGTTTGAGATGAAATTTGGCCGTCTTAATCCCTGACTCGACGTAGCCATTATGGTTAGGAGCGTAAGCCGGGGTGAACTTGAACCTTATGTTTTGATCAGCTGCAAAGCTCGTCACACTATCGCCATTAAGTTTAACAAATTCATTTATTTCTTTTGCAGCGGAAACAAAATTTCGGCCATTATCGCACAGCATTTCCGTGGGTTTACCGCGTCGCGCGATAAACCGACGGAGTGCTAGCATGAATGCATCTTTAGATAATTCGCTTACGGCTTCCAAGTGAACACATTTATATCTTAAACATATAAATAGGCACAAATAGCATTTGGTGATTTTGCATCCGCGGCCACGGCGATCAGTTATTAAAAAAGGTCCACCGAAGTCGACGGCAGTGGCCGCAAACGGAAAGTCAGGATTTAAGCGTTGTGATGGTAGATTGCCCATTATATTTTTCAAAGTGCGGCCTGCCGCGCGCCTACACGTGACGCAATTGCGGGCCGTGCTGCGCGCGAGGCACCGGCCTCCGACCGGCCACACGGTGTCTCTTACTGAAGTCAAAAGGAGCTGCGGTCCTGCATGCAAGAGACGTATGTGTTCATGTTTCATTATGAGTTGGGTAAGTGTGTGTTTAGCGAGTAATAGCATGGGATGCTTCTTATCATAGCTATAATCAGAAGCATCCAACCTCCCCCCGACTCTCAAGATGCCTTGGGAGTCAATAAAGGGCGTCAAAGACGAAATATGTGACTTTGAATTTAACTGTTTTTTTTTACGCAAAATTTCCATGTCATCGTGAAACAGCTGCTGTTGCGCAAGCTTAACTAATGAAAGAAATGAATCAGTAAGTTCTTGTGACGTTAATGCACCTGTCAATTTAGGGCGGCTAGGCCTACAGTTATTTATGAAACGTCGCACGTATGCGAAGGCGCGTTGGAGTGTTTTAAGTTTAGAAAACCTATCAAAGTCTACAATAGATGGCGCTGATTCCACACTTGAGACCGTGCAAGTGAGTTTAACCTCAGGCAAAGTGCCGGGTATGGGATCGGTATTCAAAGTGGGCCAGCTGGCCTCGGGCTCAAGAAGGAATTCAGGTCCGTGCCACCACAGAGCGGCCCCAGCGACATGCTGTGGGTCCACGCCGCGCGACGCCAGGTCTGCGGGGTTCTGCGCAGTAGGCACGTGCCTCCAGGTCGCCGACGGCGTGAGCTCAGCTATCGCTGTGACTCTGTTTGCTACAAAAACCTTTAATTTTGTGACGTCATTTTTTAGCCACGCTAGAACTACGGCGGAGTCCGTCTAAAATACAACGCGTGATATGGGCTTTCTGAGCGCCTTTGAGACAGATGCATATAATTTGGCGGCTAGAAGGGCTCCGGCGAGTTCCAAGCGCGGTATGGTGCTAGGCTTCATAGACGCTACCCTATCTTTACCGCATAATAGATTGACACATTGCTCACCTGAGCTTGATGTAGATTTTATATAAATACAGGCAGCAAATGCTTCCTGTGAAGCGTCACAAAAACAATGAAGATCGATAACGGTAGGTGAGTCACACAGTGCATACCTGGGTATATTTAATGCCTTAATGTAATCTAGGTTTTTAATGAAGCGCGACCAAGCACGTTGAATTTCAGGCGGAGCGGGGTCATCCCATCCAAACCCCGCTGCCCAGAGCTTCTGCATGAGTATTTTCGGTTTCACTGTGCACAGGCTTAATAGCCCCAATGGGTCAAATATTTTAAAAGTGGTTGACAAAATGGATCGTTTGGTTACCGGTTTATCGCTGTCGTTAAAGTTGATAGAAAAGTTCAATAAGTCTTGACTAGGATCCCACCCTAGACCAAGTGTTTGACAAGCTTGACTTAATGTCAAATTATCCTGTGCAGCAAAAGCATTTGAAGCTAACAGTTCGATTGCATTTGAGCGATATTTACGTAGGTTAAAGCAACCAGACGCCAAAGCCTGCGACACCGACCTTTGTATATGTAACAGGTCAGATTCCGAATCTGCACCTGTCAATAAATCGTCACAGTAAAAGTCATTTTGTATAATTGTTTTAACAGTGGGGTCAATGCACTCATCCCCTAATTGCCACAAGCACCTAGCAGCTAGGAAACTCGCTGAAGCGAAGCCGTAGGTGACGGTATTTAAAGTGAGCGAACGAATGGGCAAATGCTCGTCTTCGCGCCATAAAATGACTTGCAAGTTCCTGTCCAATTTATTCATTGAAATTTGCCTATACTGTTTTTCAATATCACCTGACAGCACGTATTTGTAATGGCGAAATCTAAGGAGAATGTTGAACAAAGAGTCTTGTATGTTAGGCCCTACCATCTGGATATCGTTGACCGAATAGCCAGAGGAGGTGGGGCAAGAGGCATCGAACACAGCTCTAAGGCGAGTGGACTCACTATTCTCCTTCATCACGGCGTGATGAGGAAGATAGTTGGGTCGGTAAGGAAATTGTGACTCAGTTAAATGATTTAAATCTCTATATTCGTTTATAAAGTCAGTGTACATTGATTTAAGATCAGGTTGTTTACTAAAACGTCTTTCTAAATTAAACAATCGTTTTTTAGCTATATTGAACGAGTTGCCGAGACAATCTGGTGTGTCTATAAGAGGCAACCGTACCACGAAGCGGCCATCAGGCTGACGATAGGTATTTTCCACAAAATGTTTTTCTATGGGGTGCGAAGCGATCGCGTCCCCATCGGAGCCCGCGCCGAGCGGTAACTCCTCTGTCTCCCAAAATTTGGTCATTTGAGCAGACAGATCAGATAGTGAGAGGTTGCTACGTGTAGTGACAGAGCGCTGAGCGACACTAGCACTGGTTACTGGACCTGTTATCAACCAACCCAATTTTGATTCAATTAGCCTTGTTTGTTTATTATTTAAAGTTCTTTGTTCGCCGCCCACAATGTGCCAAAATATGTCAGCACCCAAAAGTACATCAATGTGGGACGGGATATTAAAAGTCGGATCAGCCAGTTTTAAGTTAGACGGTATGTTCAGTTGAGTTAAGTCAAAATATTTTTTAGGTAAGTTATCAGTTATTTGGTTTAGAACCAGGAAATTTACGTTGGCATTAAAATCGTTAATTTTAGAATGTATCTGTGCTGCACAACGACCTGGAATGCATTTAAGGGGAGTATTACCTATACCTAAAATGGTTGTGGCAATCAGAGGTTGAGAGGGAAGTTGCAAACGTTGCTTTAAACTATCACTCATATATGACGATTGGCTCCCACAATCGAGTAAAGCCTTAACAGTTTCTATCCTGTTGTTGCAAGGGTTAATTATATCAATTAAGGCTGTGGACAGTAAAACCTCGCTGCTGGACAGCGAGGAGTTGGCAGTGGAGGTGACACCTTCAGCACTGTTGCTAGGTATTGCCGTAGAAGCGGAGGACGCAGGGTTTGACGAGCCACCACTGACGGGGTGAATGACCTGATCCATGCTAGCACTACTAGGCGTAGGGTTAGGTATGTTTGTATGTTGTGTCGTGTGTGTGTGTAGGTATGTGTTGTGACGTCTCTTACATACACGACAGCCGCTCAGTTTGCACCGACGCGACTCATGATCCGCTCGCAAGCAGACGTGGCACAGCTGGAGGCCGTTGACCCGCGCCCATCTCTCGTCAACAGAGAGCTGCCTGAAGACAGGACAGTCGTACACGCGATGGTCGCCGCGGCACACGACGCACGGCCGGCCCTTGCTGTCATTTTGTTTGGCTGAAATCACGAATGTTTTAACGCTTTTATCTTGTTTAAAAGGAGTTTTATTGTTTGTGATCTCCGTTTTGTTACTGGATTTAGATCGGTACAGAGTCTCTAAGATGTCTGCACGAATTTTTAAGAAATCTTTGAAATTCTTTAGAGTGGGCCATTCCTTAAGGTCACTTCGGTATTCTTCCCATTTTACAGAAGTGTTAGAATCTAGTTTGGCTGCTAACAAGTGGATAAGGATTGCATCCCAGTGCTCGGTAGGAAGACCGAGGGTGCTAAGCGCCCTAAGGTTCTTGCTCACGTGATCACTTAGAAAGCGTAAGGCCTTATCGGAATCTCGCCGAATGGGTTCTATATTAAGAAGCGAATTTAAGTGGTTTGTGATTAATTGCCGTTTGTTACCGTACCTTTCGCACAAAAGGTCCCAGGCCTCAGGGTAGTTAGCCTCAGAGACCTCGAGATTTGAAATAACTCGAGAGGCTTCGCCTTCCAAGTACGAATTTAAATAATGGAATTTATGAACGGGTTGTATTCTATCGTTTTTATGTATTAGAGATTCATAAATGTCCTTAAACTCCATCCATTTATAATATGAACCATCAAACTTGGCAATTTTAATTTGAGGCAATTGAAACCCCATTGGTTCTGAGTTATTGCAGTTCGTTGCACAAGTTTTCAACGACGGCGGATCGGATTTCGCCTTGGAAGCTGTCACCTTCTCAAGAATACACTGTGCAGTTGCAATTAATAAATGAATATTATCCTCGAACAATTCACGCTCCGCTAGCTCGCTATCAAGGTCACTATTATTTAAAACTTCAATGGACATTTGCAGCTCATCAAAACGCGAGGACAAGTCTATGATTTTATTTAATTTTAAAGTTAACTCATTACACTTTAAATCGCTAACTGGCTTGCCATCTTCAAATGCTGACAAGTATTTACTAAATTTAGTAACTTGTCCCTTCATAGAACTGCGCTTACATCTTAATTCATTAAGTTGGGCTTCTGATTTTGCATCCATCGTGTTTAGTTATGTTTTTGATGTGCAAACAGTCAAGCCTTTATTTGCAAAAAGTATTTAATGGAATAGCGAGCCACGTAAACGTTAGCAATTGGCAAAACGGCTTACGCTCCTTAGTCAACAAAATGGCTGCACGACGCGGCAGGCGGCGAGGCTAGGCGAGGCGGGCCGAGCGCGCACGATGCGACTCGCACGGAACCGGTTGCGCGCAGCGGCGCCCGCCACGCAAGCACGCGGTGCGCAGCGCAGCTGAAAGCGTAAGCGAAGGTGTTTGCAAATGGCGGAAACAAAGATGATGCAATGTGCAACAATGCTGATCAAAATGCGAAAGGGGAAAAACACAGTGCCTTGAAATTAAAAATAAATCAGACAATTAAATAAATAGGTAACTTGGATATTTACGCAAGAACGCAATAGGCACAACAAAAATTGACAAAATTGCACTCGGCGAAGTTAAATAAGTACGAAAGGTTAGGTATTTTGTGAAGCGAAAGATTTATCACTGAATTAACAAACGGAATAGGTACGTAGGTACGCGGCATGCGCTGGCACTTCGAGTTAAGCTAGTAGATACTAGGGTTTTGCTAATTATAGCGTTTGAAACATGAAAGGGAAAACAGAATTGACACGAAGAATAAGGTCAATAACTAAGGACTTTTGCTGGCAAAACAACGAGCCTAGTCTGCAATAATGAGAAAAGTTTCTTCAAATAAAGAAACCTGATTTTAAAGCTTTTATGCAACTAGATGCATCAATTGGATTGGTATAGACATACTTTGTAAAGGAATCAATTAACACGATAACATATTCCCTGAGACCACTTTTCCCACTGAGCTTTCCTATGAAATTAATTATGTTGTTCAACCGTCATAGGAAACCAAAATTAAATCTCTCAACAGATGGCGTTAGTGCACACAATTAAGGACATTTAAAAATTTAAACCTTATTTCATTTTTACATACAATTCTTAGTTCTCATGTTTTCCGTTAGATGTCACTATCAGATCCAGTCCCCATCCTGCATCGCGCGGTTGAGATTTTTCCTAGGTTAATTAATAACTTGGTCGAAGATAGAAAAACATTTGGTGCATCTACCCCACTTGGTAGCATAATAAATCTCTTGGAACCGCGGTGGTGGTGGTGTGAACAATGTACTTACTGTGCGCCAAGGCGGTACTTAGCTTTGGGGATTGAGTGCAATTTAGCTTGAACAACCCCTACAAGAGAACATTCAGCCCCAGAATTTTTACAGAATGAAAGTTTCTCACCAGATTGCATCAGTCAGTACACCATTGACAGGTCGTACTGTGCAAGAATCCACTCTTTTAGCAGCTGGCTGGGTGCCCGAGGTTTGGCTGCCGGTGCCGGTAGCTCCAGCCGTGGTCGCTGATCGCTGTCTGGCCGTATTCGGGCAGCGGGGAGCAACGTGGCCAGGCTCGCCACAGCGGAAGCAGATGATCTCTCTTGAAGTTGACGACCTGTCTGAGGAGCTAAGGGCAGAAATCGGTTTTAAATGTTTCGCTTTCTCGCGACAATTTATCGATGCGTGTCCTTGGACGCCACAGAAATGGCAAACTATTAATGTGGGTTTGAACCGTTTTGGCTCAGGAACTTGAAGGTCAGATGTTTGAGACTTTCGTTTTAACTGAGAATATACATTGAGTTCTTGCTGCAACTTATTCCTCGTAGTCACATCAGTAGTGAAAGCAAGACGATGAGCTCGAGAATCATATTTAGAAACGTGAGCTAGGACCGTAGAAACTGATATTTGTTCAACATTAAGACAGTTCCATTTTGACATAAGTAAGGACATCAATCGACTAGCATATGCGGCTAAGGATTCACCATCTTTTGGCTGACTATTCTGAATATTGATGAGTGTAGCAGCGCTAGTTTCAGTAACCTCAAAGCGCGACAGAAAAAGACTCTTAAAATCAGGCCATGTCATGCCTGCGTAAGTAATTTGTGAAAGCCATGTGGACGCACTTCCTTTCAGGCATTTACTAAGGGCAAGAACAAGGGATCCACCCTGAAGTGGTTTTTCTAACATGCAAATGTCAGCAGTCGTGCTCCAGGCACGAGCATTGGAATCCGGCAAATCCGGGTTGTATTCGGGCAAGTGAATCGCAGACGAAACAGAGGGCTTTTTCAAAACTTCAATTAACTGAGTCATGTTATGATTTTGAAAATCTAATAATGCTCGCCAAGGGTCCCGGGATGGCGACTCGGCCCGAACTGATCCCACTTCTGATGTCGGATCGTGGTCAGGAGGAGGCAAATTGTCAGGATTTGGAGTACCCATTTTGAGGGTATTATGAAAATAGCTACTTTGATTTAACTCGAAACAATAATTTATTGACACATAAACAATACACAGACAATATTATAATAAGCAAACAGTGATTACAGTAAGTACACGCTAAGATAGGTCTATGGACCGAGAGGCAGAGTAACAGTGTATTTGGATATACACCTAGGTAGGTAGGTGTAGCTACAGAGAGGCAGAGTAACAGTATACAAAGCATCGATCTGTAGTACGTTGAGGGTGTATTAAACCCTTTTAGTAAACCGACAGGTTTGTCGGGAGCTACTGCTCTTGAGTCAAGACTGCGCAAGACTGACAATGCTGCTGTTACATGGCCTTATATAGGCTTTCCCCCACCAGCATTAACTCCACAACAACTCTGTCCAATGGCGCACGGAAGTACGTCACGTGTTTACTAGAAATGAATTACAAAATAGAACTTAAAACTATTGTGAATTTACTTCATAAACCATTAAATATTCCAACATTAATTATGGCAAACAAATCATAATGTTTTAGAGGCTATAACAAGAACTAGCATACAAAATAATCAACGGTTAGGTTTTGCATTAGACCAACCGACTACCCGCTAAAACTGAATCGAAACTAGATTGTCAAATCTAATTCGTAAATACCTCTTAAATTAAAAGATCAACACGTAATAATATTAGCTTAAATCTGAATTTTTACAATAATCCAAGTCTGTTGGATACATTACGCTTGAAGCGAGAACCGACTCCGAGATCCTGATTATATATATATATAAACGGCTCCAACGATTTCGATGAAATTTGGTATGTGGGGGTTTTCGGGGATGAAAAACTGATCTAGCTATGTTTCATTTTCAGAAAATCGCTTTTACTCGTGTTTTCCGGCTATTTTTGTTTGCATTAGAATATAAAGCTAAATTTCGCCCACTTCGAGCAGATCATAATGGCACATTAGAAATCGGGTGGTCGCGGACCCAGCCGACCTCGGTTCGAATCCACGTTTTTTTTCAACATTTTTGTTTTTTTTTTAAGTTTATTTTTCATGAGAAAACGTCAAGTTTCTTCTTTTGTGAGAAAAAGTTACTTTTTTGTGAGAAAAAGTTACTTTTTTGTGAGAAAAGTTACTTTTTTGTTAGAAAAAGTATTATAGGGAACGTGCAGTAACTATAGGCGGCAGCACTAATGCGACAGAAGAGACACTATGCGGACAGTAAAACAAACTTATCAAGGTAAAACATTCAAATTGATGGCACCCTTATGGCACCAGTTGGCAGCACCGTCTATGTGCACGTTCCCTATTGGGAGCACAGAACAGGAAAAGCCGGTTGTCTGTAAAGTCGGTTTACGGACGATAGTTTAACGTGACTCATCCAACCTCCGGTGTTTTTGTCAAATATCTTGAAAACGGTGCATCCTACGGCAAAATCAATGAAATTTTCATCCCCCCTCTAATGTCCCCGCGCTCCCTCCCCCGCATCCCCTCCCCCCCTCTCACAAAACCCCCCCCACCCCTCCGGTGTATATAATCAGGATCTCGGAAACGGTTCCAACGATTTCGATGAAATTTGGTATTTGGGGGTTTTCGGGGATGACAAATTGATCTAGCTTGGTCTTATCTATGGGAAAACGCTTGGTACCGAGTTTCTGCCCGAGCAGAGCTCGGTCGCCCAGGTACTGACTTATTATTTATTACAATTACAAGCTTTTATCTACCTTCACCTGGGCCACTTCCCGATTGCCGATTAAACTGAAATTTTGCATGCATGTGTAAATCGGATGACAATGCAATATTATTATGACATTATGCTGATCTGATGATGGAGCTGGAAGATTTAATCTCGACTTTTAGAATTTAATGCCGTAGAATTTGGACTCGTTAGATTCGTCTTGACGAGTACTTTGATCCTAAATGGTAACCAGGGTGTGATGATGGAGCTGAAAGGTGGCAATAGGCACTCCATAATGAGACGAACCTAAGCATTAGTGGTAAATACTTAGTTATTTATTAGTTTAGTTAAATTAACACTATAATTAAAAGTAAAATAAACTAACTTAACTAAAAAATTGAAAGACGCAACTCCGTCGAGTTTAGGCTCGTTTAATTCATCTTGGTGGGTACGTTGGTCCTAAATAAACTCTAAAAAGTTAAAAATATATTAAAAAAGAAAAAATATTTTTTAAAAACAAGCTTTTATTAGGTACCTACATGCTAATAAAAAGAACTAAAAAGTTGAAAACAATTTATGCCACATATCAAATCTTTGCGTTTTTATCACAGTCCCAATTATTTTTAATAAAAGCGTGTTACATTTTGTCAATAGAAATAAAAAAAGTTGTAACATGCTTTTACCAAAAAATAGAGCCTGTGATAAAAACGCAAAAATTTAATACGTGGTATAAATTATTTTCAACTTTGTAGTTCTTTTTATTAACATGTACCTTATAATTTATTTATATCGTTACCTCACGAGGTAGGAGGTGTTTCTACTGCGGGTGATACAGACGTTAAGGATGCATTATGAAAGTTCTCCAATGAATACTGAAGACTGATTAAATAATATGTGCAATTCTATTTATTTTTTAAGTTTATGAAAAACTAAGAAGTTTTTAGTTTCACTTGTTTCCATAAAAGAGACTTGTTTTGTGTTAGAAAATTACTGTGGGTACCTACGCTTTATAATTTAAAAAATCTTAAAAAATAAAAAAATATTGTTGTTATTTGCCACTTCTTTCTGCATTACGAGAAATATACTTTTTGAAATTAAAAATATGTACTTTATTTTAGCCCTCTCATTCTGAGAGGAGGCCTGTGCCCTGCAGTGGGACGTTTATAAGCTGGGATGATGATGACTTTATTTTAAAAATAAAAAATTGTTGACACTCAAATATTTTAACAGCTACAATTTTGGTCCTAATGGTAGTTGTGGCCTCGTATTTTTCGACGATAAAAGGCACAATGTAGCTTATGGCCAGTTATGGCCCCTTAAAACTCATTTAGTCCGACGAAAAAGGATTTAAAGGACAAAATCGATATATAATATACTATTTAAAACATAAATTTTATTTTAGCAGAACCCTAGAACACTAATACACATTATTTAATTACAAAATTATCAATTTGTTAGTTATCTTTTAAAAGAAACACAAAAACGCTTCTAGAAAAGTAAGCATTTTGTAATTGTGGCTCTTATCGTAGGATACGACGAGATATCGTTGCATCACTGCTTGTAATCTCTTGTTGATGAGAACAGGAAAGACGTTTTAAATTTGATAACTTGCTTTATTATCATACGGGTGCGCTCTTATATCTAAGCAAACGTGAACATTAAAAAATTGCGAAATTCCTATATGGAAATGGACACTGAATTAAATTATACAAACAAAGAAATCATACCAAGAGCTCACTTAGAAACAAGGCTTATTCATTTCTCAAATTCCAACAGGAAACTTACTGAATGGAAACTCGCTTGAAATTGTCGTGAAAGTTTCCGGAAACTTCCTAGAGCTTGCCTGCGTATCAACGTTCTGGGGGGCTACTCCGAAATTCGAAAATCGAAGTTCGTATCGCATCGTCTTGCTCGCTCTTGTATTAAATACTATTAGCGTGAGAGGAATGGCACGATACGAAGTTCGAATTTTGCACTTCGTAGTCTTGAGCATTGCCATTCTCGTATATAGGCGTCGTAGCCGTTCAAGCTTCTTAATTTCCTCTCTCTTTTTTCTTCTCATCGTCCGCCATTTTCTTGGCCATCTTAATGTACACCACCTCTCTGTATCTATTTATTATTGCGAAGTCTTCTCTCTCTTTCCTCAATGGAGAATATTGAATGAAGAAATTGACGTACTCTTCGTAGTCCTGGAATAAAAAAATACGTGTAAAAAGATGCAAATCTCGGAAGGCAGCTCTTATACTGCAAAAAAGTTTTGAGATGCAATGTTAAACTACGTCGGTTATCTTAGTGGGGGGTGTCCATAGAACACGTGTTCCACCGACTTGCTTATTTTCAAACCGTGAAGGAACACATTTTAGGAACACATTTCTCAAAGATAGAGTAAGCCAGAGCTAGCTCCAGATTACCAAGCGGAGTAGGTTTGATGCTCCTTACTATCCATGGGAACATCTGACTAAAAACTTTGTCATTTGTTACCTAATAATGATTAGTTAACTAACATCATGTTATTGTGCCCGTATCAACATTAGATATCTTTTTTTTAATACACAAAATGATTTGACCACATTTGGTTAAATTTTTATTTTATTGTTTGATAATAGATATTACTTTGCGGAGGTATATCAATGAACTACAACCTTTTCCCTTGTTCTTCTGCTACCAAAAGTTTGGTATAGTATAAATCTTCCCAGGTGAATTTTTCGCTTCAGGCCATTACATTAAATGTGAACCTTAATACTATGACGATACCGTTTGTTTTGAAAGATAAGGGCTCGAAGAGAAAAATTCACCTGGAAAGATTTATACTATTGCAAGATATATACATACTAGCTGTTGCCCGCGACTCCATCTGCGAAGAATAGGGGTATAAAAAAATAGCCTACGACCTATTATCAGACCCACCGAGTATAGAGAAAAATGTTTCATAAAGATCGGTCGAGCCGTTTCGGAGGAGTTCGATAACAAACACCGTGACGCGAGATTTTTATGGGTCTCTGCCGTTTTACCAAATCATTTTTCGTCAAATGTTTCATTTCCCAAATGTTTATTATTTCTGAAACTGTAAACTTTTTAGGATTGTTATAAAACAAACCTAACCTAACCTAACCTAACCTACAGAATAGTCCTGAAATATATCCTGAATAGTTTACAGTTTCAGAAAAGTACTTAAACATTTGGGAAATGAAACATTTGCCAAATGAATCATTCGACTAAAATAAATTTGGTAAAACAGCAGCATCCGGATTTTTATATATTAGAGCATAATGTACTTAGTTAATTATTTGTTACCTCCATAGTAATTGGTTCTATACCATTTTCCATCAGCTTTTCCAGAAACTCTCCCGGCCACAAAGGTTTGTAATTTAACCTGTAATAATAATATTACATTTGTTTTCTTAAACAGTACTAAGTAGCAATCTATCTATTTAAATTAAAACCGGTCAGTTAAACGCGTACCGTAACCCACAGTGACTTAGAACTGGCGGGGAGACTTCAAGACGTAGTTTTCCGACCATTTCACGCATTTTGACGTGACTACGTCTAATAAATCGATGAACGCCGGCTGCACGCACGAAAAAGGATGACGCAATGTAACGTGCATGTACTATTGTCCCGTACAAGAGAGAGCAGTGAACGCCAGGATGTAAAATGGGCTGCAAAAGTGCATGGACATCTCGGGGCGATAATCGCGTGAGCAATGTTTGATCATTTGATGTTATTAACATACCTGCTTGCGCGCGCGCTCACGCAATTATCGCCCCGAGATGTCCATGCATTTTTGCAGCCCACCGTAATCTTAGTACTAGCGCTCGGGTAATAGGATGCACTGTTTTCAAGATATTTGACAAAACACCGGTTCTCGAAAGATCACCGAGGTTAAGCAACGTCGGGCGCAGTCAGTACTTGGATGGGTGACCGCCTGGTTTCATTTTTGTTTTTTGAATGTTTTGTTATGACGTTGTCATGTTAAACTATCGTCCGTAAACCGACTTTACAGATACCGGTTTTTTTTTGTTAGAATTTCCTATTTCTTGTCAATGTTTTCATCGATCTGTTTGCCGACATGTCAACTATTTACCTCATACGGTCAATGTCGACTTAATAGCGATTTTAAACTATCAAATTTGCCCCAATTTGATCAAAGGCACCGGTTTACGGTACCAAGGTACTTCCATTTCCTGCGTTTGATTTTTATGGATCCGTAACCAAAGGCGATAACATAACAGAAGAAAATAAAGAACAAGAAGAATATTTATTGAATCAGGCGTTACTTTGCGGAGGTACATATTAAATGAACTGAAACAATTACTTTGCTCACCCGCGACCTTACGATAGGTACTTAGCAAAATTTATGTAGAAACTGTGTGTTCATGCAGTTCCTCCACCTCCACACTGTATGAACACACACAGAAATCACACAAACCAACTATCACCACCACCAAACTACACTGACGCGATTCGAACTCAACCAGAGCTCATCTTCAGAGTACCTATCGCAACCGATCACTGTGCTACCAAATTTTAGACAACATTTCAACATTTGGTAGCACCGTGAACGTTTGCGGTACTCTTTATTTCTATCATTATTCATAACCCTAACACTGACTTGGCAATCCTTTCCGGCGTCAACACCTTATTGTATGTTTCAATGACAGCTCCAAACCCGTAACCTTGAAGGAGCTGAGCTGTTGGCTGGACACTGTAGTCTCTCTCCATACTTCGTATACTGGAAATACCACAACAGCATAGGATAATAAATATTAAAGTATAACCTTAAGACCGCACTGAGCTTCTTGCGCTAATCGATTTTAGGTATTCTATGCACTCGTGTATGTGTGCGTGAGAGCGGCTAGAATCAAAGCCGTGCATAAGCGCAAGCGACACAAGTTCCCGTCCAATGGCTGAAGGTGAACTAACGCAACTGACTATACGGACAAGGGGGGAGCACGACGGCTCAAGATAGATTGGTCAGACCGCGCGTGTATTTAGGTATTTTCATCGTATTAAAACAAATACATATTTTAAAAATGTAGCAACACTAGGCCTTAGAAAACATCTTGTTTTATTAACATTCAAAAAGTCATGACCTGCCATGCAGGATTTCCGCCGTATTAAGGATTTATTTAAACTGGCGAAATTAATATTAGATTAGAATTTAATAAAAATATATATTACATATGTACAACTATTTGCTATTTGACGGTACTTTGAAATTCGAAGAACATGTTAAATCTAAGATAGGGAAGTGTTATGGCGCTCTTAAGACACTGTATAAAATCCGTCCATTTGTAAGCACAAGTGTAAGATTAAGGTTAACGGATGCCTTGGTTTTGTCCGGCTTAGATTACTGTGACGTAGTGTATGGTCCAGGGCTTTATAAGAAAACCGAGAGAAAAATTCAAAGGGTGCAAAATTCATGCATTCGGTACTGTTATGATATTCACCGTTACTCCCACATCACGCCATACTTGAATAAATATGATATCCTTAACATGAAAAATAGACGCAAATTTAAATTGGGATCGCTTGTGTACAATCTCAAGTGGAATGGTCGCCCAAAATATCTGTATAATAAACTGTTGTGGCGCAATGATGATAGTAGGACTGGTTCTGTGGGGGTGCCACGGGTGCGCAGACTGGTTTCTTTTAGGGGCAGCTTTCGTTTCGCAGCATCAAAATGCTGGAATGATTTACCACCACCTATAAAAAGGCGAAATCTTTATACACCTTTAAAAGGCTCAGCAAGCAATGGCTCCTGTCGCAACAAAAATCAAGTACCTACCTAAATATGTAAAGTTACCGCCTTTGCTTTTGTGTTTGTTGTGATGTTGTGGTTGTTGTAGACTTCCGTAAAGTAATGCCTAAACTAATCAATTATCGAAAGATTCTATTCGAAAGTGAAATTGTTTTGTGTCTGCCCCTTTTCTAAGTAAAAATAAGCTATGATGATAGATAATGTATGTTCGACGCCTAAGTTAGGTAGTCATAGTGTCGCTCTGGCAGCGGCTTCACCTTTAGTTACTTAGTTGTTTAAGGTTAGTTTTAGTCAGGTTGGAGACTGAAAACCAGCGGGCTCGCTGAGTCTCATTTCCTATTTATCTCATACTTAAAAACTAGATAATGTGTAGTACTATATTCGTAAATTTGTAACTTTTTGTATGTTGGTAAATAAAAATTTCTTTTATTATTATTATTTTTATTAACTATCCTAGACTAAAAAAAATATGTACAATAAGAAAAAAGAAAACAAAAAAGGATTTATTTTATTTTTAGAGACAACTTTGGATTTTTTTTCTATCGAGCAAACTATAAGTACTTAATCGTGTTTCAAAAAACTGGTCACTAGAGTGAATCCTCAAGTATCTTACACATGAATTTCAGAGCTAAAGCTTTGCTAGTAATGATACAGGAAGGGATTAAATGAATGCAATAAATGCACCAAAAGCTCGGTAGGGCCTTAAGGACCGCCTTAGCCTAGTTGGTAGTGACCCTGCCTACGAAGCAAGAGGTCCTGGGTTCAAATCCCGGTAAGGGCATTTATTTTTGTGATGAGCAGGAATATTTGTTCCTGGGTTATGGATGTTTTCTATGTATTTAAGTATTTATTTATCTATATAAGTATGTTTATCGTCGTCTAGTACCCATAGTACAAGCTTTGCTTAGTTTGGGACTAGGTCGATTTGTGTAAGATTGTCCCCTAATATTTATTTATTTATTTGGGTGGATTTTTGAAATAATTTTTTTACGTAATTTCCGTGGGCAAAATTTTTTTTTTACTTTTGGTGAAATTGATCACTCGTTGAGATACTCCTTCGGATTAGGATTTCAATGCTATAAAAGGCCCCAATTTAAAGTCAATAATTTAGTAGTTTTTCGACATTGAAAAAAAAGCACCATCGAAATTACTATAGTGACAGCGAAATTACGTCTTTATTAATTACATAGGAAATAAGTACAAAATTATAAACCATTACTATGATTTATGTATGTAACTATAATTAAATTTATGTACGTGTACATATTCGTGTATAGTTAGATTAATAAAACATTAAATTAAAGTGGAAAACTATTTATTTAAGTTTTTCTTAGGAACAATACGTGAGAAATATTATATAATTTCGAATGTGTCATTATTAATATAAAATATCACAATCAACATGGTTACAAACTTATTATTAATGTAACCGGGTACTGCCGTTTTGCAACTATGTTTTTCCCAAATGATTAATTTGGCAAATGTTTCATTTTCCAGCTGTTTATTTTTTCTGAAACTGTAAACTATTTAGAATATATTTTAGGACTATCCTGTAGGTTAGGTTATGTAAGTTTTGTTTTATAACAATCCTGAAAAGTTTACAGTTTCAGAAAAAATAAACAGTTGGTAAATGAAACCTCGACGTTTCGACTACATTACAGTGGCCGTGGTCACGTAAATACAGACTAGAGGTCTACTCGTGACCACGGCCACTGTAATGTGGTCGAAACGTCGAGGTGTACTCGTGTGTTTTGCGAGATAAGTCATGTTGTGTAATTTCGCTGCCATATCTGTAATTTCGATGGACAAAAATGCCATCGAAATTACGCCACGGAGGATTACGACAATTAGGTATTTTTGCGATTACTGCTAAACTATATACATGATTAATATAAGCTCTTTACTGTGAAATAAGGACTAAGTCAACTAGTAAATAAAAATTAAACTATTTAATTAAAACCATTATATATCGTACAACAGGAATCCACGGAATTTACTTTTAAGCGAACCAAAATACATCGCGCGAAAGACTTGCCTTGGTAGGCACACAAAACTCAGTAGTAGGACGTCCACTCCGCGTGACAGCCGGAGCACAACTAACGTACTCTTCCACAAAAATGTGAAAATGGCGATATGATCCTTCACCGATGAGATATTAGCAGGTATTTGCGCAAGGTAATATTGGTTGGTTGGTATCTCTCTTATTAATATTTAAGAAATTTAAAAAAAAGATTCTTAAAGAGGAGAAAATTTCCAAAAAAAAAGTCTACCTTCCGGAACTCTACCTCTATTATTTATAATTTTAGTTTAGCGCTGAAAATAGGGCCCCGCGCGGTCGATTCAGCATGGCCGCGCTGCCGCTCAACAGAGTCTATGACATAAAATAATTTTTTTATAGAATTAAATATCAATCGAAAAATTTAAAAAAATTATCGTGTCATCAAAACACTTCAAAGAAGAAAGTCCCGTTGGAAAAAAAATTTTTTGTTGATTTTTCAAAAAGTTATACTATTGTTAATTAAGTAATTTTTCGTGGGCTTTAATTTTTACAAAAGACAGTATAAAAGTTTAAATAATTGGCCTATAAATTTTTGGCTTCTTGGAGCTCTTCTTATATATATACTTAACAAGACCACGTTATAAAAAAATCTTAAATTTGTATATTTTGTTTATTATAATTTTTTTTTAGTTAACAAAAAATGAAAATCATCAAAAATGTTATTAAAAATTTTGTTTCAATTTAATGTTGAGTTATGGCTATTTTTGCATTGCATAGAGGCATTGTCTAACGTCGAAAAATATTTTTTTGCGGCATTTGTTAATAAATTGTTTATAAACAAATAGACAAGTTTAATATTTTTAAAAAAATTTTTTTTACCATATTGTTGTCATGGGAAAATAATGATTTTTAAAATAATTTTTTTTTCTTAAAAAAATTTATTAATTGTTTAAAACCGTTTTTTACATATTTGCATTGTTTAAATAATTAGTTAAGAAATTATTTCCTCTTTAAAAATCATAATTACCATTTCTCAATAGACTGACCGAATTTTTTTTTTTTTTATAAATAATTTAATTGTTTATTAACTTTACAATTGTTTATAAACAAATTCAGATGACCATAGTATTTTTTTTCTAAAACTAAGAAAAATTACAAAAACAACCATGTATAACAAAGTGGTAAAATATATATTTTTTTTATTTTTTACAATAATTTCTAAAACTCCACGATACCAAAGTTAGATCGGTCACACAATTTGTCAAGTAACAAATTACCATAACTCATAAACTATTAGAGATACGATAATCAACATTCAGGTCATTTTTATAGAAGATTAACTACTTGTTAAAATGAGCTCAAAACGAAGTTTGTAACTATTGTTAATTAACAATTACATGCTATTGTTTAAAAAAATTAAGATTTTTTGTCATTTTTGCCTCTTTTATGACTTATAACTTGTTAAATAACGTAAATACGCTTATGGACCTTCAAGACAATTTTGTTTATCGATAAAATATCTACCTCATGATCTTTTCCTTAAATCAATATCTCTTATAGTTTTAATTATAAACATATTTTCATTATTATTTTTCAAACTAGTGTTCTATTAGATATGAAATAACTTTCATTTTGCATAAATTATTTATAGTTTGCCACGACTTTACATTCTACATATTATAATTTTTTATATTGGCTTTAATCTAAAGATAATCTTAAATTTTTTTAAACCATAGCATGTAATTGTTAATTAACAATAGTTACAAACTTCGTTTTGAGCTCATTTTAACAAGTAGTTAATCCTCTATAAAAATGACCTGAATGTTGATTATCGTATCTCTAATAGTTTATGAGTTATGGTAATTTGTTACTTGACAAATTGTGTGACCGATCTAACTTTGGTATCGTGGAGTTTTAGAAATTATTTTAAAAAATAAAAAAAAAATATCTTACCACTGTTATACATGGTTGTTTTTGTAATTTTTCTTAGTTTTAGAAAAAAAATATTATGGTCATCTGAATTTGTTTATAAACAATTGTAATGTTAATAAACAATTAAATTATTTATAAAAAAAAATTTTTTTCGGTCAGTCTATTGAGAAATGGTAATTATGATTTTTAAAGAGGAAATAATTTCTTAATTAATTATTTAAACAATGCAAATATGTAAAAAACGGTTTTAAACAATAAAACAATTTTTTTAAGAAAAAATGTTTATTTTAAAAATCATTATTTTCCCATGACAAAAATATGGTAAAAAAAAAAATTTAAAAATATTAAACTTGTCTATTTGTTTATAAACAATTTATTAACAAATGCCGCAAAAAAATATTTTTCGACGTTAGACAATCCCTCTATGCAATGCAAAAATAGCCATAACTCAACATTAAATTGAAACAAAATTTTTAATAACATTTTTGATGATTTTCATTTTTTGTTAACTAAAAAAAATTATAATAAACAAAATATACAAATTTAAGATTTTTTTATAACGTGGTCTTGTTAAGTATATATATAAGAAGAGCTCCAAGAAGCCAAAAATTTATAGGCCAATTATTTAAACTTTTATACTGTCTTTTGTAAAAATTAAAGCCCACGAAAAATTACTTAATTAACAATAGTATAACTTTTTGAAAAATCAACAAAAAATTTTTTTTCCAACGGGACTTTCTTCTTTGAAGTGTTTTGATGACACGATAATTTTTTTAAATTTTTCGATTGATATTTAATTCTATAAAAAAATTATTTTATGTCATAGACTCTGTTAAGCGGCAGCGCGGCCATGCTGAATCGGCCGCGCGGGGCCCTATTTTCAGCGCTAAATTAAAATTATAAATAATGGAGGTAGAGTTCCGGGAGGTAGACTTTTTTTTTGGAAATTTTCTCCTCTTTAAGAATCTTTTTTTTAAATTTCTTAAATATTAATAGTTTTTGAGATATTGCTAAAAAACGAAATACCTTTTTTTTTCATCCTAATTTGTTAATAACTTTTGCAATTTTTATCCTGCAGTAAAATCCTTCGAATACATTTTTCTAGACGTCATTCCGAATCCAATGAGCTATCGCACATATTTTTAGGACCTTTATCAAGAATTAACACCATTTTGAACATTTCGACTAGACTAGAACAACAACCCCAAGAGGTGTGATGAGCATTGAAGTCTCCGGCGATTATCATGGGTTCGGGTATAGATTTAATAAGATTTTCAAATTTTGTTTTATCGAAAGCTGGGTTGCAATTTGTAGGGCTATAAAAGCTCACAATACTAATTTGTTTACCATTAACAGATATTTCAATACAAATATTTTGGAGAGAGTTATCAAAAAATGTGTTGATTTTATTATATGCAATACTATTATGTATCAAAATACATACACCATTATGTTTGTTGCCGCAATCATTGCGCTCTATGTTAAACCCAGGGATCTTTAGCCTCAGATGAGGCTTTAACCAGGTTTCGCAGATGATTGCAATATGTATATGTTCTTTATATAAGAAATTTGTGAATTCGTACCTATTGTGCAGAATACTTTGGGCGTTCCAATGTACGACGTTCAGGGTGTCCATTAAGATTTAGAGAGAACATATCCTCTAATCGTATCTTAGAACGCTGCACGTATTGATTCTGTGTTAATAGGAGCTTCATTTTTGTTGGCTACTAATTTTATTATAACTTGCGTGATCATGTTTAAAAATGATTGACTTTTCAACATATTTTGTAGATAAGTTTCAGTCGTCCTAGCGGCTAAATGGGGGAAAGATTTTTCATCAAATAAATCAGAATATGCTGCAGTTCGGGATTTAACTTTGTTTTCTTCGATTTTTTTACTTTTGATTGGACAGGATGCAGAAATGGCGACATGTTTGCCCTTACAGTTCGCGCAAACTGGGTTTTCTTTGTCTGCTGTACAATTTTTGAAATTATGATTCTCGGAGCAAATGGAACAGACCTCATTGTTTTTACAAAATTTGGCAATATGTCCAAACTGTTGGCATTTAAGACATTGTTTCACAAGTGGGACATACTGCGTTACCTCGTGTCTCCAAGAGTCGAGGTACACGTATTCAGGCAACTGGGTAGAGGCGAACGTTACTGCGACAGTCTGCGTGGGAATATACACGACCTCGCCCCCGTCTGCCCTCGCCCTGCGCATGAATCGCCGCACCTGGGGGGTTACTACGAAATTCGAAGTTCGAAGTTCGGATCGTGTGGTCCCTCTCACTCTCGTAATAAATACCATTAGCGTGAGCGGAACGGCATGAAACGAAGTTCGAATTCCGCGCTTCGTAGTATAGGGCCTGGATCACGTTGCGTGAACTGCCGATCATCGAGAAATTTTTTTTGTTGGATAAACCAATTGGAACCGATTTTACTACACCAGTGACCTCGGTATCTGCTGCAGGAATTGAGGCAAAAAGCCCCAATTCATCTAAAAATTTGTTTTGACCCAGAAAAGTGTTGGCATTGTTCGAAAGGTCGAAAGTTACAGCCACTTTAAATTTGTTTACAGGCCTCAGGTGCAACACACCTGAAATGGCGTATTTTCTGATGGCCTGTGAAAGAGTAACTTTGTCATTGTCCGAAAACGGCTTATTTGCGCATTGGTGTGTAAGAAAAACAACGAAGTCCCGTCGTTGAGAGTTCTCTGGGTATTTACGAAAGTAATTTGTTACCTTGTATATCCTATACCTCTCTTTCTTGCCTCTCTTCATCGAGTTCATTGTCAGAATCTTCAGTGGACGATCCTCTGTCCTCATCACCTTCTTTTTTTTTCCGTCTCTTTTTTAATTTCTCCCGTCCCATCTTACCTCTAATATGTATTTACAATCTTATTTCTGTTTATTACAAATATTTACACCTAAAATTAAGCAGTATAAACAAAATTAGGAAATATTAAAAATTATTTTTACAAATTCGCGCCTTTTCCTTTCAACGGTTCCCGCCCTTTTTTCTCAAGGCCTCCTTATTTGATTCACGCATACGATTAATCGCTACCCCGAACAGCGCTGTCACTGTCAACCATGTTTTCAATTTTTCATTCATGTACGTACGTAGAGAAAGTGCATTTACACAAAATAAATACGTAAACACCTTTTATTTAGCAATTAAATGAATTCTAACTGTTGCATTCTGATTAACTTTCTATTCGACGGCAAAGTGTATTAACGTCGCGCGAGGTAAGTGAGTTACACGTACTGTAAGTCACGTAAATTGCACTACTAAATTGTAAATTTAATTTAATTTGTCACGTTACAAAGTGTTAGTTTTTATTAGTGCGCTGTCTCGGTATCGTTTATTGCCTATCAATTGTGGATAGTGGACATTTAGATTAATTTCCGCCTGATTTAAAGACTGTTGTCTGTTTTATGTTTGATTGGAAGTGCTTAGTTTCATTGTTACAAGATTGTTTTGTGTTTTCAAAAGTTTGGTTCCGGTTGCTCTAGTGTAAAAGTAATCGCGAAAGTTATTAATATACTTTAATATGAGATTATTAAGTAATATAAGTTTGCCTTCATACATGTACCTATCTCAACTGTTGTCAATAGTGTTTATCAATTTTTTTTTCTTTATTTTTGTACAATAAAGAGTTTACCTACATACATATGAGATACTAGTAGTTTAAATGGCTTCACACAAAACGGAGACAATACAAAACATTTAACCAATACTGATTGCATCAAGTGGAGACAAAAGTACAAAAAGCACCTACAGTTTTAATTTTCTTTTTTAGTATTTTTTATCAATTAGTTTCGGATTTTCTTGTTAGTGGAGGCAAGAAGAAAAGATTAGGATGTCCCATTCTTTTTAAAGTCCCAAAACCTCTGCTAAGTCTACAAACTTGAAATTAGTCATAGATATCCATACAAGCAATACAATTCTGGTGGTAGGCTTTGGCCGTGGCTGGTCACCCCCTATAGTTTGAGCCAGGCCGCCAAGCGATTAGTGTTCTGGCCTGTTGCCTATAGAAGCCACTCTGGAGTCGGGTCTGAGCAGTTGTGCAGCGCGCGCATACCGGTTACAGCGCCCCGTATTTGTTGTACGGCTTGCTTGTGGACGCGCGATACACCGTGCTCAACTGCCTTCTTCCTGCTTATTGCCCTGAATTCAAATCTAGGGTGAATGATCATTTACTAGACAAGCGTGCTCCGTTGGCCTCATCTTCGCTTTCCATCAGGCATGATTGTCATCAAACGCAAGCCTATATTGTGTAAAAAAAGAAATACTAATATTATAAATGTGAAAGTTTGTTTGTCCGTCCTTCTTTCGCTGAGCAACGGTTTTTTGTACGGACATAGTTGAAGAATCGGAGAGTGACATAGGCGACTTTTTACCACGGGAAAATATCTCATTCCCACGGGAAAACACGTTTTAATCTACTTCAGCGGGGGCAAATAATATACGATTGAAACTACTGTGGGCGGTTTTGATAAAGAACAAGGCTATTAAAATGTTATCATACCTATATCCGGTCAATCCTATACTTATATGGTTATCCCGTGAAATCCATATATTTCATACTAAATACTATTGTGTGCGTTAACTACTGATGAGAGAACAGAATAATGTTCTACGACTTTGCAGAACACATTATTATCTATAAAAATGTCACAACAGCATACCTATCTCTAACTATTATAGGTTTGAAACAATAAGGGGCTGTTTCACCACTTTTTTTAAAGTTCGGATTAGCTTGATCATAACTTTATTTGTCACATGGAATAAAAAATTCTGTTTCACCAGTCTTGATTAGTGCTAAGTGAAGGACAAACTATTTCTTAATTTGACCATCAGATCAGGTGGCATTTAGCATTTTTATCCGTCACATATCTTTTTAATTAGTTAGTTTATTTTTTTGTGGCCCTTCAGCCGGTTTCAGGAAAATAAATCAAAGTATTTTTTATTTTTTAAAGAAAGAAGTCATGCTAAATTGCAAACGAGAATTTAAATATCAAGATTTGAATAAAAAATATAGGTATTTAGTATTTAAAAATAAATCCAAAATTTCGTAATATTTTTTAATTACAGTCTTTTTTTCAGTGGCACAATCGTTTGTTCTACCTGAACTTGTACATCGCCATTAAAAAAAAAAAGTTAATCTGTCAAAGGGTTTGGCGCCACTTTTCGATTCGTTTTACGTGATTTTATTTTTCTTTGTTATTGTTAACCAAAGTATCGTAAATAAATACCGTTTTTGGATTAATTATAATGTTACACATTTGTTTATGCAAAAAAATAGATGTGTTTAAAAATTACATAGTTTACGATTTATTTTGCTTTAATAATGAGCGACTCTATGAACGAAAATATGCGAACAGGAACCCGTGGTCGTGAAATGGGACGTTGCTATTCCGACTTTTTGTTAAACCGACTATTAGTTAAGTGGTACTTAGTTTGCACAGGACCGGAGTGGTGAAACTGAAAAAAAACTGGCTGACAGATTTGTGCAGTACTTAGTTTATTCATTGGTTACGTAACCAGTAGTTTGACAATAAGGTGGTAAAAACAGCCCCTAAGTCTTCTCTTATTTAAAAAATAATATTGAAATGCCGTCGCAAAAAAAAGCTGTTTATTTGTAACTTGGTATTAATCCTTAACAAAATAAATTACTTCATATTCAAGACTGCTTTAATACCTTTATATAACTTTTGGAATTATTTGATTTGGACATTCCATTCAAAAGATATCACGAGTTTAATATTTAATGTTGAAGAATTTATAATAAACTAACAACAAGACAAGCGTGTCATAATCTAAATGGAATGAAGATATTTTGATGTGTGTGCAGATCCAAGATGGCGGAGGGCACGGCGGCGCTCCGGGCCGCGGCTGCGCACTGGAGCCTCGCCGGAGACCAGCAGTTGCTGGATATCCTGCAGAACATACATCAGGTGAGAACCAAGACCTGAGGTGAACGGTCCGAGCTGTAGCAAGGGAGATGGGAATCTAAGGGTGCCTTGCCACCAGAGATGTGCTATGCAGATATGCTGCGAAGATGTGAAAGCTACGCTACGAAACTGTGTGACCGTTTCCACCAATGCTATGCTATGTAGCTGTGCGTGGAAGATGCGCTATGTAGATGAGCAGCCGCGAGGCAGCTGTGCGAAGAAGATGCGCAGCTCGAGCTATGCGATGTGTCGACAGGGGCGCGCGGGGCGGCAGCGCGGTGACGGGGGACCATCCATAGCACGCATCCGTAGCACGCATCCATAGCACGCATCCGTAGCACGCATCCCTAGCACGCATCCGTAGCACGCATCTCGGGCACGCATCCGTAGCACGCATCCGTAGCACGCATCCGTAGCACGCATCCAGGGCACGCATCCGTAGCACGCATCCAGGGCACGCATCCGTAGCACGCATCCAGGGCACGCATCTTTCTATATAAAAATCATAGCTTAGTTGTTCCAATGAACATGATTGGTGGAAAGGCGCCCTAACGCAGTCAATGCCGTATTTAGGCAGACAAAATAATATTCTTCTATAGAGTTTCTATTAACGAAGTCATATCTATCGTAACCGCATCGTATCGTATCGTATATAGCCGCTAACGATGGGCCTCATAAGAAAGCCAAAACACTCAGAGGGCGATGGAGAGGGCTTATTTGCACGTCATGATACAGTGAGGTCGTTTTACCGTTGCAATAATGATGAGATACGGACACTGATTAATGGCTTCACTCAGTTAGAAATGTCAACCTTGGCGATATTTAGATCTCAAAGAAGCTTTTGTCAAAACTGGTAGGCCACTTTCTTGGCCGAACGTACCACGCCACTGCAATGTGGGCTCAGTGATACTCTGGAGCTCTGTAATGGCTACTTGCCATGTGTCTGTTCACTTTCACTGCTATGCTAATTACTAAGATAGTGTAAGTGAAATTAAGTTATGTATTCAATTCAGAAAATGTAAATTGTATCTACTTGTGCATGTGTCTAAAAAAGTTCGTGTAAATAATTTACTTACCATAACATCTTGTACCTTTATTTATTTATTCTGGCAAATAAATAAATAAAAATTAGCCGAAATTAATTCAACTACACAGTTATAATTCAATCCCACCTATTGTCAAAGTTGCCTATAAAGGAATTACAGTTGAGCAAGTGGATAGCAATATATTTCTTGGTATAATAATAGATAGGAATTGCAACTGGAAAGAGCACGTAGATTATGTTGCTGGTAGACGATAGATTTGTCTTTGCACTAAGAAATTTAAGGCAAATTGCATCCAAGGATGCAGCTCTCATAGCATGTCATGGACATATGGCATCTATACTTAGATATGGTCTGATCGTTTGGGGTAACTCAGTGGAAATCCAAAGAGCCTTTAGAGCTCAAAAGAAGTGTATAAGAGCCACTGTAGGAGTCAAATATGACGAATCCTGTAAACCTATTTTTAAAGAGTTAAACATCCTGCCACTCCCGTGTATGTACATCAGGGAGATTTGCGTCTTCGTTAAGGAGCATGAGCACTTGATTCAGCTGTATGGAACCGGGGATAAGCAAAGTACAAGGAAAGAGCCCTATTTATGTCAACCAACAACAAGACTAAGTATATTTAGGAAGAATGTGTATTGCATGGGTATTAGATAGAATATTTAATAAATTGCCCAGAGAATTTCGTAGCGTGAACATAAATAATTTTAAGTAAATGATCCACCAGCGGTTGTTGGAAAAATGTTTTTATTCAGTCAATGAATTTTTGGGTAATGATAGCTCTTAGTGTAGTAGTGTTTTTGCAAGCCGGAAACGGCAGAACATGATGCACCAAGTTTATTTTTAAGACCTAACTATATGTAACACATGTTCGGCAATAAATTATTTCATTTCATTTCAATAAGTATTCTTATTGTATTGTATTGAAATGAACATTAGTGAGTTTTCTCCCCAGCGCATCGTGACCCGCTGCGACGAGACGACGGCGCGGCTGGAGCTGATGGCGCGGGGGCTGCGAGACGCCAGCGTCAACCTCCAGAACGTCAACAACAAGTATAGTAAAATTACATAAAGTTTACCACTGACGGATGGTTTGCCTTCATTTCATATTCAACTTTAACGACCTACAAATAAAGCCAATTTTAGAATACTGTTACCCACGTATACAGATTTTGTAATAGCTACTTTATTTGTATGGTGTAAATGGTGTTAAAGTTAATGAAATGAAGGCAAGCCATCTGTCAGTGGTAAACTAAAAGTAAACGTATTGTAAGTTTGTCATCATCTTCCCAACCTGTACAGGGTGAAATTTAAATGGTGATAACTGGGTGAATCAACTCAACTTGTTATTTTGTTCATTCTGCCCCCCGGTTGTCCAAGTGAAACTTCATACTGTTTCATAGAAAAATGTTTAGGTGGTCCAAGGGACAAAATTTCTGTAGCCAATTACATTTTGACGTGACAACGTCTAATAAATCGATGAACGCCGGCTGCATACACGAAAAAGGATGACGCAATGTAATGTACCTACAGAGCAGCGAAGGCCAATTGCAAGAGAGCGGCGAACGCCAGGATGTACAATGCGGAGGGGGGGGGGGGTTTGCGGGGGTTTCAAAGGGGGGACGAAAATTTCATTGATTTTGCTGAAGGATGCACCGTTTTCAAGATATTTGACAAAACACTGGTTCTCGTCCGATCACCGAGGTTAAGCAACGTCGGGCGCGGTCAGTACTTGGATGGGTGACCGCCTGGTTTGTTTTAAATATGTATTTGTTTTAGTAGTACGATGAAATTACCTAAATACACGCGCGATTTAACCAACCTATCTTGAGCCGTCGTGCTTCCCCCTGTCCGTATAGATAGTAATAATAATAATAATAATAATAATTTATTCAAAATCGAGACATCAAAAGGTCCAATGGTTAGTAAACAAGCAAGCTCCTTACAGCTATGTTAGTACACATAAAAATAAAACAATAATGGGTACGAGGCGGCAGGAGATATCATCTGCTGATCAACACCTGGGCAAAGTGGCGCATGCAAGGGGAGTTATATCTCGCCGCCACAGTCTTTAGGATGGTGTTGGGACTGTCCCACAACCTACAAAGCATTGAGGCAGTCTTTTTGCGCATAATGGCATAGAAGTCATCCGTTCTAGCCTCCGCAAACATGCCTGACGCGCTGCAAGATCGCGGCAGCCCCATCAGCACCCTAAAGCCGTTATTATATTGGGCTCGAAGGACGCCTATAGCCTTCTGTGTGTAGCTATAGTTAGTTGCGTAGTTCTCCTTCGGCTATCGGACGGGGAACTTGTGTCGCTCGCGCTTACGCACGGCTTTGATTCTAGCCGCTTTAAGGCACGCTTACACGAGTGCATAGAATACCTAAAATAGATTAGCGCAAGAAGCTCGGTAGCACAGACAGCGGAGGCGTGGCGGTGGCGGTTTTAATATTCTAACATAAAAGATAAGATAAGATAAATTTATTAAAAATTTGATTTTTACAGAAATAAATAGGTACAAAGTTTCCTTAAAAATCTAAGTAACTAACTCATGAGCCCGAACCAGGAAAACCTGTGTTTCGGACTATAAGAACTAAAATATTAACTTTAAATAAATAATCAAAAACACTGTGAAAAATGCAAGTCAAGAATTCTGTCAAATACAATATAAATATAATTTAACCAAAAAAAGTACTTAACCTAAAATTAAAATCTAATAACAAAAGAGAGGCAGCAAAAACTATCTACTTTACAACTAATAATAATTTCTCTGTATCTTCGTACGACATATTTTGTAGTGTTACTAGGAGACTTTTTTTATTTTTATTAAAATTAAGGGAATAAATGTGCGAAACTGCATTTAATCTATTATAAAGCAGTGGTTCCAAGAAAACAAAAAACTTGTGCGTAAAAGCAAATTTGGGTCCTATTTTTTGTGAGAGAACTATGTCCGCGTCTTTTATCCGATAGGTCCAAACTAGGTTAGGTTATTCTAACTTGTATGAACGGTTGTACGGTACCGTACCGCGAACTCGTTCATACAAGTTAGAATATTACAACCGTCACCGCCAGCACCGCCACGCCCCCGCTGTCTGTGGTTTGGAGCTTAATACATTATGTTGTCCAGCGTTAACTATGTTACATACTAATTTTGTATCGTTTTAACCCTTTAATGCATAGCGAGTCCAAAATGAAACGCTGTCTTTAGTACCTAAATTTGAATATTGACAAAACTTCAAACCTTACTGCACTAATTATAAGTTTTGAATTGACTTAAGCTATAATGTTTGAAAATTAACTTTAAAGACAGTGTAGCCTTTGGGATACGCAATGCATTAAACGGTTAAATTCCACCCAGTATGTTCTGTCTTCCTTCGGTCTGTATGTTTGTCCTTTTTCAGGTTTCTGGCGTTAAGCAATACACAGTTTGTAGAGAGTCGCGTCTACGAGGACGACACTGACTTGGCGCCGCCACCGCCGGGCAAGGTGAGACAAACACACACATACATACAAACACATACACAGTATACACAAACACATACACAGTATACCTACACACACACACCCACTCGCAAACACATGCACAGTATACGATTTGTTAGATCAATTTGCCAGAATCGATATTTCGTAGACAAAAGTCTTTCACTATTGTGTGTTGCCAGTGAAGACTTGTGGCACTGAGACGTGGCCGCTAACGATGGGGCTCATAAGGAAGCTCAAAGTCACTCAGAGGGCGATGGAGAGGGCTATGCTTGGAGTTTCTCTGCGGGATCGCATTAGAAATGATGAAATCCGCGCAAGAACTAAAGTCACCGACAAAGCTCGAAGAATCGCCAGACTCAAGTGGCAGTGGGCAGGGCTCGCTCGTAGAACTGATGGCCGATGGGGCAAAAAGGTTCTCGAGTGGCGTCCACGGACCAGAAGACGTAGTGTAGGTAGGCCTCCAACAAGATGGAGTGACGACCTGGTTAAGGTTGCGGGATCGCGTTGGATGCGGATGGCGCGGGACCGATCTGTTTTGGCGAGCCTTGGGGGAGGCCTATGTTCAGCAGTGGACGTCTCTCGGATAAAATGATGATGATGATGTTAGGTATTTCCTAGTATTCAAATTTCCATTCGCATTTTTTCCCAATTCTAATCTACACAGAAACATGTAGGTGAAATAAAAACCGGCCAAGAGCGTGTCGGACACGCCCAAGATAGGGTTCCGTAGCAGGTACGAAAAAATCTTTTCATCACACTTGCTCGTCAATGGTGTTATTCCATGCTTGTATACTAAATGACAATGGCCTAAATTGTTCTTAAGGGAGTTTTAGATTTACGTACAGTTTTTCTACCCAAGGGAGTTCTAACTTTAGTTTTAAAATTTGCAAACAAGTAATTTCAGACTAAGGAGGTTTCAAGTCAGCCAACGTTTTATTTATTATCTTTAAAACTTAGCTATAACCCAAATTTTACAACACAAAACTTATCTACGCTTCATGAAAATTCGTTATTTTTATATTTTAAATTTATATCAAATAGTTTTGCAATAATTTTAGTAAAAATATTTTTTTAAACATGTTGGCAGAATCTGGCCGCATGACCTGTCGTATTCTAAACTAAACACAGTTTACATTATCTATGGTAGGTGACTCGAAAAAAGTGACAATCTGTATTGGCGGGTAGCCATTATTTTATTCAATTATGTGTTTAGAGACAAATTAATTTTATTTTTGGATTTTTTTTTCTCGCAATGTGATGAAAATCATTGTGTGTATCACGGGCAGTAAGGGGATTACAAACTCGAGTCATTAAAAGCCCTCCGCCTTCGGAGTCGGGCTTCTAATAGACTCTCATTAGTAATCCCCTACTTACGGCCCTAGATGCACAATGTACTATTGCATACTTTATTAATGTGGTTGTTTTGGTCCCAACTCCCACCGCGCGCAGAATACCAACGTCTGTGGTACAGCGCCATCTATCGGCGAATTGGGTAACTAATCTACTTATGACCTAGTATGTATGTTGATGGTTTTTCAGATGTAATTCTTTATTATATGAACCGATTTCAATTATTTTTTTTTATTTGAAAGGAGATACTGTTAGCGTGATCTTATAGATACTTAAAGAAAAAAAAATGCTTGCAGTGGCGGTTAAATTACAATCTTAGTTTAGAATTTTTAAAAAAAAAAACTTTATAACTGCTCAACTGATTAATTTGAAAATAATTTTTCTAGAAAGCTTTTATTATGTTTAACTTACGTGATTTTTTTCATATTTTTTAGACGTGTGGTTCAAAAGTTAGAGGGGGGGGGACACAATATTATGAACTTTCGGAGTGAATATCTCCGAAAACATTCACTTTATCAAAAAATGGTTTTTGCAAACCCCTATTTATTTTCAAATACCTATCCAATGATACCCCACACTATAGGGTTAGTCGAGAAAAAAAAAATCACCCCCACTTTACGTCTCTGGGGAGGTACCTTAAAAAAAATTTTTTTAGTTTTTTTTATTTAACCACTTTGTCGGCATGACTAATATATATATTCATGCCAAATTACAGATTTCTAGTACTAACAGTCTCTGAGCTTAGCCGCGGACAGACAGACAGACGGACAGACATGGCGAAACTATAAGGGTTCCTAGTTGACTACGGAACCCTAAAAATGCTACTGTGAAAATAAGCTTCAGTAAAAAACCAGTGTGAGAAAATACCATCCGGAAATAAATACGAATGAAAATTGCGAATTGATCTAACAAATCTAGTACACACACACATACACAGTATACACACACATACACAGTACAAACACATAAATACACTGTATCTACGCACTTACGCATACATTCTTTGTATGTGTTATCATTATTATCCCGCCCCAAATCCCTCCCACTGGAAAGCACAGGCCTTCTCTCAGAATTGAGTGGGGTTGGGCCATAGTTCCCACGCGGACCCAATGCGGATCGGAAACTTCACACACACAGTTGTAATGAAATTTTCAATTAAAATTTAGGAACTCCCGCTAACCTTGTGTCGTTTGACAGGACGCGCCCCGACTGACAGAGCTGTCATCGGACCTGTCAAAACTGAAGCAAAGTCTGCAGGTGCTTGAAAATTACCACGAGCCGCTCCACATCCTGAGAGACAGTGACAGCGACAGCGACAGCGACGGCAGTGATGACAGGTCACTTTAAGCACAGAATGTGTAATAGTACTAACGGGATTCGATTTGTAGCATTCGAACATGGCGGATGTAGACAGTATACAGGGTTATTTTTAATTCACTGACATCCTCTTAACCCTGAATTCCTATCACTCAAACAAATGATTTTTGTTTTACGACTTTTTAAAATGAAGCACTTTTTTTCCCATACAAATACACAGAGTATCGTAAAAATAAGAGGCAGAATCAAATTTTCAAAACGTTATTAAGTTACCAAAAATATTAAGTTATGACAAAAGCCGTAAAACAAAAAACATTTGTTTAAGTGGTAGGAGTTTAGGGTTAAAAGGATGCTAGTGAATTACAAATAACCCTGTATAATTTTGGTATTTCTGTTTCTTTGGCTAGTTAAAGTATAATTTTGATAGTGTTTTATGCGGTGATTAACCTTAATTAACAGTGATCACAAAATTCTATATTGCTCTCGTGTCTGACACTTTTTAATGCGCAAGTTGTCTCCACGTGGTTTCTGGAATTTTACTATCAAGTTGCAAAAACTACAATCACCGTACAACGTCGCTCCCAAAGAGAGCTTACTTCGATACTGGCGAAATTGTCCTGTAAAGGGACAGAAGCCATATTTTAAATAAATAATAATAATAGTACTAACGTCCAGAAGGATCACTCTCGAACAAAAGTCAACTTTAGGTATAAAAACTCGCTTACTCTTACTGCTTGCACGCGAATTTGAAACTTATCGTGTGATACGAGCGTTCATATTCCGTTGGGCACCGTTGATTCGAAAACAAGGGCACAGGGTTCCCACTCGCCGATATTTGGTAGGTATATAAATCAAGAAAGATAACAGTGTGTATAATTCAGTAAACTACCTTTAGTAAGTAAGTTATTTAAAAGATCGTTTAGAAGTTGCAAAAATCACAGAAATAAAGATGCTTAATTACGCGCGACGCGGCTAGCGTGCGAACTGAAGGCCGAGCGACAACCTTCTGCCATACGCCTGCCCGGGAGATACAGAACATACCTAAACTGCGGAGTGAAACCCCCCTGGTTTATAGTAGATTGTTCAACAAGGGAGGAAAATAACCAATATCAGACGAGGTTACTTGGCACCCGAGCACAGCGAGGGTGCCAATATTCCGAGGGTGATATTGGTGTTTTTCCCGAGTTAAACACTTTGCTTTTCATTTCGACTACAAGGAAAGTAAGAAAATATAAGTATAAATAAATAAAAATGTCTAAACTGGTCAATATGATCGTTGTAAAATATTACAATGGAGTTTATTGTTAAGGAATAGTTAATTTAACAAAATTTAAAATGTTCAATATAATATTCAATGAAAACAGTAGATAGTAGGTATTTTAGTAATAGTAGATTGTTCAACAAGGGACTAAAACAAGCCATAATGACACGAGATATTTAGCCACCCGAGCGATAGCGAGGGAGGCTATAATTCGAGTTGTCATTATGGTAGTTTAGTCCCGCGTTAAACACTCTACTTTTCACTTTGAATGCGAGGAAAAAAACGACGTACAAAATTACTTTTTTACAACGTATGCTCAATACGAGCAATGGAATACGTTCAAAATTCAAATAGCAAAAAAAATACCGCTGTCTTTTCTTTTCTTTTATATTTTTTGTAAAGTGACGCTTTAAATGCTTGCATAATTAGCCAACAGATTCTAACTTAAAGACTATGTTAAAACTAATTGGACTATGCATGTAAGAATGATAATTGTTCATTCATTAGAATCGGCAAATAAATTAACCTAATTGATCTAAGTTCACACACAAAATATATTGTTAACTGAAACACTTACCCGTGAATAAAGAAACGACTTTTTAAGTTTATTCTCTATATGCCAATTCTTTGTTAAATTATATCTAATTATACTTTCTATTTACTATTAAATGCAACTGACATCGCATTATTTTGAAGTCACGCCATATTAACATTCAAACGTAACTGCTCTATCTACCGTACACTCCAGCACTGCTTTGCCGACTGTGCGGATTGCTATTTTATCGACAGAGCAGGGAACTGCTTTGCCGACAGCGTTTTTAAAAAAAAACAAATTAAAAACACCTAAGCTAAAGGAAATCTTTCTATACGTGCAAAATAAAATGAATTCATCTTTAATATTTTATAATTAAATAGATTAATATTCGTAATTATTCAATGTGTTTCACGAAATTATTATTTTTTAATTATTTTTTATACAGTTGTCATTTTGAGGTTATTTCCACGCCTTAAAGGCTTCCACAGACCGAAGCGCAGGGCGCTACAGTGCGTCCGCAGCGCGCTTCGGTCTGTGGAAAGCTTTAAAATTGTCTATACCCAGTTACTGAAAATGGCGATAATCCTCCATTCACAAACACCGTGATTGGCAGTTTAGGGGTTTCCATAGTCAATTAAAAAAATTTTACTTTAATCCCTTGAGATCAAAAAAGAGCTTTAGTCCCGATATGCAGAGACTAAAGTAACATTTTAAGAGCATGAGAAGTGAAAATTTATTTATAAAATATGTAAGTAACCAATTTGAACCAAGGAGTAAAGCTGTATAGAGATAGGCTGTGTGGACAATAACATTGTAGTTTACCGTGTTTTTTTCTTAACATTTTGTAACTTTTCTGGTTTAAGTCATTAAAAAAGAAACTAATGTAATTTAATAATATTTCACTGGCATTATAAAATTTGTAATATGACTAATTAAGAAAAAAAAACTCAATACTTAATTATTCCATGTATATGCCGTAATGCTTGGCTGAATGCGTATGTGTTCCATTGACAGCCAGTACCTTTATTTTTTTTAAATTCATATCTACCCTTGGGAAGAAAATAATAGTTATCCTCCCGTATGTCAGATATGATTTGCCTCACTTTCCGAGTATGAGAGATGAAAAGGTAATTTAAATAGATTCATTTTGCAGCCAGAGAATCAGGACATACAGTGGTGGTCATACAATTAAGAACGATTTGAAGTTTCCGATTTTTTTTTATCTAAATCATGTCATATGTCTAGTTGTGTTCCTTCTTAGAAGTAACAAATTATGTTATAAAATAGCCACATGGATAGAGCAAACGGGATTAAGAATAATAGTGTATAATTGCTAACATTTTTTTTTACAAATTTTATTTGTTCTCTATACTAATAAATTCAAATAGTAATGAAGCTGGACAAATAATTAAGAACGATTTATTAAACTGCTCGAGAGTTGTTTTATATGAAACTTAGATTAAATAAATCATATTAATGTGAAGTTGGTATAGAAAAAAAAGCAATTTAATACATTTGAATTAAAATTAATAGTTAGTAGCATGTCCACGGCTTTTAATTACGGCTTTACACCGGCGAGGCATTGAATCTATCAATTTTTGACATTTCGCAAGAGAAATAGAGTTCCATTCTTCTAAGAAAACGTCGTACAGCTCTCTCAAATTGCCACACTGTCGATATGAAACCTTTTTCTTGACTTCGCACCAAAGATGCTCTATTGGGTTAAGATCTGGGCTGTTGGCTGGCCAATCTAAGACAGAAACTGATTGTGATGTGAGGAATTCCTTAACGGTGCGTGCAGTATGCTTTGGATCATTGTCGTGCTGGAATGTCCAAATAACCGGAAGCACGTCTTCGGCATATGGTAACATTGTTTCTTGCAGTATATTTTTGTATTGGAATTGATCCATGTTTCTTTCTATCAGCCTAACAGGTCCAACGCCATGTCCAGAAAAGCACCCCCAAATTTTCACATTTCCCCCGCCATGCTTTAATGTCACTTTTGTGTACTTTGGGTCGAATGCTTTATTCGGAGGGCGTCGTACATATCGTTTTCCATCAGAACATACCCTATTTATTTTTGTCTCGTCAGAAAAAAGAACGTTTTTCCACTGTCTGACTGTCCAGTTTTCATACCTTCTTGCAAATGCAAGTCGGGCTTGCCTATGACATCGTTTCAACATAGGCACCTTCCTTGCTATCCTTCCGTTCAACTTATTTTCTACCAAACGCCTTCGAATAGTGCGTGCAGAGATTGCTGAAGGGTTGTTTTCGCCAAAATATTCTTTTCTCAACTCATTAGACCCTTTAAAAGGATTTTGTTTTGCCAAACGAACGATATTTCGATCATCTCGACGAGATGACTTTCTTTGTCTAGGTCCACGTGGAACGTTTGAAGTAGTTTGATACGTGGAAAAATGCTTTACGGCATGGAAAACCATTGTTTTTGAACATTGCAGATAGTCGGCTATCTTTTTATACGACCAATTCTTCTCGCGAAGTTTTATTATTACTTCTCTTGTAGATTTATCACAACTTTTATTTTTCCCCATTGTTTTTATACGAAGTAATCACTTTTAAGACTTTAACAGCACGAAATGGCGCCAAAATTATACGAATAATAATCTACAACCACAGAGCCACACAGTGTTCTCTATTTAAATTTGAAAAAATAATAAACTATTCCAGCGTTCTTAATTACGTGACCAGCCAGTAAGTACTAATACTAGGTTCAGATCGAATGTATAAAGTTTCTCTATTAATTTTTTAACCAACTATGTTGCATAAATGAATGTACCGGTAGTACGGAAAAATTCCGCAATACCGAGAGAAATAAAAAAAATACGGGCAATTAGTTATACTTGTTACTTTGAAAAAATCATCTCAATAAATAATCGTTCTTAATTATATGGCCACCACTGTATAGGTACTTAGCAGGAGAAGTGTTTGATGATTTTGGCCATTGAGTCTCCCAATGAGGCTGGCATAGTCACCCAGGTGCCTCGGCAAAAAAAAAGATTCATTTGACAACCAGATGCCCTAGTGGTCAGAGAACCTGACTACGAAGCTTGAGGTCTCGGGTTCGATTCCCGTGTCGGGGCAGATATTTGTATGAAAAATACGAATGTTTGTTCTCGGGTCGTGGATGTTTAATATGTATTTAAGTATGTATCTATCTATATAAGTATGTTTATCCGTTGTCTAGTACCCATAACACAAGCTTTGCTTACTTTGGGACTAGGTCAATTGGTGTGAATTGTCCCGTGATATTTATTTATTCATTATTTATTCTGACAACCTTTTTGATAGCTAAAACCAACTGATATGGATTGATTGTTTAGGTTGCTGAAAATTACTGACAGATCTATCAACGCAGGTCAGACCATTGAACGGATTGTGCTGAATTTGGCACACATATAGCTATTATGCCGTAAGGGTTTTTTTTTAAATTCCCACGTGATCAGGATAATTTTGCTTTGAACACATATGGCAACCCTGATTGTCTGTTTTATTTGTGTTTTTTAAGCTATTGCATAGCTTTTATCGCGGGCTTTGAGCGCGGCGAACGAATCAAGAAATTCCGTAACCTAACGCCCTAACCTAACGCCTCCCTCCCCCCCCCCCCACTCCGACCGGCACAGCGGTGCGGCGTTGAAAGCCGTGCATGCATCGTCTATCTAACGTCGTTTCAGTTCGGCGGACTTCGGTACGGAGCTCGCACGTGCACGGATCGAGACGAGCTGCTCCGAAATCGGACGAATACGTAAGCAGCTGTTTGTGAGAAAGTATATAGGTGTATAGGTATCTATCATCTATGTACAAGAGTGAATAGCTGGACGCGTAAAATTTATGTATAAAGTGTTTTAAATATGAATAAACAAGAATAGAGAATACTTGAATTAATATCAAAGAAAAAAAATACTGCATAAATAAAATAAATAAATAATTATAATTAATTGCATAAATTGATAAAAAATGCTATGCAATAGCTTTATTTTGTATTTTTTTTTACAGACTCGTGTTGAAACCTAAGGACTTGTACTCGGAAAGACCCTTGCCCTACATCATAGGCTCCCAAGCCTGGAAGAACAAATGGCACGCTGGTATGTTATTAACATACAATAGGTATGTTGATGCCATTAAAAAATAGTTCGAAGACACGACTCCAGTAAAAAAACACTTTCAACTTTATGTTAGCCTTGAAAACCAGATTAATTTTCGATTAACTGCAAAATTAGATTTTTTGCTGCTTTAAAACGAATAAATAGCTAGTTGAATGAGTTGGCGAACAAGTGACGTCATAAGTTGCTATTGCCATTCAAACTCTATGGGAGAATTGTTGTTTGACAACTCTTAAAAAGTACGTCAGTTGATTGGTGGTGTCAACATCCCTATTAATTTTATTTCTGAAACCGTACTTTGATTACTTTGTTTAATTTCCTTGCAATCGAATTGAAAAGCAGAGTGCGTAACTCGAATATTAAACCCATTTTCCTCTTGGCCAAAGGCTCGTTTTATGCTCTTGTGCAATCCAGTATTTAACTTTAGTTAGAAACTGTTGTGGCTGACGTTTTAAGTTTGTAAGCTGACTACTTGCGTATATTATATTGGCTGTATTTTTCCCTTTACAATAAAGAAAAATCATTGGTTATATTCGCTTTTTGACTCTTTTTCAGGTTTGATCCAGGACGAGAGCGACTCTGACAGTTCCACGTCGAAGGTGGGGGAGGTGGAGCAGTATTCCGAGTCGGAGGATGAACAGACGGATAGACAGCTCGAAAGGGACTATCAGCCTGCCAGGAAGGTCAGTTATTTATTAGGTACTAACTGTTGGCCGCGACTCCTGCGATGAATAGGGGTATAAAAAAACCGGCCAAGTGCGAGCCGGACTCGCGCACTAAGGGTTCCGTACAATTATCTATGAAAATCACGTTTGTTGTATGGGAGCCCCCCTTAAATATTTTTTTTATTTTAATTTAATGACTTATTTTTAAAGTCAACATATAATTAAATATTCTGTGAATATTTCAAGCGTCTACCTGTTGCCGTTATCAATATCGAGCAAAAACGAGCAAAAAAATCACGTTTGTTGTATGGGAACCCCCTTAAATATTTATTTTATTCCATTTATTAGTATGTATTTGTTGTTATAGCGGCAACCGAAATACATCATCTGTGAAAATTTCAACTCTAGCTATCATGGTTCCCGAGATACAGCCTGGTGACAGACGGACGGACGGACAGCGGAGCCTCAGTAATAGGGTCCCGTTTTTACCCTTTGGGTACGGAGCCCTAAAATTAGCGTACGACCTATTCTCAGACCTACCGAATGTAGACAAAAAAGTTTCATAAGAATCGATCAAGCCGTTACGGAGGAGTTCGATAACAAACAACGTGACACGACATTTTTATATATTAGAAATTTATTACTAAGTTGCACGCCTTGCATTTGCGACAGGATTTTTTTAATAGTGGACTTTAATTAAGCTATGTTAATGGTAAATTAAAAAAAAGCCTTGGTGGCCTAGCGGTTTCACCTGTGGCCTCTCAGGCAGAGGGTCGTGGTTTCAAATCCCGGCTCGCACCTCTGACTTTTTCGGAATTTATGTGCGAAATTTAATTTGTAATTTACCATGAGCTTTACGGTGAAGGAGAACATCGTGAGGATACCTGCATACACCTGCGAAGAAATGCAATAGTGTGTGTGAAGTTCCCAATCCGCGCTGGGCTCGCGTAGGAACTACGGTCCAACTCGTCTCATTCTGATAGGAGGCCTGTGCCCTGCAGTGGGACGTATATAGACTGGGATGGTTGTTGGCAACCCAACATTAACATTATTTCTCTGTGCTAGAGTGAGAGAGAGAGTGCATATAGACGCTTCTCTCCCTCTGGCACAGATGTATTATTTTTTTTCCTACCGTGTGTTCTGTTACGTTGTTTGGTGTGCAAATAAAAGTAACAATTCAAATCGCAGTTATTTATTCATATAAATCTTCAGGACTTCAAACCAGCCCCTCAGTTCATATCGTGAGTTTAACAATGATGATGATAATGTATATTGGATGGAAGTCGATAAATGATAAGTCCCTATAACGGCTCAAAGTGCCACGAGTTATTTATTACTCAAGTTGCACGCTTTGCATTTGCGACAGGATTATTTTATATTGGTAGATTTTAAACACCTATAAATAAATTCTATATTTCCAGCAATCTACGGGAAGTTCGTCGGTACAGTCAGAGGCTGTCGCCGTCTCTGTCTCGCCTGTGCGTCCGTCTCCCTCCGTCGTGGCGGCGGAACTGGCGAGGAGGCTAGGGGGAGACGCCAAGGTATACAGGGTGTTTGGTAGCTACGTGCAAAGCTTTAAGGGGGTGATAGCCGAGGTATTTTTGAACATTTTTAGCCATATATGTCTTAGCCGAAATTTGTTTTTTTTTAAATTGAAGACTTAGAAATTTTAGGAAAATACCCAGAATTAGATAGTCACGAATCAATATTGCCCCAATAAGCATTAATTTGGAAATTTTAAATATGGCACAGAAAAATGACTTAAACTTGTCTTTTTCACATGTTATTTACTAGTAAAATTTCAAAACTAGTGCATCCCCTAGTGCTCCCTGAGTTTGGTTTTTACTTTTTATCTCAGATTTAGCAAGCAATGTCAATGAGTGATACCTTAAAAGAAAGAACAATAAACAGACATGTTTCTAAAAATGTTTGAACATTTCAAGGATTTTTTTTAATATTTTTTTATGGCACAGAAAGATGACTCTGTTCCAACCTAAGACATTTTTAGTATTTTCGAATGCCTCCATTTTGTGTTTGTGGCAAGAAAGACACTTAAAAAATATTTAATTTGGTCCAATGCACATTAAACTATCCGAAATGAAAGATTTGGTTTCCAAATTAACGCTCATTGGGGCAATATTGACTCGTGACTATCAAATTCTGGGTATTTTCCTGAAATTTCTAAGACTTCAATTTAAAAAAAAAATCAAATGTCGGCTAAGACATATATGGCTAAAAATGTTCATAAATACCTTGGCTATCACCCTTTTAAAGCTTTGCACGTAGCTACCAAACACCCTGTATAATAATAATAAATAATATCACGGGACAATTCACACCAATTAGGATGTTGACGCCATTAAAAAATAATTCGAAGACACAACTCCAGTGGTGATGTAGGGGCTTAGCACGCAGCACGGAATGCCGAGGACCTGGGTTCGATTCCCAGCGCTGGTCTCTTTTTCTGGGTTTTTTCTGTGTATCCATGTTTCAGTTTGTATTTAGTACGAAATATATGTGGCTCTCTGTTTCTATAGCTCACTCACACACTCGTTTCTCGAACACGTTTTTAGTGTCGTTTATAATGTTTTTTCCATCCGGCAGTTACCGGAACGCGAGCCGGTGTCCAGCGAGCCGGACACGATCGCCCGGAAGCTATACAAGCCGCAGCAGACGCCTTCTGGTGAGTTTAAAAAATAATATCTATAGTTTCTTGTAGGACGACCCTATTAATTTTTAACTACATAGTATTAGTACATTACTGCAGAGACCGGGGGCCTATTTCTCGAAACTTATTAGAGTAATAATGTTAGTCCATGAACTAATATTTTTACAAGTTTACTAGTATACGTTTCTCGAATCTACAGTAATAAAATATTAGTTATTAGCCTTTTGACCGCCACGCATCATTTTTGTTAGGAACAAAATTGATTCTTATGCGGATGCGGGTAGGTTTAATTTTGTATTACCGTACTGTCGTCTATAGCCGACGCTGGCGGTCAAAAGGTTAGTTACCAACTAATAAATGTTAGCTAATATTATTAGTGTCAATTGGGTTTTGGTTTCATGAATAAAAAGAAAAAAAAATACATTAGTAAAATACACTAAATAAAGCTATTGGTCTCGGAAGGCTTGTAAGAAATATTAGTCGAAACTATTAGTTAGTGTCACATTTTACGAAACAAATTTATAAAATCGTCTGTTAAGCTCCCAAAAAGTATTTCTTTTGCTTCTACAATACAATACAATACAATACAAATATTCTTTATTGAGCACCAAAAAAGTACAGAAAAAAATAATAACAATAATAAACAAAAACCAGGCAGACAATAGGCGGTCTTATCGCTCAAAAGCGATCTCTTCCAGACAACCAATACTGGATACATGGTCAAATATGAACAATATGCTTCTAATATGCTTCTTAGAACCATTAACTTGAGATCTATTTTAAAATAATATAATATCTAAATTAAAGCAACAATTCGCTTTTACCGCCAATGTGCAAACGTCAAAAGAAAACGAATACAAAAGTGGCGGGAACTTTTCCCGCTTTTTTAATAGGTTAGAAGTCATGGGTAGTAGGTGTATTCAGCCAAGCCAGACTAATATTTTTCATTGGCCTACCAGTATTAGTTACCAGTCTCATCATAATTTTTGAGAAACATAAAATATTGGTACTCGTAAATTTTTCACTAATAACTAATATAGTAATATACTAGTAAACTAATAGTTTCGAGAAATAGGGCCCAGTTAGTAAGCCGTCCTGGACGAGTAGATACGAGGCCAGGATGGCGATTACTGGGCGAAGCTTGTATAGTGCTTTTCTCAAAAATGAAACAAGTTGATAAAAACAAAATAAAAGTACACATTGAAAAAATAAAGAAAATCTACGACCCGCCATTTCAGCTACTCACTCGCTAACTTAACCTATGTATGTAGTCTATGGTGACATAACGTTAATGTGACAAGGTACAAAAGTGATCACTTATTTAGGACGTTGACCCTACAGCGGCCACAGTAATATACACTGACGAGCAAAAATAAAGGGTCGGTTACAAAAATGACGATAACTACAAAACCGGCTGTAATAGCCTCTTCGAGTAAAATAAGTTTAGTAAAGAGTTTTATTCTGAACAAGAAAAAGTTTAATTGAGAATAAAACTCTTTACTAAACTCATTTTACTCAAAGAAGCTACCACAGCGGGTTTTGAAGTTATCGTCATTTTATTTATTTATTAATTTATTAAGTCATGTACATATAAAATTAGGTGTTACAATAAATGTTTATGTCAGTCCATGACACCCTGTAAGGGCACACAATAATAATTAATATAACTAAGTTTAAGATTAGCTTAAAATGTTACAAAATTATATTAAATTAAAATTATTATTATAATCAATCATGCATTAAATACTTGATATAATTGATATAATTACATATGTTAACGAGTTATTGAAATGACATTTTAAAATATAATATATCTAATTTCAATTAAGATCTTTCGGCGCGCCTTATAGAGGCCTCCCGTGACCAGAGGGCTGGCCAATACTTCGCTCAGCGAATCAGCATTGCCATCCAACGTGGCAATGCTGCCAGCCTTCTGGGCATTCTCCCCATTGGCGGCGACTTGGACAGATTTTTTATCTTTAGCTTTAGTTAGTTTAAGTTAGTCCTAAGTTTTTACTGTTTTTTTCATATTTGTTTATTACGAAATTAAAGACTATAATAATTTCAATTATTAATAACTTAAAATGTCAATAATAATTTTACCCAATTTACTTTACTTAATAAATAATTAAGTTGCAGTTCGATCATTCAAGAACTCATCAACAGAGTAATAACATTTATTAATTAAGAATGTCTTGAAATTGTTTTTAAAAATATTGTATCGGGTCTAATTTGTCTAATTGATTTTGGAATTTTATTCATAATTGGTATACATTTACACTGAGGGCCATTTTTGAACATGTTTATATTTGATTTTGGTAACATTAATTTATTTCTGTATTGTGTCCTAGTTGTAATTTTATCTGTTTTTACTTTTTTGTAACCAACCCTTTATTTTTGCTCGTCACTGAATAATCGGTGAAAATTTCAAGTGTCTAGCTATTGCGGTTCACGTGATAGACCTGAGACAGACGGACAAACAGCGGAGTCTCAGTAATAGGGTCCTGTCACCCTTCGGGTTCGGAATCTTAAAAGTATTTATTTTTTTTTCAGTCCCCATATTCTCCGACGAGCCGCCGCCCCTCGACGACCAATCGAGCGACGACGACATATTCGCGGAGCTCCACAAACCGCATCAGAACCGGCCCAGCAATGTCGAGGCGCTGTTCGACTTCGCGCCGAGGGGCAACAGCTTGGAAGAGGCGCTATTCGGACGCCCGCCCGCACAGCACGTGAGTAGTCCACGGAAGCGGTACTCCGTGATTTTTAATCGGTGATCAGGAGTCAAACATTAAAAGAAAATAAACTTTGTAAAAACAAGTTTTTATTAAATAGATGTTAAAAAAAGAACTATAAAGCTGAAAATAATTTAATTCTGATACAAATAGACCTTGCCCTTTCATTCTGAGTGGAGGCCTGTGCCCTCCAGTGGGACGTATTGGGATGATAAAAAAATAGACCATGCATTAAATCTTTGCGTTTTTATCACAGTCCCATTTTTTTAATAAAAGCGTGCTACATATCTTCATTATTTCTCTTGACATTAAAACTATATTATAAATTTGAAAAATCCCCAACGCAATTAAGTCTAAGGTCCCTTCCGCAGCATACAAATGAGCTGATAACTTTGAAACGGCTGGGCCAATTTTGATGAAACATGTCTCAGAACCATCGTCAAGAAACCTGCTTTCAAATAAAAAAAATCCGCATCCAAATCGGTTCACCCGTTTAAGAGTTATGATGCCACAGACAGACAGTCAGACACATACACACACATAGCGGTCAAACTTATACAGGGTGTTTGGTAGCTACGTATAGTCGACCAAGTAAGACCTTTACCATTTTTTGTGACAGTTCCTACATCAGAATAAAAACAATAAGGCTGATTGTCACATTGGCTTGTATGTGAAAATAGCATTTGATATCTTAAGTCATACAACTGACATTGAACTTAAGGGTGGTAAAGGAGTTTCTTGGTCGACTATACAAAGCTTTAAGGGGGTGATAGCCGAGGTATTTTTGAACATTTTTAGCCATATATGTCTTAGCCGAAAATTGTTTTTTTTTTTTTAAATTGAAGACTTGGAAATCTTAGGAAAATACCCTGAATTTGATAGTCACGAGTCAATATTGCCCCAATGATCGTTAATTTGGAAATTTTAAATATGGCACAGAAAAATGACGCAGACTTGTCCTTTTCACATGCTATTTACTAGTTAAATTTCAAGACTAGTGCATTCTTAGCGAGTGCTCCCTGAGTTTGGTTTTTACTTTTTATCTCAGATTTAGCAAGCAATGTCAATGAGTGATACCATAAAAGAAAGAACAATAAACAGGCATGTTTCTAAAAATGTTTGAACATTTCAAGGATTTTTTTTTATTTTTTTTTTATGGCACAGAAAAATGACTCTGTTCCAACCTAAGACATTTTTAGTAATTTCGAATGCCTCCATTTTGTTTTTGTGGCAAGAAAGACACTTAAAAATTATTTCATTTGGTCCAATACACATTAAACTATCCGAAATAAAAGATTTGGTTTCCAAATTAACGCTCATTGGGGCAATATTGACTCGTGACTATCAAATTCTGGGTATATTCCTAAAATTTCCAAGTCTTCAATTTAAAAAAAAAAAACAAATTTCGGCTAAGACATATATATATGGCTAAAAATGTTCAAAAATACCTCGGCTATAACCCCCTTAAAGCTTTGTACGTAGCTACCAAACACCCTGTATAACAGCCCTCTTTTTGTGTCGGGGGTTAAAAATGTACCAACCACGCTTTTATTGAAAAAATTGGGACTGCGATATGCATGGTCCATTTTTATCAGAATAGGGATGTTGACACCATTAAGAAAGAATTTGAAGACACGACTCCAGAAAAAAAACGCTTTATTTCAGCCCTGAAAGCCAGATTAATTTTCGATTAAATGCAAAATTAAATTTTTTGTTGCTTTAAAACAAATAAATAGTTAGTTGATTGAGTATGCGAACAATGACGTCATATGTCGCTATTGCCATTCAAACTCTATGGGAGATTGTGTTTTGACAGCTCATAAAAAGAACGTCAGTTGGTTGGTAGTGTCAACATCCCCATTATATTATTTTCAGTTTTTAATAATTCTGTAGTTGTACAACCAGAAAGGTTTTTTTTTTAAAGGGACAGACCGAGAGCTCACAGTCTCCTCTATTTGAGGACGACCTGGTTCCAGAAGAAAGGCCGCCTCAAGAAGCAGATAACAAGCGAGACGACAATATCAAGGTATGATGTTAAAGTTTTTTGTTGTGATGGCCCAGTGGTTGTGGCCTCTCATGTAGAGGGTCGTGGGTTCGAACCCGAGCTAGGTCTGAGTTTTTCAGAATTAACCACGAGCATGGTGAAGGACAAACATCGCGTGGAAACCTGCACACACTTGCAAAGCAATTCCATGGTGTGAAATTCCCAATCCAGAATGGGCCCGCGTGGGAACTTCAGCCGAAACTCTCATTCTGAGAGGAGGCCTGTGCCCCCCAGTAAGACGTATATAAGATACGATGATGATGTTGATGATGAAAAAAATGCCGGGGTTTTTGCACGAATATGATGATGGCGATGGTGGCAATAGTTCAGATTCAGATTCAGATTCATTTATTGCCAGATTGTCGATAATTATACAGATGTTACATAATTCAGTAGTGCATCACAATCAACCGATTTACGGTATACAATATTTTAGGTACCTAAAGTCAACATGCTTAAAAATTATTAATCTACAATTTTATCCAAGAATTATTCAATTAGTTATTATGACGATTTGATGATGATAATTATGAAGATGGTTATGATGACAGTGATGGATGATTCTTATGATGACACTGGTTGTGATGATGATGATGATTATGCTGTTTTATTATTGTAATTACGATGACTATACTTTACAGAAACCCGTCGGCGGCATATCTCCGTTCGGCACCAACAAGCACGCCGAGAGCATTGGAGCTGCCATTTTGAAACGGAATCGGCGGAAATCCTCCACTTCCGGCGACGAGAGTAACACTGAAGAAGTCAAAGAGGTCAAAGAAGTCAAAGAGGCCAAAGAAGTCAAGAAAGAAAGGGACATTTTCGATGATCTCTTCGCTAAGTCCGAAAAGTTGAATAAGAAGAGTGCCAAAATTGATGAAGTTAAGCCAAAGGAAATTAAGAAGAAAGATGCATTCAGTGACATCTTCGATGACATTGACGATATATTTTCAACTGATATCGTCAATGTGCAGATCAAAGAAACTAAAAAGAATGAGAAACCATTGTTTGATGTCGATGATGATTTGTTCGCTGAAATACCTAAAACTAATAATCCGGGTAAAGATTATGTTAAAATCATGGAGAAAAAAGACAATTTACGTAATGATAGTCAACTCAAATCTGAAAAAAATGTAAAAGATCGTAAAATTAACGTTATAAAAGAAATAAAAAAGGAATCAAAAAGTCTGTTTGATTCAGATAGTGATGATGGCTTATTTACAAATGTTACTGAAAATAAGTTAAAAGACAAAGTTGAGCAAGCAGAAAAACCTGCGGAATATAGAATAAGTGATGACATATTTGGTGATGATGATGATGACGGCGATGGTCTATTTGCAAGCAGTAACGCTGATTTAGAGGATAATTTAACTAAATCTAATACACTTAGCAAAGCAATTGAAGTTAGTACTGCTCTATTTGATTCTGATGATGAATCATTTGTAAACGGTTCTAATAAAACTAATGCTATCAAAGATACAGTAAATAAAATGAACGTTGTTGCTGAAGACGATAGTAATCTATTTGTAACAGAAGTCAAAAGAGCCGATAAGAAATTAAGAGATAGTAAATCAATCAATGATTCTAGTGATTTGTATAATAGTGAAAAAAAATCTAAAGCTCTTGAAGTAATTGAAAGCATTAACAATGATATTTTCAGTGATGGTGATGATTTGTTTAAAAGAACAGAAACCATCAAAGAATCGAAGATTGAAACTGTCCATGAAAACTTTGACAGAGAGAAGCTGTTTTTTAATACTAAAGTGCTAAGCAAAGATAATGTAGGAGAAAAACTGAACGAAGAACTGAAAAACGAACAAAAAACTGAAAATACTCCGACGTTTGATGATCCTAATGATTTCGAATCGGAACCTCCTAAAGATCATATTTTCGATAAACCTAATACACAAATTGGTAACATTTTAAAAACAACAAGAATTGCGGCGGACGAAGATAACGTAGAAACAGAGACATCAAAACAAAGTTTATTTAATGAGTCTGACGAGGAAACATTTAAAAGCGTGCCTCCAGTTCCTATACAAAAAGACCAAGAAGTGGATGTAAACGATTATTTATATGAGAGTATACCAAAACCTGAAAGCCCGGAAATATTTTCCAGCAAGATTGACAAGAATGACATTTTCTCTGATATTTTTGATGATGGGCCACCAATTTTTGAAAAAACTAAAGAACCTAAGAAATCACAAAATGTAAATGCCTTGTATGGCGATGATTCTGATGACGAGGCTCTGTTTTTTAAGAAAAATGACGTTATCAGTGATGAAAAGCCAGATTTCAGTCCAAGTGGTGAAAGATTTGGCATATTCAATGACGAACCGCCCGCTTTAGATGTTGATTTTGTACAGAAACCTGTTAAAAATGATGTAAAAACTGATGATTTTACTCCTAAACTGGACGCAAACGATGATTCTGCACCAAAATCCGATAAAAAAGAAAATACAACTGTGCCAAAAGAAGTACAAGACACCACAGACAACACGAGTAAAGAACCCAAAAAAATAGGCAAACTGAAACCAATGACTTTCAATATAAATGTTAACACACTGTTACCAGGCGCTTCACCCAAAAAGAAACTACTAGAAGAGACAGACGGACAGACAGCCAGCAACGAAGAATTACATAAAACTGACAAAATAGAACCTAAAATGGTTAAATCTATCAGCTTTGATGATCCAGAAATACTTGATAATAAATTATCTAAAGAGAGAGCTAAGATTCAGGTCAAAAGAAGACCTTCTACTAGACGTGCCAGGAAAGAAGCTGTAAGAAAATCCGCTATAGATTTGACAGATTCTAGCTTAGATAGTTCAAATGATAACAGTGTCAAAGATGATGTCAAAGTTGTCAAAACAGTATACATATTAAATGACAATGACATATTTGGTGATTCTTCTAACAATAATGATAATAGTACGAAAAGTACAAAGAAGCATTTAAATATCGTTGATTCCGACGAAGAACTGTTTAAAAAAGAGAAAGATGAAACAGATAGTAAAGTAACAGAAGATAATGAAAATGGTAGTAATGATGTTTTAAAGTTGTTAAAAGCTAATGATGAAAAGAAATCATTCCTAGATTCGGATGAAGATGATTTATTTAAAAGCAAGGATATTAAATCGAAAGAACCTAAACAAGATAATGAAATTAAAGAAATAAAAAATAAGCAAAAGTCATTTTTAGATACCGACGATACTGACGAGTTGTTTAAAACAAGCTTAAAAACGAGGACAACGGCAGTTAATGTGAAAATATCAAATGTTTCTGATGAAAATTTGTATAAAAGCAGTGAGAATAAAAATACGAAAATGTTTTTAGATTCAGATGACAACGATGACTTATTCACGAATAAAACTGTTAAAATTGCACCAAAAACGTTGAAAACAAATATAAGTTCAGATGAAGAAGACTTGTTTACAACCATAAATAAAAAAGGCATAGAAACACTAGGCAAAGTTTATAAATCTGATACAAAATCAAGTACAACAAAAGCTGCAAGTGTAGAAAAGGAAATCCACAACGTTTTTGATGATTTCCCACCAAAATCACAACCAGTTGTAGATGAACCAGTATATGTGAAACCACAGGAAATTAAGGAAGCGACAAAAGTCAAAACTGTCGTTAAAAAGTCTATTCTAGATGTCTCTAGTGACGAGGAAGACTTGTTCAAAGCTAAATCTAAATTAACGGCTAAAATGGATAAGAGTCTATTTGGTGATAATAATGATAATGATGATGACTTATTCGGTGTAAATACGGTTAAAGGTAATTTCAGTTAAACTTTTAGGTTAGTAGATCGTAAACAAGATCAAGAGAACTGTTAATGTAACGACCGCTTTAGCCTAGTTGGTAGTGACCCTGCCTACGAAGCAAGAGGTCCTGGGTTCGAATCCCGGTAAGGGCATTTATTTGTGTGATAAGCACGAATATTTGTTCCTGAGTTATGGATGTTTTCTATGTATTTAAGTATTTATTTATCTATATAAGTATGTTTATCGTCGTCTAGTACCCATAGTACAAGCTTTGCTTAGTTTGGGACTAGGTCGATTTGTGTAAGATTGTCCCCTAATATTTTATTTATTAATGTCTTCACAACATCGCGTCCCTTTATAGTAAAGTACCTGGATGACCGAGCTTTGCTCGGTATTGTTTTTTTTTTGGTAGATAGTTTCTTTTACTGTCCGCATAGTGTCTCTTCTGTCGCATTAGTGCTGCCGCCTATTGTTACTGCACGTTCCCTATAATACATTTTCTCACAAAAAAGTAACTTTTTCTCACAAAAGAAGAAACTTGACGTTTTCTCATGAAAAATAAACTTAAAAAAAAAAACTAAAAACCTTAAAAAAAACGTGGAATCGAACCGAGGTCGTTTGGATCCGTGACCACCCGATTTCTACTGCGCTATTGTGATCCGCTCGATGGCGGCGAAATTTAGCTTTGTATATTATATGCAAACAAAAATAGCCGGAAAACACGAGTAAAAGCGGTTTTCTGAAAATGAAACATAGCTAGATCAGTTTTTCATCCCCGAAAACCCCCACATACCAAATTTCATCGAAATCGTTGGAGCCGTTTCCGAGATCCTGATAATATATATATATATACAAGAATTGCTCGTTTAAAGGTATTAGATTAGATTAGATTGTTCAACAAGGGACTAAAACAAGCCATAATGATACGAGATGTTTAGCCACCCGAGCAGAGCGAGGATGGCTATTATACAGGGTTATTGGTAATTTGACGTATTCCCGTTAAGGGGTTATGGGGGAGGTCATTTGCAATCATTTTTGTCCCATAATGCCTTATGCAAAAATGAACCATTTCTGAGATAATTGAAATTTAAGTTTTTTGAAAAAAAAGTCGGAAACGCATCTTCAAAAATTTATTAAAAAAAAAGTTGGCCATTTAAGTAAACTTTTTTTATTTTTTTATGTACAAGATAAAATAGCTGTTTTTATGCAATATTAAAAGTATAATTATCTGTACACGTTTAAGAACGCAAGACTAAAAAGTAAAAAAAATATGATTTTTTTATAAGGTTGTTCAAAATGAATGGCACAATAACAGAAAATTTTATTACTACATTTGGCGTGCAGATTGTACGGAAAACATGCACGTATTTCTAGCTTTCTATCAAGCTACTAAAACTATCATTTTTGTAAATGGTTGCCAGAAAAAAATAATCACAAAGGACGTAGGAAGAAAATCACGACCGAACATTTCTCAAAATCAACTCATCAATGAAAAATTTATTAAAAAAAAAGTTGGCCATTTATGTCATTTTTTTTTATTTGGTTGTGTACAAGATAAAATAGCTGTTCTTATGCAATATTGAAAGTGCAACTATCTGTACACGTTTATGAATGCGAGACCAAAAAGTAAAAAAAAATATGATTTTTATCAGGCTGTTCAACATCAATGGCACAAAAACAGAAAATTTTACGTATGCATTTGGCGTGCAGATTATACGTAAAAAGTGTTCGTATTTCTAGCTTTCTAAAAAAGCTATTAAGTAATAATATGATTTTTGTTAATGCTTGACAGAAAATAATTAGCACAAAGGACGTAGGAAGAAAATCACGTCCGAACATTTTTTTAAATTAACTCACACTGAATCTATCAATAATAACTGTTATAAATACAACTAACAACAATAACTAATGTAAAATACCAAATTGAAACAAAAAACAATTAAGTTTGAAATCCGACGATGTTTTTATTTTATTTACATTTGATACCCATCATAAATGTTCCTTATTTGTTGCAGTTGCTGACTACGAAATTTGTAAGAACTTCCATTTCAAATTATAAGAAATAAAGAAGCAATTTGAAAATGGAACTCCTTACTTTGATAATCTTATTAAAAAAACATTGTGTATTTTTGAAAATCGGCGGCAAATTCGTTTAGTTAATGCATAACATTTTATTTACTAAGCAGATTACTATGTCTGGGATCATAATAATTACGAAAAATAAACACAGTTAATTATTTTTTTATAAGATTATCAAAGTAAGAAGTTCTATTTTCAAATAAGTTCTTTATTTCTCATAATTTGAAACAACAAATTTTAATTTTTTGTGTTTTTGTGCCATTAATGTTGAACAGCCTGATAAAAATCATATATTTTTTTAGTTTTTGGTCTCGCATTCATAAACGCGTACAGATAGTTGCACTTTCAATATTGCATAAGAACAGCTATTTTATCTTGTACACAACCAAATAAAAAAAATGACATAAATGGCCAACTTTTTTTTTAATAAATTTTTCATTGACGAGTTGATTTTGAGAAATGTTCGGTCGTGATTTTCTTCCTACGTCCTTTGTGATTATTTTTTTCTGGCAACCATTTACAAAAATGATAGTTTTAGTAGCTTGATAGAAAGCTAGAAATACGTGCATGTTTTCCGTACAATCTGCACGCCAAATGTAGTAATAAAATTTTCTGTTATTGTGCCATTCATTTTGAACAACCTTATAAAAAAATCATATTTTTTTTACTTTTTGGTCTTGCGTTCTTAAACGTGTACAGATAATTATACTTTTAATATTGCATAAAAACAGCTATTTTATCTTGTACATAAAAAAATAAAAAAAGTTTACTTAAATGGCCATCCTTTTTTTAAATAAATTTTTGAAGATGCGTTTCCGACTTTTTTTTCAAAAAACTTAAATTTCAATTATCTCAGAAATGGTTCATTTTTGCATAAGGCATTATGGGACAAAAATGATTGCAAATGACCTCCCCCATAACCCCTTAACGGGAATACGTCGAATTACCAATAACCCTGTATAGTTCGAGTGTCGTTATGGCACGCGGCGGACACGACGTACAAATACGCGTTCTTGAATCTACATAAGCACGACGACGTCTGTACACGCGTACGCCTACATACATCGCGCGCGCACTCTTCTGGATTCGGGCGGTTTCCGGCTATCTGCGCCTTGAGGGGTGGGGTAATTCGAATCGGTGCGGGGCGGACCGTTTCCATTCTGTACGTCAGTACTATTATATATTCTGTGGTTATGGTTGAATGTTTTTTTTTCAGAATCTAAGCAAGATAGTACGCCTGCTCACCAATCCACGAAAGAAGCCAAACCAGCAGAAACCGTATTCGTCGACCCCTTATCTTTATTCGGAGATGACGATTAAACAACACGTAGTAAAAACCGAGGGTTCCGTACAAATTTATATGTATCTATGAACATCCAGTCTTAGCAGACCCCTGCTCCTAAGCAAAATGTGCGCATGTGGGATCATTGTAGATTGGATACTGATATAGACAGACAGACAAACTAGATCTCGTTCAAACCAATTTTCGGTGGAAGTTTACATGGTAATGTACATCATATATTTTTTTTAGTTTTATCATTCTCTTATTTTAGAAGTTACAGGGGGGACACACGTTTTACCACTTTGAAGGTGTCTCTCGCGCAAACTATTCAGTTTAGAAAAAAAATGATATTAGAAACCTCAATATCATTTTTGAAGACCTTTCCATAGAAACCCACACGTACGGGTTTGATGAAAAAAAAATTTTTGAGTTTCAGTTATAACTTATAAGTATGGGGAACCCCCAAAATTTTTTGTTCTTTTTTTCTATTTTTGTGTGAAAATCTTAATGCGGTTCACAGAATACATCTACTTACCAAGTTTCATTCAACAGCATAGCTCTTATAGTTTCGGAAAAAAGTGGCTGTGACGTACGGACGGACAGACGGACAGACAGACATGACGAATCTATAAGGGTTCCGTTTTTTGCCAGTTGGCTACGGAACCCTAGAAATCGCAATTTTAGTACAACTCGGCACAGCGACAACTATACTGTGGAAAAAGACTAGAATGTTCCACACATTGTCATATTCTGGCACTGAAAGTTACAATAAATATGGTGGTAATGAAGAATGTGGCGCGCCTTTATTTAATTTCTACTTCGTTTTTCGTTAATCTCTAATGTCAAGCAAAGGAAATGTGGTCCATACAGCCAAGTCTGTTGCAATCTTTATTGTGAATGAAAAAAGTTAAAATTAAAGTTTAAATAAAATTTTGTTATCAGTATGTTATAAAATACATTCCATTTTTTTGTTAATTTATGAGATTTTTATAATTATGTATTATTATTAAGTTTAATATTGTGAACGTATGGAGTCTTACATAATATTGATTGATTATGATTATACGTATTGTTATGATTGTATTACGAAATAAATTTCATGAAATTTTTAATACTGTTTATTTTATAATTCTATGGGTAATGTTAGTAATAGAAAATTCGAACTTCTTACTTGCCTTAATCTATCTATCTATCTATCTATATATATAAAATTCTAAACTGACTGACTGACTGTTGATATATCAACGCACAGCCCAAACCACTGGACCTAGAGACTTGAAATTTTGCACATAGATACGTTATACCACAGAAATATATCGAGATAGAAGGAAAGAGTTTACGTACGCCGACTGGCCAAATGGAGTTTATAAGCCCCAATGCTCGCCGCGAACTTCAGTCTGCTCCCGACCGCGATCTGCGTGCGACGTCAGGTTTTAAAAATAAAATGACTCGTTGTTCAGTAATTAACTGTTCAAATACTACAGATAAAGTTGGAGCTGTTAGTCGAGGTATTTCCTTTCATTGGTAAATACTATTTGTCCTAAAATATCTGTTATTAATTAAAAAACGATTTATTTTATTATTTTCATCAGAACAGTAGCGGGCGATAGTGTGTCCACGCTAACTTTCCATTGCGGCTTTAATTTGACGAGCCAGACATGGCGTGCGTTCAAAACCAGCAATGTAAAAATAAGCTATTCAAACTATCGAGTCACGTCCAAGGTCAATTTATCATTTTTTCTGTCAAAAGTAAGAATAGTGATGTACAAGTACACTATCGCAGTTCTTACTCGATTATAATCGATTTTGAAAGCAGAGGAAATGATAATTACGTTTTTATATTATTATGTAGCTATATAATGTACGTAGTGCAAATCAAATATTATTAACAAACAGGTTATGGTTACTTCTATATTGCAATTTTATTTTAGTTTTCCGAATGATCCTCATATTAAAAATAAATGGATTGAAAACAACTGGTCGTAAAAAATGGTTTCCTACAAAAACAGCAAGAATTGTTCTATATATTTCCACGAAGACACCTTTACTGGCCCATCAAAGTACCGACGAGTAATCAGTACAGCTTATCCGACTATTGATGTAGTGATGATGTCATATGATGAAAAGGTACACATTTACATAAAGCTAAATATTAATTTAAAAAATGTGCGTGCGTTTGTGTGTGTGTGTGTGTAGTACTTACACGATTATAGGTAGCTAGGTAATAACGAGCTATGGAGAGGACTGTGCTCAGAGTTTCTCTACGGGATCGAATTAGAAGCGAGGAGATCCGTAGAAGAACCGGGGTCACTGACGTAGCCAAACGGATTAGCTCGTTGAAATGGCAATGGGCAGGCCATATAGCATGCAGAACATATGGTCGTTAGAGCCCAATAGTTCTCGAATGGAGACCACAGACTGGCTAGCACAGCGTGGGACGTCCACCAACGAGATGGACGGACGATTTGGTGAAGGCCGCAGGTTCAGGGTGGATGCAAGTCACTTTCAACCGTAATGATTGGGCGTCAATGAGGGAGGTCTAAGTCCAGCAGTGGACGTCCTACGGCTGAAATGATGATGATGATGATGAATAACTGCAGCGGCTATAGTAGGTACTGACAAATGTAAAGCAATTTATTGGTTAGGAAGGTACCTACATTTATATTTTTCGATTAGAAATTCTGACCTTTCTCATTTCCTCTGTCGAAAATAATTATCATTTCCTCTGTGCATAAGAATCGGTTCCCTAATCGATCTGTGAATCGATGCTTTTGAATTGATTTCGCGCGGCTTATGTTTCCCATCACTAAATTACATTCGTGACGTCAAAGTAGCTACGCAAGATGTTACAGGCTCGGTCTCGCTACAAATTGCCGAGCATTTTCCTTCTATCTCGATATATTTCTGTGCGTTATACAATGTAGGCATCCACTAAGGAAGGATTTTTGGGAATTCCCACCGGAACGGGAAAAAACGGGATTTATATATTCGATTCCGAGTGACCCTATCTCAGTAACTATAGTAACTAGACTCTTCAAATTTGATACACAAGTAGGTACATATTACAGTACCTGGGCGACCGAGCTCTGCTCGGGCAGAAACTCGGTACCAAGCGTTTTCCCAGAGATAAAACCAAGCTAGATCAATTTTTCATCCCCGAAAACCCCAAATACCAAATTTCATCGAAATCGTTGGAGCCGTTTCCGAGATCCTGATTATATATGTGCGGGGGAGGGGGTTCGGGGGGTTTCAAAGGGGGGATGAAAATTTCATTGATTTTTGCAGTCCCACAGCGCGCGCGCTAGCCAATGGTTGTGTGCTTGTTAGCGTCCTTGTTATTAAAATGACTAACATACTGAAGTGTCCTTCGTGCAATGTAGTTATAAACGAAGTGCTTGCTTTTATTTGTAACAAAATCGACGTTATGGATGAAGAAGGAATTGTCTGATTTGTTCGACTGCCTTCTCTGAAAGTGAAATTGTGGAAGCGAAAAACCTACTTTTTGAGGCCCTGTCGGCAAGTTCCCGAAAAAAGACACGAAAGAGGAATGGAAAGACTCTAAGAGATATTGACGATATCGTATGCTTGTTAAAAGTGACTGATCCTGAAATGTTGCCGATTTTTGTGGCTCGAGATTTGCAAAAACTACCCCCTGTGTTGTTCGACCACGTTGATGTTACGCGACTACTGAAAGACATGGTCAGGATGCGTAGTGATATAGACCGTATTTGTACAGAATATTGCAAAGTTACACAACTACAGGCACTTAGGGTCGAGGTTGAAAGTCTCAAACAGGCATCAATAGTTAATAATTTTCCCCATAAAGTAAACAAGAAACGGGGGGCTTGGTTGAATGATAGTTTCGAATGCAATAGTGGCCCTATGGGTCTTCCTTTTGCTGGCGAGAATGAATCTACTAAAAATGCTGGGGTCATGTTAGATAAACATAACGGAATAATTTTAAATAAAACTATTGTGGGTAGTCCAACAAATGAGGGTAGTCCGACAAAAAAGATTGCTTCGGATATTACCTTTGCAAACATTACAGATGTGTCTGCGAACCCGTTATCTGTTATCGGCCAACCTATGAAGGACCGTGCAGCTGGACTAGTGAGTCATTCGTCACCGTCTATGTCAACTTTGCTACACACTGCCCTTGAGATCGGTAACGGGCAACAACAATCTAACAAAATGTCGTTTGCTGAAGTTGCAATGAAAGGAGATTGGAAGCCAGTGACTCATAGCGAAGAGTGGATAATTGCCAAAAGAAAGAGGCTAAGGAATCGCTTTGTAAGTAATAAGGGAATAGCGGAGGTTGATTGTGAGAGTACGTTTAGGGCTGCCGATATTAAGGTTCCGTTATATATAAATAACGTCTCTAAAGAAACAACTTTGACGGAAATTAAGAATTACATAAAAAGGAAATGCAATATGTCAGTCTCATTAGAAAAAATAGCCATGCGAAGTTTGAGAAAGAATATGACGCGTACAAGGTGCTAGTACCGAAACATAAAGTGGATATTTTCTTGAATGGAAATTTTTGGCCTGATGGTGTGATGTATAGACGGTTTGTTAATATCAATAATAGAAGATATAGTCAAAGAAAATAATAATTTACTGTAATTTTTGACATTCCTGTTAAATAATTTAGTACCTGGGCGACCGAGCTCTGCTCGGGCAGAAACTCGGTACCAAGCGTTTTCCCAGAGATAAGACCAAGCTAGATCAATTTTTCATCCCCGAAAACCCCCAAATACCAAATTTCATCGAAATCGTTGGAACCGTTTCCGAGATCCTGATTATATACACCGGAGGGGTGGGGGGGGGGTGGAGGGGGGGGGGGATGCGGGGGAGGGAGCGCGGGGTTATTAAAGGGGGGATGAAAATTTCATTGATTTTGCCGTAGGATGCACCGTTTTCAAGATATTTGACAAAAACACCGGAGGTTGGGTGAGTCACGTTAAACTATCGTCCGTAAACCGACTTTACAGACAACCGGCTTTTCCTGTTCTGTGCTCCCAATAGGGAACGTGCACATAGACGGTGCTGCCAACTGGTGCCATAAGGGTGCCATCAATTTGAATGTTTTACCTTAATAAGTTTGTTTTACTGTCCGCATAGTGTCTCTTCTGTCGCATTAGTGCTGCCGCCTATAGTTACTGCACGTTCCCTATAATACTTTTTCTAACAAAAAAGTAACCATTTCTCACAAAAAGTAACTTTTTCTCACACAAAAGTAACTTTTTCTCACAAAAGAAGAAACTTGACGTTTTCTCATGAAAAATAAACTTAAAAAAAAAAAACTAAAAATGTTGAAAAAAACGTGGATTCGAACCGAGGTCGGCTGGATCCGTGACCACCCGATTTCTAATGTGCCATTATGATCTGCTCGAAGTGGGCGAAATTTAGCTTTATATTCTAATGCAAACAAAAATAGCCGGAAAACACGAGTAAAAGCGATTTTCTGAAAATGAAACATAGCTAGATCAGTTTTTCATCCCCGAAAACCCCCACATACTAAATTTCATCGAAATCGTTGGAGCCGTTTCCGAGATCCTGATTATATATATATATACAAGAATTGCTCGTTTAAAGGTAGTACCTGGGCGACCGAGCTCTGCTCGGGCAGAAACTCGGTACCAAACGTTTTCCCAGAGATAAGACCAAGCTAGATCAATTTTTCATCCCCGAAAACCCCCAAATACCAAATTTCATCGAAATCGTTGGAACCGTTTCCGAGATCCTGATTATATACACCGGAGGGGTGGGGGGGGGGGGGTTGAGAGGGGGGGAGGGGATGCGGGGGAGGGAGCGCGGGGGTATTAAAGGGGGGATGAAAATTTCATTGATTTTGCCGTAGGATGCACCGTTTTCAAGATATTTGACAAAACACCGGAGGGAGTGGGGGGGGGGGGGGGTGAGTCACGTTAAACTATCGTCCGTAAACCGACTTTACAGACAACCGGCTTTTCCTGTTCTGTGCTCCCAATAGGGAACGTGCACATAGACGGTGCTGCCAACTGGTGCCATAAGGGTGCCATCAATTTGAATGTTTTACCTTGATAAGTTTGTTTTACTGTCCGCATAGTGTCTCTTCTGTCGCATTAGTGCTGCCGCCTATAGTTACTGCACGTTCCCTATAATACTTTTTCTAACAAAAAAGTAACTTTTTCTCGCAAAAAATAACTTTTTCTCCCAAAAAAGTAACTTTTTCTCACAAAAGAAGAAACTTGACGTTTTCTCATAAAAAATAAACTTAAAAAAAAAAACTAAAAATCTTGAAAAAAAACGTGGTATCGAACCGAGGTCGGCTGGATCCGCGACCACCCGATTTCTAATGAGCCATTATGATCTGCTCGAAGTCGGCGAAATTTAGCTTTATATTCTAATGCAAACAAAAATAGCCGGAAAACACGAGTAAAAGCGATTTTCTGAAAATGAAACATAGCTAGATCAGTTTTTCATCCCCGAAAACCCCCACATACCAAATTTCATCGAAATCGTTGGAGCCGTTTCCGAGATCCTGATTATATATATATATATATATATACATATATACAAGAATTGCTCGTTTAAAGGTATTAGATTTATTGATATATTGATAATCGCTTTGACATTAATATAATTTATACAAAATAATAATAATAAAGATAACAACAGATTACAGATACGAAATATTCGATTTCATATAAATTCCGAACCATGGCAAATAATATGACAAGAATTGTCAGTTTTAATTGCAAGAACATTGTTAGATCGGCGGAATGCATAAAGAAGCTTTGTCGCACGGCAGACATTGTGGCGCTGCAAGAAACTTGGCTCCTGCCTCACGATATTCCGTACCTAGGGACTGTAGACACAGATTTTGCCTTCACTGGTAAATCTGCTGTCGATACGTCTAGTGGAATACTACGAGGAAGACCATATGGTGGTGTAGCGTTACTGTGGAGAAAGTCGGCGTGTCCGTGTGTCACAATAGTGCATTGCAATAGTGTGCGTATCGCGGCAATTAAAGTTGTATTGGGAGATCGCGCAGTTCTGATTTTTTCCGTGTATATGCCGACGGCATCGGCCGACAACTTGACGATGTTTACAGATTGTTTAAGTGAGATTAGTGCGGTTATTGAAAGCAGCAATGTGGAAACAGTATTTATTCTCGGTGATTTCAACGCACACCCTGGTGAACAATTTTGTAATGAACTTTTAAATTTTAGCCACGAGCATTCATGGTCGTGTGTTGATTTGGACTTGTCACCTACGGACACTTATACTTATGTAGGTAAGTGAGGCGCACGGGTGCCGGCGGTGGCTCGACCATTGCGTCGTTACGAGTGCCGCAAGACCATCTGTGGTGCGTGCCCGGCTGCCCGGGTCGTACACGACGTGTTCTGGTCGGACCACTACCCGGTGCAAATAGAGTGCGATTTAAATGTTATTGTACCCAAAGTCGTAAACCCTAGCACATATTTAAATAAAGTAATATGGGCGGACAGAGATAAAGATCAGATTGATTACTATCATGAGTACTGTAGTTCTAAGTTAAAGGATATTTGTTTTCCTGAAGTATTAACAGCGTGTGCTGACAATACAGGGTGTTTTGATCACAGTCATAGAATTATATTGGATAATATGTACAATGACATTGTTTGTATACTGAGGGATGGTTCTAAGAGTAGTTATTGTTTGCCTAAGAAAAGGAGACATAAGTGTGTCCCCGGTTGGAATTTATATGTAAGCTCTGCTCATAGGGAGGCTCGACTTTGGTACCAAAGTTGGATATCATCCGGCAGGCCTAGGGGTGGATTTTTATATAATAAAATGTATGAGTCAAAGCGGATTTTTAAGTCTAAATTAAAATATTGTCAAAATAATGAGGTACAGATTAAGATGAATATTATTGCGCAGCTTCATTCGAGTAAAAAATTTGGTAAGTTTTGGCGCAATACAAATAAATTAAGTCCCAAGTCGAGCCTTCCCGTGAGTGTAGCGGGGGTGAATGAGCCCCGTGACATTGCTAATGCTTTCCAGCGGTACTTCCGCGTGCCATCGCTGCGTGCAACCGCCGCGGGGGTGTTCGGACCTGACAGTTGTCCGCCTGGAGACCGTGGCATTCGGTTTTCTGCAGATGAGGTAGAATCTACCATAAGAAAAATGGTCAGAGGAAGGTCTCCCGGCAATGATGACCTCAGTATCGAGCACCTCAAGTATGCTGGGCCCCATCTGCCAAGAGTCCTAGCATTGTTTTATAACCTGTGTCTGAGTCACAGCTACCTGCCTGATAATCTGACGCACACTGTGGTGGTACCTATCATTAAGAATAAGACCGGTGATGCTTCTGACATGTCCAATTACAGGCCTATATCATTAGCGAATGTAGTAGCGAAGGTCCTGGATAGTTTGCTTGACCGGCACCTTGATGAGCACATAAAATTACACGATGCCCAGTTTGGCTTCAGGCCAGGTCTCTCTACTGAAAGTGCCATCTGGAGCCTCAAGCAGACTGTCCAGTACTACTCAGCTAGAAAAACGCCCGTTTTCGCCTGTTTCTTGGACCTGTCGAAGGCGTTTGACTTGGTAGATTATGATAAGCTATGGCAAAAGCTGCAAGAGGAAACTAGTCTACCAAATGAGTTACTTTTGCTGCTCAGGTATTGGTACACCAGTCAGAAAAACAGTGTACGGTGGGGTGGCGCCTACTCAGAAGTGTATGGATTGGAATGCGGGGTGCGACAGGGGGGGTTGAGTTCGCCCCGGCTTTTCAATCTTTATATGAACCACCTCATCGTTGAACTCAGCAGATCGAATGTCGGTTGTTCCATAGACGGAGTCACCGTAAACAACATTAGCTATGCGGATGACATGGTTCTGCTGAGTCCATCGATTGGGGCACTGCGTAGGTTACTGCGCACCTGTGAGTCATATGCGGAGACTCATGGGCTCAAATACAATGCCTCAAAGAGTGAGTTCATGGTGCTTAGGGCGGGCACCAAGTCATATCCATCAGTCCCCCCTGTAACTCTTAACGGAACTCCTCTGGAACGGGTGAAGGAGGTAAAGTATTTGGGCCACTGGGTCACCGAGTACCTGTGCGATAATCGGGACATAGAGAGGGAGCGCAGGGCGCTGGCTGTGCGCTGCAACATGTTGGCCCGTAGGTTCGCGCGATGTAGCGACGACGTTAAGGTGACGCTGTTCAAAGCCTACTGCCAGTCGTTCTACACGTGCGTGCTGTGGGTCAGCTACACGCAGCGCACGCTGAGCGCCCTGCGCGTCCAGTACAACGACGCGTACAGGGTGTTGTTCGGGCTGCCGCGGCACTGCAGCGCCTCGGCCATGTTCGCCGTGAGCGGCACGGACGGCTTCTACGCCATCATGAGGAAGCGCTGCGCTTCCTTGCTGGCGCGCCTGCGCGGCAGCCCTAACACCATCCTGGACGTGTTAGTTGGCTGGTGGGATTCCCCAATGTTGCGGCACTGGATGGGGTCTCATACACGCCCATTATTATGTTCAATTTAATTTAATTTAATTTAATGTAATGTTATTTTATTTTATTAACACTAGTCTATATATTGACTATATTTTACTAACACCTATGGATGATGTGCCAAAATGTGTTATTTATCCGAAATAAATATTTTTGAATTTGAATTGAATTTTGCCGTAGGATGCACCGTTTTCAAGATATTTGACAAAAACACCGGAGGGGGTGGGGGGGTGAGTCACGTTAAACTATCGTCCGTAAACCGACTTTACAGACAACCGGTACCACTACCATGAGTTTGCAGTGTCCATGCTCGATAGCGACTGCGTAAATGATTTGTATGGATTCTCCATACAAATCATTACGCAGTCGCTATCGAGTGCGGTCACTGTGAACTCATGGTAGTGGTACGGCTTTTCCTGTTCTCTGCTCCCAATAGGGAACGTGCACATAGACGTTGCTGCCAACTGGTGCCATAAGGGTGCCATCAATTTGAATGTTTTACCTTGATAAGTTTGTTTTACTGTCCGCATAGTGTCTCTTCTGTCGCATTAGTGCTGCCGCCTATAGTTACTACACGTTCCCTATAATACTTTTTCTCACAAAAGAAGAAACAAGAAACTTGACGTTTTCTCATGAAAAATAAACTTAAAAAAAAACTAAAAATCTTAAAAAAAAAACGTGGAATCGAACCGAGGTCGGCTGGATCCGCGACCACCCGATTTCTACTGTGCTATCATGAACTGCTCGAAGCTGCCGAAATTTAGCTTTGTATTCTAATGCAAACAAAAATAGCCGGAAAACACGAGTAAAAGCGATTTTCTGAAAATGAAATATAGCTAGATCAGTTTTTCATCCCCGAAAAACCCCACATACCAAATTTCATCGAAATCGTTGGAGCCGTTTCCGAGATCCTGATTATATGTATACAAGAATTGCTCGTTTAAAGGTATTAGATAGATTAGATTTTCCAAATATATTTAATCGCGTCCCTAGTAATGTCAACATTGTCAACTAAAATAAACTGAATGAATAATGTTTTCTACACCAATGTCTTATTTAGTAGACCGCTTCTGACGTCAGAGATATAAAATTTCAAATTATAGTGATGCGACCATGATAAAAATGTTAATGTCTCTGACTACAAGTAAACACAGATAAATCAGATAATTCATTTAATTCTTGGATAAATTATTAAGGTAACGTTCTGAATTATATTACATAGTGTCATTATGTGAAAGGGTAGTAAAATAAACCTAACATGGATTATTCAAGCCCTACCTACTTTGCGTGGTGCATCTTCGTATCAACGGCGACACGAGCATGCTCGATGAAAAATTGGAAGCGGTTAAAGGGATAAGGCCAAATAACTGCTGAGTGGCATAGAAATGCAACCAGAAATGGACCTTATTGACGACTGACAAATTGGTACCTGTTCACTTTCACGATAAAACGGTTGAATAAAAATTTAATAAAAAAATTAAATTGAATTGAAATTGGTAGAATTGAATAAATTACAAAATCAATCTGTTGCATAAAAATATGTCAAATTCCGCGGGATATTCCTAATGTATGCTTAATCATGGATACCCTTTTTTTTCTTTTTTTTTTGGTGTGGAAAATGCACCTTATGCATCGTCTCCGTTCGGGGAAACGGAGGTATGTGGGACTCTCCCCAAGGGGCCTACCCACTAAATAAAAAATAAAATAAAATAAAAATTGTTTATTTTCAGGCAACATAGCCCATAGTACATAATTAAAAACCACACGGATTCCCTCGTTGCCATTGTGAACGCCGCGGGAGCACAAGGAGTCACCGCAACACCCACTGGCCGCCCTGGGATGGGGCTCCTCTGTCGACACCGTGCAATGCGGGCTCGGCACTCCCCGGCCTCCCCCGCTGGTGAAGGATGAAGGAAAGAGGTTTACTCTTCGTGGCTTCCGCAGATGCCCACGTTCCCGGCAAGCAGAGCGTTACTCTTCCCCACCCCATGAGGCCTACGCCTCGGATAGAAGGGAGTGGGAACGCCCGAGCACTCGAGGAGGTTTCCGACTTCGCACCCCAATCATGGATACCCTAAATAAAGAGATGCAAGATCGTCGTGACGTAATTCAAGGTCATTTTTTCTCGCTTCAAAGGTATGATCGGCATGCAATATCCAGTTTGTATATAAGATTCTTCCTTCATGGTACATTTGCAATGCAAACTACTTGGAGCTTATTCTTAAAGGCCACAACCAACCTGGAGCGCGAGGCGCTGACGGAGCGTGCCCAGCTCTGTCAATAACACTGAATCAAATACGGTGCGCTGCGCTGCCGGTGAGTGTCACCGTATATTTGATTCAGTGTTACAAAGAGCGCGCTGGGCACGCTCCGTCAGTGCCCCGCGCTCCCGGTTTGTGTTGGCCTTAAAATTCCCATAGGATAGGGTAAGTGCTAGTTGGTACTAGCTTATATTTCTTCTACAGGTGTGAATCCACGGGCTTAAAGGCCACAACAAACCGGAAGTGCGGAGCGCCGACGGTGTGCCCAGCGCGGTCAATAACACTGAATCAACTATGATGTGCCGCATTGCCCGTGTGTGTCACCGTATATTTGATTCAGTGTTATAGAGCGCTGGACATGCTCCGTCAGACTCCCACGCTCCCTGTTTGTGTTGGCTGGCCTAACTGGCTTTAAATTATAAATCATTTCGCGAAGCACTTAACCATATTTAAATTCTAATTCGAAAAAATTGCGCCTGGCAACACGCAACGCGAGCCCTGTCAATGTAATTTATTTAATTGAACTGAACCCAAAGAGTATTGTAATATTATATGAACAAGAGTGGCAACTCTATGGTCAAATATGCATGTATGGAAGGTGCTGCCGCCCTACGGCTGCTCAAGAACTAATGTGACGTTTCTATAGATGTTTACCTATCTATATCTATATGTTTGTAGTGATGTACAGCTATAGATACGCGTACCTATAGCAATGTGTGGCTCTCTCACTGTGACTTCGTAGTATAGGGCCTGCATATACGAAGTATAAGCGGCTATACCCGATTTGCATTATACGGCTAAAATACGAACATTGGCAAGTGGCCTATCAATTAAAGTCCTTGACCGTACAATTTGGTACGCCATGGCCATGGTCGATGAATGACAACTGACAAGTTTGACAAGTCAACCAAGATGGCCGCTAATTTAGTTCTTCGGCAAACACCAGAGATCGCTGTAGTCGCATGAAAAGTGATGATATATGTAAGTGTGCCCCCCCTGACTGAACCCCATCCAATCCCATCCCACGACGCATTCAGCTTCAGCTTAGGATTCGCACGCGTTCTATATAATATTGTATATCAAAATGAAAGTAACCAAGAAAATCAAGAAAAAACCTATAGACAAATCCAAGAAACAGCAAGTTGTCGTCGTAGCTCAAGAGATCAAGTTCGCCAGATTGTTGTCTGGTAACGAGAAAAAAACGCGCGATCGGGTTCTTCGCGCGTTGAAAAAGTGGCTTCTCAATAGTTTCGAGAAGAATTACGGTACGTTTGATGTGTTAAATGTTGTTTTTGGTGATATTCTAAGTGATTGTTCACTCTTTTCGGTAACATAACCTAAAAAAGCATAACATGAAATATACAAACGCGTTTCAAATTAAATATCGTTACACGAACTGCAGAGAACTAGTAAGTAGAAACTGTTGTTGAATATAGCCTCCCTATTTTTTTTATTTACACATTTTTCGATATTAAAGTCTACCTTTGATGTGCTCCTGAAATTTTGTTGTAGATAATCATAAGCAGACTAAAGAAATAGATTATAAATAATAGGTTTATATCTCGGTCAGTCTTCGTCCACATCTCATTGATATTTATGAACTATAGTAGTAGCAGTAGTGTATTAACAGTGAAATGTTTAATAGTACAATATTGTCGTGGCCTGGGAGTAGGCAATTGCTGGCTGAGTATGAGTATTAAACGGACGAGCTTGCGAATCCTTTTAACTAATACGAAGCCAGCAATTGCTATTCCAGCCGAGACTAATATAAAGCTTTTCTCAAAAATGGTGAAGGAAAAAAAATAGAATAAACTTTTATTAACTTAAATAGGTACAAAGAATTGCAAATCACTTGAAATTAAATGTCATTAAACCCTTTCCCGCCTTTTTCCATTAAAAAAAAAACAGCAGGTGTATTTTTCTACTGAAAACACCACTAGCTGTTTCAAACAATAAAAAAGTGGAGTTCCAACAAAACAACTGATACCGATCATTTGATTTGGCTGTATACGAATAGTGCCAAATTAACACCATGGCCGTTTTAACTTTTTAAAAAGTTTGAGACTCGACAATAATGGAATTTGTATGCAACATTGTTGTCGAGTTTATTGAGCCTGCAATGTTTTTAACTTTTTAATTTTTTTACTGACCATAACCTATGCACTTCACTAGCATACTGCTAATTCACTAGCATCCTTTTAACCCTAAACTCCTACCACTTAAACAAATGTTTTTTGTTATACGACTTTTTAAAATGGAGTACATTTTTTATCCATACACGGCACAGAGTATCGTAAAAATACAGGTAATCTCAAATTTTCAAAACGTTATTACACCAAAAATATAAAGTTATGACAAATGTCGTAAAACAAAAAAGATTTGTTTAAGTGGTAGGAGTTTAGGGTTAAAAGGATGCTAGTGAATTACAAATAACCCTGTATACAAGAATTGGGATGCACCAAAAAAATAACCTCTAGTTTTTATATTTTTTTTGGAAAGAATAGGATATTTTAAGACACCATTTTCATTGATTTTGAATTTGGTTGAGTATTTAATTTTTTATATTTTTTTTTAGAAATACGTTGGATGAAGTCACAGTGAGAGAGCCACGTTCCATAGCCTAGAAAAATTCAAGTCGTACATAACATAATCTGTGGCACTACCTCGGCACTACTGACACCCTACTACGAAGTGCATAATTCGAACTTCGTTTCATGCCGTCCCGCTCACGCTAATATGATTTGACACGAGAGTGAGAGGGATGATACAATACGAACTTCGAATTTTGTAGTAGTGCCCCTGATTTGTCTTGTCACTGTCAATATTACAAGCACGGCTTAGGGTCCTAAATGAACCATGACAAAATAGTTTTATTTATTTCTCTTCTTTTTAGTAAATAGATATTTTTTATTAAAATCTGATATTTAAATTCTTTCATATTTACTTGTAACGTAGTAATTTAATAATTAAATTTGTAAAAATACATTGCGAGTATTGTATACATTTCGGACTTTATGATAAATGACAACTGTTTAAAGCCAGGTGTGCATCATGTGATTAAAGTTCTGTCTTTGTCACTCTTTGCTATTATAAGCAGGACAGCAACATTTCAAACTGTCAATTTGCTTTAGAGTGTAGACCTGCTTTATATCTGCCTTTGTGACGATTCACTGCAGGGGTCAAATGAAGGTCATTACTTAAATTTTCTTTATTTAATTCAGATTATCATATTTTTGGAATCTGATTTCTGAAAACGCTTCACAAAGCCTATTTCTCCAAACGGTTTTCGATTTATTATACGTTGCCAAAAATTGGGACATCCCAATTGCTTGTTAAGGTATTAGATGATTGATTTTGAATTTTTTTATTTTCTTTTCTAGAATTCAAGGAAGATGACTTCACTAGAGTGTGGAAGGGCTTGTTCTATGCTGTTTGGATGTCCGACAAGCCTATTGTTCAGGTACGATTTATCTCAAATCCCTCACCTCACTCTAATCACAGATAATGATAAAAATAAATCATGGAACGAATAACACCCATTGATCTAGTCCCAAACTAAGCAAGGCTTGTATAGTCGACCAAGTAAAAGTTCAGTCAAACCGCTGCTTAAAGGCCACAAACCGGGAGCGCGGGGGCCGACGGAGCGTGCACAGCGCGCTCTATAACACTGAATCAAATATACGGTGACACACACCGGCAGCGCGGCACACCGTATTTGATTCAGTGTTATCGACCGCGCTGGGCACGCTCCGTCTGCGCCCGGCGCTCATGTTTTGTTGTGGCCTTAAAATACGGCGACGGTACGGAATCGCAGTGACACATTGTATCCATAAAGTTTTTATCCCATGCGTCATCATTTCTAATGCGATCCCGCAGAGAAACTCCAAGCATAGCCCTCTCCATCGCCCATTTATTCATCATTTCTTGGTCAACTATATCAAAATGACCTGTCACCGTTTCCTCATATGATGTTTCTACTTCCAGGAGGACCTGTGCGAGAGCATAGCAGGTATCCTGGACCTGTTCCCTCCCGCGCAGACCCAGGCTGCCATGCTGCTGGCGCGGGCGGGCTTCAAGATGCTAGCCACGGAGTGGTTCGGGATCGACCAGCACCGGATCGACAAATTCTTCATGGTGAGTACTATAGCTAGACCGTTTAACCGAGTCCTCGCTGGGCTGGGGGGTACGAGTATGACGACAAAGGGGGTCGCGAGAGGTGCGGGCAGCAGGAACACGAGGCGCTAAACTGTTTATAGTGATGTAAGTAAATTGAAATAAAACTTGCCACACCAAGGGCTCCGTACAAATTTTCAGTTGTGTAAATATACAGGGTGTCCTAGAAACCGACGATAATCCGTTAAGGGCTGATAGGCCTACTAATTACCTACCAGAATATCACATTTTAGGTTTAGTAAAAATCTTTTAGTTTTCGAGATATTGACATTTTTGCAAAAATCTCGATTTTTCTCCCTCAGTTGAGTTTTTCGTCTGCCACAGCCTCAAATGACCGAATTTAGTAAATCTGATTACTGATAAATATTGCAGAAAAAATGGGCTTTTAAACGTGATATTGCTTTATTTTAATATTTATTCAAACTTGGATGAAAAATGACTTAAGAGACAGTTTTCAGATATTTTACTGTTTCATCCCGTAACTTTGGTCCTCCATGGGTTAAAAAAAAATAACTACGCTAAAGTGGCACTGGATATTAAAAATATGCTTAGCTAATGTAGTTTACAAAATGGTATAACACTTACTTATTTGTTCAATAATTTCAAATTTATTGCTATTTCATTACAGAAGAAGCTCAAATTGAAGTCACTAATTACTAAAAAAACACCCACAAGACAAGAAATTTTTCATGTACCAGCAAAGAAAATTCGCAGTCTATTAAAAGCCGTGACACACTAACCAAAAACAAAGCAAATTCGATTTTTAAATTCGAATTTAAAAATTTTAAACTTTATTCGAAATTTGACTTCAACTTTACCAGCCTTATAAAAACAATAATTCTACCGCCCTCAGACTAAATGGTGGCTCACTTGATTAGCTTCTTCAGTAATGAAATAGCAAAAAATTTGAAATTATTGAACAAATTAGTAAGTGTTATACCATTTTGTAAACTACATTAGCTAGGCATATTTTTAATACCCAGTGCCACTTTAGCTTAGTTATTTTTTTTAAACCATGGAGGACCAAAGTTACGGGATGAAACAGAAAAATATCTGAAAACTGTCTCGTAAGTCGTTTTTCATCCAAGTTTGACTAAATATTAAAATAAAGTAATATCACGTTTAAAAGCCCATCTTTTCTGCAATATTTATGAGTAATCAGATTTACTAAATTCTGTCATTTGAGGCTGTGGCAGACGAAAAACTCAACTGAGGGAGAAAAATCGAGATTTTTGCAAAAATGACAATATTTCGAAAACTAAAAGATTTTTACTAAACCTAAAATGTGATATTCTGGTAGGTAATTAGTAGGTCTATCAGCCCTTAACGGATTATCGTCGGTTTCTGGGACACCCTGTATACGCCGTAAACAGCCGTGACTATAATAATAACCCAGTGTTAACAGAACCCAGCTTGTAGCCCTTTCGAACCCAAGTGAGTATGAAAAGTGTTACAATAATGGACTTTGTGAAATGTACTAATATTATCTTTAAATTTGGAATCCCCAAAATGATGTAAAGTTCAAATTTCAAAATGATGTAAAGTTCAATTTTAATTGCCATTAAACGTCACAATTGGCATTGATCACTTTTTTACAATGTGGTCTAATTCCAAAACCATTTCGAGGAATAGGTTTATTAAATCATTTTATAACATTGTAGTAAAAAAATATTAAATGATCGTGTGTATTTTTGCAAAATAATGTTTGACCTTTGTTTGACCTTTCTGTGGGCATTAACTTTAAAATTCTTTGCAACAAGAAAAAAAAAGCCGTCCGTCTAGTTTCTCTATACTATTCTCTGTCACTTTGACGTAGTTATCATCTGTCAGTTTAAGGATACTATTTTGAAAAACATTCTTCGCGTTTTTCATATTTTAATAATGGATTTATACAGGAAGTGTTTCATTCCTACTTGTGGAAATGATTCTGTCAATAGCCCAAACAAATTAATTGTTCGCATTAGAGAAGATTTACAAGAGAAGTGGTGCCGCAAAGTTAATCAAAGTTTACAAGATGTACTTATTGTTGCGAGGATCATTTTAATGTAAGTATGGATTAAATCCGCCAAAGAACTTTCAAGGGAACACTTCTGACCATTTTATTTTAACGTACAAAAAATACTAAGCCGTAAATCGTTTTTTTACCTATTCTCTTGAAAGAATCGGCAACTTTAGTGTTATTGTTATTGTAATGTAAAGTGACATTGTCAGATGACAACTAACCATCGATTGTGACACATTTTTTTGTCATTATGTCTGTGGTTTATACACAGATTCAGCCGCGGCATGTAATTTACGAGAAGTCGTATCTCAAATTTACAATAAATTATAAAAAAATATTGGAGTGATGAATTGCTGAAATATTCAAATTAGTTTCTTAAAATGCTCTATATTTTCGATAAAAAAAATAAAAAGGGGGGGTTAGAAAAAATGAACAATCCCAATTGTATTGGCCGGGTCTGAAAGGGAAGTAAAATGTACGCAGTGTGAGATCATTTTAAATTTGTTAGTAAGGACCCCCTTTAATATTTAGTTTAATTAATAAAACAATTGATAAAAACAATGTCCATAACTTAAAACTTACTTACTTACTTTGTTTTTGTTTAATTATATTTTTAATATTTAGTTTAATAATATTTTTATTATTTGTTGTTGGACTGGCCACAGTAATACATAATCGGTGAAAATTTCAAATGTTCAACGCCATTATAAAGATCGAGTTAAAAACGCTGAAAAAAATTACGTTTCTTTTCTTGTATGACGACCCTTTAATTTTTAACTTTATTTTATTATTAGTATTTGTAGTTATAGCGGCAGCAGTAATGCATCATCTGTGAAAATTTCAACTGTCTAGCTATCACGGTTCTTGAGATACAGCCTCGTGACAAACAGACAGATAGTGGAGTCTTAGTAATAGGGTCCTGTTTTTACCTTTGGGTACGGAACCATAAAAAAAAGTCAATTTATTTGGTGACAGGTGAATTGTACAGGTGTTATCTTCTTCTTCTAATATATAAAAATCTCGTGTCACGGTGTTTGTTATCGAACTCCTCCGAAACAGCTTGACTGATTTTTATGAAACTTTTTTTGTCTATACTTGGTAGTCTGAGAATAGGTCATAGGCTATTTTTTATACCCCTATTCTTCGCAGACGGAGTTGCGGGCAACAGCTAGTCATCACTAATATTATAAATTATAAAGAGGAAAGATTTGTATTTTTGTATGTAACAAATAAACTTAAAAACTACTGGGCCGATTTCAAAAATTCTTTTGCCGTTAGAAAGCTACATTACCGCTGAGTGACATAGGCTACTTTTTACCGCGGGAAAATACCTTTTCCTACGGGAAAATTTATTTATCGCGGGCGAATCTGCGGACGGAAGGCTAGTAACTTATATTTATGTATCCCTGTAGCATGTCAATGCGACATACATTATATCTTAATTTGATCTGCAGTTGGTGCGCCGCTACCTCCGCGGAGCCCTGCGCTGCGTGCAGCGGAGCGCCTGGAGCGAGGAGGCCTGCGGACACTTCGCGGACATGCTGAGCCACAAGGACGGTGAGTGCCCTGGCTGGGACACCCATTGGTTTGCATGTACACTCACCGGCAAACATTTTTCATACAAACGAGGTCACTTTGATGTCTTGGTTCTCCACTAGGCGGTGCTTTGGCTGTGATCTGATGATGGCTACTCCGAGCATTGATAAAGGACATTCAGAGTTCCTAAGATACCCACCTGATTGAATCTGCGTTTAACACGGAAATTATACACATTTAGAAATCAGCTAAAATGGCAATAAAATGAATGAAAATCTCAGTGCTGTACAAATTCTCTTGCTGTGGTGTAAACTGGTTGTTGAATCAGTTGTGTGTGTTAGAAACTCTGGACCACCATTATCGATGCTCTGGATATCCATCATCAGATCTCAATCGGGGCACTACCCTGGTGTAGAAATAAGGCATCAAAGTAGCCTCGTTTGTATGAAAGGTGGACTGTGGGCCAAATTTTTTTCCGGTGAGTTTATTTTGTGTGTGCGAGAGTACAACTGTAAAAGCGCGAATGTGCGAGAGCGCTAGTGCATGTATCTCTGTGTTTGTCTATGTAGGTACAGTCAAGGAAACTGAATCAGGTACCAAAATGGAGCGTTTTCGTTTTCTTTTTCGCTACGGTTTCTTTGACAAATGTATGAAATATCAACGCGACATTAGTAGCTCAAAGGTTCCACCCTTGTACTTGATTTAGTTTTCTCGACTGTATGTGTGTGTGAGAGTGCGTTATACGTTTTTATTTTATTCCGCACTATCTTTTGTCCCTGACTCCGTCTGCAAAGAATTTTTTTATCATCTTGCGGGAACTATGTAATTTTCCGGTATAAAAACTATCCTTTCTTCTTTCCCGGCACTCAAATTATCTCTTTACAAAATTTCATCTAAATCGATACAGCAGTTATAATATTAGTATGGAATCTAAAAGTCAGTTATTGGTAATAGGGATGTTGACGCCATTAAAAAATAATTCGAAGACACGACTCCAGTAAAAAAACGCTTTATTTCAGCCCTGAAAACCAGATTAATTTTCGAATAAGTGCAAAATTAGATTTTTTGTTGCTTTAAAACAAATAAATAGTTAGTTGATTGAGTTGGCGAACGAGTGACGTCATAAGTTGCTATTGCCATTCAAACTCTATGGGAGAATTGTGTTTTGACAGCTCATAAAAAGTACGTCAGTTGATTGGTGGTGTCAACAACCCTATTATGAACTCTGTGTGGGCATACTGTCTTTGTTACACTGTCGTTATCGGCGAGAACCTTTAATTGGCTTGCTGTATGTACTTTTTCACTTCTCATGCTCTTAAAATGTTACTTTAGTCTCTGCATATCGGGACTAAAGCTCTTTTTTGATCTCTAGGGATTAAAGTAATTTTTTTTAATTTACTTTGGAAACTGTTCAGACTGCCAAACACGTTGTTTTTGAATGGAGTATTATCGACATTTTCAGTGACTGGGCATAGACTAATGTAAAGCCATCCACAGACCGAAGCGCGCTGCGGACGCTCCGTGACATCGCGCGCATGCCTCGCGCTTCGGTCTGTGGAAGCCTTTAAGGGCGTGGAAATAACCTCAAAATGACAACTGTGCAATAAATAATATTTAAAGTAAAGAGATTTAATTTCGTGAAACATTATGAATATTAATCTATTTAATTATATTAAGGATGAATTAATTTTATTATGCAGACCTAGTCCAATTAGTTTTAAAATAGTTTTCTAGTTTGAATCTGTTGGCTGAATATGCAAGCATTTAAAGCGTCATTAGTCACTTTACAAAATAATTATACATATAAAAGAAAAGAAAAAACCGCGGGATAAAGTTTTTTGCTAAGTATACCTAAGTGCATATAGTATTTGAATTTAGAACAGATGTCCATTATTCGTATTGAGCGTTCGTTGTAAAAAAGTAGTATTGTAATTTTGTATGAAACGCGGTCGTTTTTTTTCCTCGCATTCAAAGTGAAAAGTAGAGTGTTTAACGCGAGACTAAACAATCATGACACGCGAATTATAGCCACCCTCGCTGTGCTCGGGTGGTTAAATATCTTGTGTCATTATGACTTGTTTTAGTCCCTTGTTGAACAATCTACTATTATTTCCATGTTCTATGAGCTGTTGGTCAAGAATAAATAAATATCTCTCGGCAGGCATCCTGGCTCTGAAGACGCCCCTGTTCGCCCGCAACGCGCTCTCGATGTCGCTGCACGTCGCCGACTGTTACCTGGAAGAGATTTCCAAGGTAAGACTCGGCAGGTAACTCGTATAGGACTGGGTCAGCTGCCAGGGGACTTAAACTGAAGTATGAAGCTGCGCAGTCAGACGTCCTCAGACTCGGTGGAGCGATGATCTTCGCAAGGCAAGGCAAGAGCTGGATGAGAGTGGCCGGGGATCGTGCTCGGTGGCGTGCCGTGGGAGAGGCCATGTCCAGCAGTGGACGAGCACAGGCTGATGATGATGATGAAGCTTTGATAGTGACGATGTGATAATGACGCTGCGGCTGTGACGCCACGACAATGACACCGCGTCAGGTATGCTACGGTTGTGACGGCACGACTGTGAGGGCGCGTCAGCTACGCTGCGGCTGTGACTATGACGCCGCGTCAGTTACACTGCGGTTGTGACACCACCACTGTGATGCCGCGTCAGTTACACTGCGGTTGTGACACCACCACTGTGATGCCGCGTCAGTTACACTGCGACTGTGATATCACCACTATAACACTGCGTTAGCCTGCGACTGTGACTATGACGGCGGGCCAGCTACGCTATGGCTGTGACGCCAGCGCTATGATGCCGCGTCAGTTACCCTATGGCAGTGACGTCGTAACTATGACGCCGCGTCAGCTACGCTGCGGCAGCGACGCCCTTTGACATGTATAAAATTGTTCCTGTCTCGTTGTGTTCGTTCATTCTGTTATTTTTATGGAGTACCTCGATCAAAAACAGTATTTTATGCAACGGTTGTACAAGAGTAAGGTCTCAAAAGGCGAGTGACGTGAGTTGCGATACGAACGAATGAGAGTATCGCAATGGAAGACGGCACGAGCCGTTAAGACCAAATTATACACAGTTGCATACAATATTTTTTCTACTTCATCCACGTTATCTTCTATTAACTTTAATTATGGCAAACTATGGAAAAAGCAAACGAGCGGACGAGCGAAGCCAGTGAAAAATATAAAAATGTTTGACATATATTTGACAGATGTGATTTTAATAAGGTAAAGTTTGTTAATTGGCTTTTGATATTAAAAACTATATTTTTTTTATTTTGGCAGTAAAAAAATATCTCTGAAACTTATATTTTTAATACAAACCGCATGAATCCAGTTGTTTGTTTTAAGCAGAGTTTACACTTGAAAGAAAAATAGCGCAAGTGTAGTGCAACTTGCACAGTTTTCCTTGCAGGTCTAAACGGCTAGTGTTGAGTGTAACCTACATTTAGTAATCTGTGGCAGCTAGGTGTATCGTAATAACGTCATTACGACACAAGTGCTGTTGTGGGGAATAGAGTATAGACTTTTCTGAAGTCATGTTATCTATGTTCTTATTTAATTGTTCGCGACCATGTAAAAAAAGAGGTAAAAGTACAGAAGTAGAAAAACTGTTTTAACCCTTAAATCGATACCGGCAATATATTTGCTATCAAACAGAATTACGGTCGACAATCGAATGTCTTGACAGTGTTGTCATATTGTTTAAGGGTTAAAAATGGTGGTGTGTACAGGTATCCTCCGGGCAAATCCCTCCGGCGAGCCTCTGCATCCTTCTCCGGCCGTTCCTGAGTTACATCTGCCACGGCGCCGCGCCGCCGCTGGCTGCCGCCGCGCGCAGACTGCTTACCGACCTCTTAGCTCACGGCGACGTATCGGTGAGGACACGAACTGATGATTCGTTTATAAAACGGTTTCATGATACCAGCCAAAGGCGAGAGCGAGTTTCATAACACACGAGTGTTTTAAAGCCTGATTATGTAGTTTTTATTAAATTTGTTTTGAGGCAAATGAGCAAGCGGGTCATCTGATGGAAAATGATCACCGCCGCCGATAAATACCAACAACTCAAAGAGAGTCACCAATCTGTCTGGGAGTAGCCGCGCGACCAGGGCGTTAGCACGCAGTGCACGTTTGGCAGCCGCCGTGACGTGCGACTCCGAGAGGAAGGGCTACGGATTAGCCCGAAACATGTCGAGTTAAACTCGTTTTGAGACGTGAGTGATCCGTTTATTTTCACTATGAGTGAGTCTCACGGTAGCTTCATGTTTAAAGTCTATTTGACCTGAATAATCTAAATAAATAAATAAATAAATAATATTAGGGGACAATCTCACGCAAATCGACCTAGTCCCAAACTAAGCAAAGCTTGTACTATGGGTACTAGACGACGATAGACATACTTATATAGATAAATAAATACTTAAATACATAGAAAACATCCACAACTCAGGAACAAATATTCGTGCTCATCATACAAATAAATGCCCTTACCGGGATTTGAACCCAGGACCTCTTGCTTGTAGGCAGGGTCACTACCAACTAGGCTAAAGCGGTTGTTAAAGGTAACGGAAATAAAAAAAATCACGGTGTAGTAAGATCATTTTGGGGTTTTTAGGATGACGAGGAGGCTGATCAGGATGCTGACGAAGAGAATGGTGATGAAGCGACGGGTGATGAAAATGGTGACAGCGATGATGAAATCACTGACGGGTGAGTGAGCTATGGTATTAGGAAAATATGAAAATAAGTTTTTGTTAAAAATTTAATTTTAAATGTAAGCCTTTTCGCTGACTGTACTTTTTGTTGACTGCACTTGTATTGTCATCCAACCTACCTAAGTACACCAAATTTCAAGTAGATCCGACCACTGGAAGTGGGTCAAATTCAACTTATAAGATTTGACCCGTACATACATTGCAAATTAATAAAAAGCTTTTAATGAGAACAGATCGGATGCAAATCAATAAATGTCATTTCAGAATAGTTATTTTCGTGCTATTTTGGCGTTCGGTTAAATTTTTAATTTTAATTGTTTTTTAATTCTCGGTATTTGTTTGGCACCACCTCCAAATTACTTGGGTATACTTACATTAGTTTAAGACCTTAGTTAATGAGGTTAAATAAAAAGGTTTATTATTTTTTGCTTTTCAGTATTTCGGCGGTTTAATTTTTTTCTTAAAAAGTTCTTTTAATGGATAAATGCCACGATGCCGGGCCACAAATTTCGCTCAGTACCGAATCGTCTTATGTAGCAAAATGTCCAGTAACGCAAATTGACCAAGAAACAAAATGTCTGACGTTCTATTAGCCTTTTGTCTCATTAGCATAACATCCATAACGCAGAATATCAAAATAGCAATTAGTCCGTGTAGCATAACGTCCAAACTACATATTGTCAAAAACGCTATCACCCAAAAAAACAAATCGTCAAATCTTATTGAAAGCATTTAGCTGGAGTAGCAGAATAACCAAAAAGTGTGTTCGGCTTTCAAGTGGCCGGTCACATTATCAATTTAGAATCTACCTATTCAATTAAAACTATTTATATCGTGAAATACGCGACATTATACTTTTTGGACGTTCTGCGATTTTGGCGTTCAGCTTTAAGGGCGTGTTGCTATCTGGCCGTTTTCCTTCGTAGACGTTATGCTAATTAATTGGCTAAGTAAAGTTTTTTGAAGAGGTGCTAATTATATTTTTTTTCGACAGTCGGCGTTCTGGAGATCGAGAAACTGCAGCTGTTTTATTTTTATCTCCTATTGTTTACTGGAAATATTTTTTTAAGTGTTCGAGATGACATTTGTGAGATTTTATGGCTGACTAGCCGTACGTGCTCAGAACTTAGTAGAAACAGAAAAAAAACCGAAGTTTGCTGTCACTTCTGTCAATGACAAATCGTTTGCGTTTCGTTTGCTTTGCATTTTGGTGTGCTCAGTGTGATTTTTGGACTATTTTTATCGACCTACGCATAAAATCCGACTTTCAATTTTACCGCATTTCTCCACGACCTATGCACGATAACCGGATCACGATTGAATACTTTCGATCACTATTTTGGAACTGCTTCTTGGACAACGCAAAGCAAACGAAACGCAAACTGTTAAATTTCATTTGACATTGACAAAAGCGACAGCAAATTTCGGTTTTTTTTTCTGTTTCTACTAAGTTCTGAGCACGTACGGCTAGTCAGCCATAAAATCTCACAAATGTCATCTCGAACACTTAAAAAAATATTTCCAGTAAACAATAGGAGATAAAAATAAAACAGCTGCAGTTTCTCGATCTCCAGAACGCCGACTGTCGAAAAAAAATATAAATAGCACCTCTTCAAAAAACTTTACTTAGCCAATTGGGTATTTTACGATTAAGGCATCTTCACGCAATGGACAATTTACATAATCTGAATCGTGGCCATTTTGCTTTATAGACGATTCGGTACTGAGCGACAAATTTATGTGGAACTAGCGACCCGCCCCGGCTTCGCACGGGTGCAATTATGCATGTATTATACATATAAACCTTCCTCATGAATCACTCTATCTATTTAAAAAAACCGCATCAAAATTCGTTGCGCAGTTTTAAAGATCTAAGCATACATAGGGACAGACAGACAGACAGCGGGAAGGGACTTTGTTTTATACTATGTAGTGATAACGTCAATATTTCATAGCATGTTTGAGAAAACATAATTCACACTTTGAAGTGATAATGCCCAATTACGGATTAGGAGCCTCCTCCAATTCGTAAGTCTCACTTCGTAACTGTACAGTCAAGGAATTTAATTTTCACCTCACTAGCTCGGAAAGCCCTTTTTGTTTGTTTGACATCTATTGAGAAAATCGCTTTTTATCCACATGTGAAGAAAGAGTTTTGACATTTGAGGGCAGCTTAAGTGATATTTGACAGCTAACAAAACGTAAAAAGTGCTGAATTTTTAAAATCACAATTAATGAATTGCATCGAGTAAAAAACACTAAATACAGTCTTACAACTTTATTTTAATTCATAAATATCAGCATTAAACATTAACCTTCATTCTTGTTGTAAAAACGGATAAAATGTTATGACAGTCCAAGTAAGTCGATGTGCGAACAAAACGCATCCGAAATAATAAAAAAAAAACTTAAGTCAAAACTTTTCAATTAAATATTCACATGTTTTTCTAATTATTTTCCTCGCTGTAGTGAGGTGAAAAGTTTTGTGTTATACACGGGTGAAAAGTTATTTTACGTCTCGTGTGTTGAAACACTCACTATCGAAAGGATTCTATTTTTGAACCACTCGCTTCGCTCGTGGTCAATCATAGAATCCTTTCGATAGCTCTTGTTTCAAATGAACACTCGCTGGTAAAATACAACTTTCCCCCCTTGTATAACAAATAACTATTCCTACCCACCTTGGTTTGACTATCGTGCGGCAAACTGTCACCATAAGAGCTAGCAACGATGTTGTTTTGACGTGTTGCAATTGACATTTCGACCTTAATGTATTGCGAATATTACACGACATTTTTACGAAATGGGTAGGGAATTAAATTCCTTGACTGTACAGTAAGTTCGCCGTGTTCCCCAGCCCCCTGGACCCTCGCGCCGGACACGTGGACGTGGTACTCCGGCCGCTTCCGGTTCCGGCGCCGGAATTAGCCGCCATCTTGCGCGCGCAGCTCGCCACCGCCGCCGGCGCCGGACACCGCCGGGGAAGGAAGTGCGTCGCGCTGTGAGTACACCGACAAAGTTGTCACGTTGCAGGAGAAAGGCTGTTTGGTAAATAAATAAGAAAGGCCGTGCCAGGATAAGCTAAGTGATTCTGCCCTCCTCGAGTTTGGGTTTTTAATTTTTATGGACGGTGTGGCTCTACATTAGTAATTAATGTGCAAAATTTGAGCACCCTAAACTTTATAGATTTTGTTTTAAAAAAAAACGAAATATGATTTTTCTTCGATATTTTTTTTCTAGCCAACCGATTTAGATCTTCGTATGTCTTATAGTTTTAGACTTTCCCATACTGACCGATCTAAATGTTACGGCCTGTATAGGGATTTCACGGGATGACCGTAAAAGTAAGAAATTTGAAGTTGGAAAATAAAAATACAAAAAGACTCCAAAATAAAAAAAAACTAAAAAACACGTTTTAAAAAAAAAAAAATAAAAAAAAAATAATAAATTTCAATTCACTATTCTTATAGTGCAGTAAAAAATCTTAATAAGCAATTATTATATTGTTATATCCAGATCAAAATTTGTAAACAATTCTAAATGTTGATAAAATAAATAATAATAGTTTAAAATATTTTATTGTAAAAAAAGCGTGGGGTGCATGGTGTCAATTGTCAAGGATTATCATTTTGATAACATCTTAAAAAGCACCCCACGCTTTTTTTACAGTAAAATATTAGAAATTACTAAAAATGTCTTAGGTTGGAACAGAGTAATTTTTCTGTGCCATAAAAAAAAATTAAAAAGAAATCCTTGAAATGTTCAAACATTTATAGAAACGGCGAAACATTTATAGTAATGGCGATTATTACAAATTATTTAAAATCCTTAAGATACTTCCTGTTCGACTAAAACATAAGTACCTAGTAGCCATAAATAATCATAGCAACCTGGAGCATAGTTTAGTATTGATCAACCATAGTCACAGTACTAGGTCGGTGTCCTCAGGTAAATATGAAGTCCCCCGAGTGACCAACTACTTCGGCGATAGAACACTAAGTAAAAGACTACCGTATTTGTTTAACAGTTTACCTGATAACATCCGCTTAGAAACCGACAAAAATAAATTTAAAAAGATCCTTAAAAAATACTTATTAGAATCTCTTCCTTAAGACAGTAAGTTTTTGTAGCAATATATAAACATTTTACAGTTACATATTATTATATAATTTTATATTTTTATAGAGACTGTATCCTGCAGACAAACTGTGTAAACAGTTTTGCAGGGCTATGTGCTAAAAAATCTATGTACCTAAAAGTATGTCAAATAAATAATTTCATTCATTATTGTTCTTTCTTTTAAGGTATCACTCATTGACATTGCTTGCTAAATCTGAGATAAAAAGTAAAAACCAAACTCAGGGAGCACTCGCTAAGAATGCACTAGTCTTGAAATTTTACTAGTAAATAACATGTGAAAAAGACAAGTCTACGTCATTTTTTTGTGCCATATTTAAAATTATTAGTTTATTACTTAAAATTTCCAAATTAACGCTCACTGGGGCAATATTGACTCGTGACTATCAAATTCTGGGTATTTTCCTAAAATTTTCAAGTCTTCAATTTAAAAAAAAAAAACAAATTTCGGCTAAGACATATATAGCTAAAAATGTTCAAAAATACCTCGGCTATCACCCCCTTAAAGCTTTGTACATAGCTACCAAACACCCTGTATATTTAGCTATAATTATTGTTCGTAGGTTGGAGCAGTTCGCGTCGGGCTCGCATCCCCTGGCGGCGCCCGCGCCGGGGACGGGTGCCCCGCTGCGGCCCGCCCGCGCCGCCCGTAAGCTCCGCGCGCTCGAGAAGAAGCTCGTCGCCAACGGGGACGAGCTGGCGCTCAGAGGTGACCACAATACAAATACTTTTAGTTTACCACTGACAGATGCCTGACTAGACCACCATGTTTTTTATGAGTGCCTGGTACTTCCACTGCACTATTCGCTCGCTGGAGCCGTTTGAGGTGCTCATTTGCCAATCGACCACCAGCCAAAACTGTTCGACGTGCGATCCTCTCTCGCTTATGAGTGCCTGGTACTTCCACTGCTCTATTCGCCCGCTGGAGCCGTTTGAGGTGGTGTCATTTGCCAATCGACCACCAGTACAATACGTTTACTTTTAGTTTACCACTGACAGATGGCTTGCCTTCATTTCATTTCCAACTTTAACACCATACAAATAAAGTAGCTATTACAAAATCTGCAAACGTGGGTAACAGTATTAAAGTTGGCTTTATTTGTAGGTTGTTAAAGTTGAATATGAAATGAAGGCAAACCATCTGTCTGGTTGAGTACTAACTATATTTCTTTCTCTAAAATAATTAGTACTCAACCTTCTAGTAAATGTAAAATCAGAATCCATCTTTGTAACCTAAATGACACAAACTGCAACTGCACTCAGATAAAAAAGGCGAGTTCTACTAAGTACTTGAGTATAATTATTGATGAACGTCTCTGTTGGCATCCACATATAGACTACTTAAATAATAGAATACGTAAACTGGTCTGGTTATTCAAAATTCTTAGACATGTTGCTTCAATAACCTTACTAAACCAAATTTACATATCTCTGGCACAATCAGTAATGACTTACTGTATCCCTGCCTGGGGTGGAGCTTCAAAGTCTAAATTTTTAGAGTTGGAGAGGGGACAGAGGTGCTTACTTAAAACTATATTTTTTAAGCCTTATATAGGTATCCCACCACTGATCTTTACAAAGAGTGTAATCTATTAAGTATGCGTAAACTGTATCTGTCATCTTTGATTCTTAAATTACACAAAACGGTACCTTACAAACCACCAAATCAAGTAAGTAGAAGGGCAGCAAAGGTAGCTCCTGTACCCCCAAACAAATCAGTTTTTGCAAGGAGGCAGTGTGATGTACAGTCTGCATACTTATATAATAAAATAAACAATGAAATTCACATCTACAGCTTGCGATATGATGAATGTAAAGAATTACTTCACGCTTGGTTAAGAAAAATGGACTATACAGAAACTGAGGAACTACTGTTTTTGGGCGCTTAGAAATATAGGTTATTGCAACTAATAAATATGTTGATATTGTTCAATGTAAATGTAGTATTAAGTAGTAGGTTCGGTTCCCTAGCTTGGGTATCCATTTTTCCATACTAACTGTATGGAAGAGTGGCTACTTGTGTTGGGGAACTGACTGTTCCTATCAATAGTTAAATCTAATAATTAAGTGTACACTTAGCTAAATATCTTTTTTCACTCACCATACTAAGACTCAATCACACACACACACACACGTACACTCACACACATACACACACACACTCACACACATACATACACACACACACTTGCACGCACGCACATACATTCGCACGCTTGCATGCACACACACACGTACGCGCGTAGGGTGCGCGACGCGCCATAACGCTGGAATAAATTTAGGTTAAGTTAGGATATTATCCTTGAATATACTACATACTATTTTTAGTTTAGTGGTAATTTTCATGTACCATCGCCCCTGACGTCAGATACCCATTTTCAAAACAAATTTGCTTGCAGCCGTTGATGTTTATTGCTATGGATTGTTATGGACAGATGTCTAGCCACTGCACGCAAACTGGGCCTTTAAGGTGGATATCTGGCGCTTGGGGCGATAGTACCTACTTTTTTGGAAGAGCGAGACCTCCCAACACAGGTACTTATATACCTACTGGGAAGCCTCAACCTTTGCCTTGTTTTGTAATACTGTTTTTGGAAAATAAATTATTGTTTATTGTTATTGTTGTTACTGTACACTAGTCTGGTGGCTTCACCAGAGATGTGCCATGCCACGTTGTTATGGATGCGTTTTATATCCACCAATCATATCCATCGTCAGGGCACAGAATAAGTAATAGTACTAACGTACAGATGGATCACTCTCGAACAAAAGTCAACTTTTGGTATAAAAACTTGCCAACTGTTACTGCTTGCACGCGAAATTGAAACTTATCGTGTGACGCGAGCGTTCATATTCCGTTGGGCACCGCTGATCCGAAACCAAGGGCACAGCACAGGGTTCCCACTCGCCGATATTTGGTAGGTATATAAATCAAGAAAGATAACAGTGTATATTAGTTCGGTAAACTACCTTTAGTAAGTAAGTAAGTTATTTATAAGATCGTTTAGAAGTAATTTATTGTTGCAAAAATCGCAGAAAAAAGATGCTTAATTACGCGCGACGCGGCTAGCGTGCGAACTGAAGGCCGAGCGACAACCTACTGCCATACGCCTGCCCGGGAGGCGCGCCACACGAACATACCTAAACTGACCAGGGGGTTTCACTCCGCAGTTTAGGTATGTTCTGTATCTCCCGGGCAGGCGTATGGCATTCGGTTCGCACGCTAGCCGCGTCGCGCGTAATTATTTTTTTGTGATTTATGCAATAAACAATAACTTCTAAACGAACTTATAATCCGTATAAAAGATACTGTTGCGTTTAAAGGTAGTTTACTGAATTAATACACTTTCTTGATTTATACAGGGTGGAAAGTTAAGATGGGGCAGCAAGGGCAGCTACTAGATCCCTTGCTGCTACGCGAAAATGCTCTTAGGAGACCTTTACTAACTTTTTGAGTGATGACAATCGACATTCACAGATTTTTGATAAAATTTACAGTCAGCGAGAAAATCGACAGATTTGACTTATTTTTTTTTTAATGCCAATCGGTCCCATTTATATCAAGGATTAAAACACTCTTTGAGACCAACTGAGGTTAGAGTACTAGAACACCCACAAATCAAAGAAAACATTTTCCATACAGTTCGTAGTTAAATTTGGAAAGTGAAACTTTCGAATGTTGTTTTTTGCCATAAAATTATTAAGTAGAACATTTCTATATTTTTTTTTAATTAGTCTGTTTTTGTTTCCCACTGCTGGGCAAAGGCGTCTCTTCCCTTGCTCCTCTTCTCTCTATATATTTTTTACTTATGTAAAATTTTTCTCACTAATGTTTTATCTGTTATCTGTAAAACTGTTATAATTAAGTTGTTTTTTTGGATCCAATATGGCGGACGACATTTTGACTCTTTTGACGTCGGAAATCGATATGGGTATCGTTTTCGACTAATTTGGCAGCGCTGAGCTCAAATTTAACATTATTTTTTAGATCCAAAATGGCGGACCACATTTTGACGCCTTTGACACCGGAAATCGACATGGGTATCGTTTTCGACTAATTTGGCAGCGCTGAGCTCAAATTTGTCATTATTTTTTAGATCCAAGATGGCGGACCACATTTTGACACTTTTGACACCGGAAATCAATATGGGTATCGTTTTTGACTAATTTGGCAGGGCTGAGCTCAAATTTGACATTATTTTTTAGATCCAAGATGGCGGACGACATTTTGACTCTTTTGACGCTGGAAATCAATATGGGTGTCGTTTTTGTCGCTGAGCTCAAATTTGACATTATATTTTGACAAGATGGCAGACGAAATTCGGACGCTTATGACGCCGGAAATCGATATGGGTATCGTTTTCGACTAAGTTTACAGCGCTGACCTCAAATTTGATATTAATTTTTAGATCCAAAATGGCGGACGTCAATTAACTTAATGACTACCTTCACGTTCCACAGTTTAAGTGTCCAGCTACTTTTGGACTTCTTCGTGGAATTTTAGTGACTTTTGGATTATTTCATCGAGTTTTAGTGTCCAGCTACTTTTGACGTTAATTAAGTGATGGTAGTGTTTAGCGACTTTTGAAATTTCATGACGAACAAGGAGTTTTGAACATACCTTTGTATAATTAACATATTAATTTATTCGATAAAAATCAATACGGCTTCAGAAGGAAGCACTCAACATCCCTAGCGGTTTTTAAATATATACAAAAAACACTAGAATACATAAATACCAAAAAATATGGCGTCGGGTTACTCCTCGATATGACGAAGGCATACGACCGAGTATCCCATGAAATCCTACTGACAAAACTGTATAACATGGGAATACGCGGTACGGCACATAAATGGTATAAATCTTACCTCCAAAATCGTAGGCAATATGTGCAGATCGATTATTATAACAATGACACCAAAGAAGTAATGACGATCTCCTCACAAATGCGAACTACTACCAGCTCGATTCCACAGGGAAGTGTCAGTGCTTGCTTTCTGTTCCTGGTCTACATAAATGACCTATCCAGGGTGCTAGACTCAGACACTGAATGCGTCATTTTTGCTGATGACGTATCAATATTGATAAACGGCAAAAATAGTTCTGAATGCAACACAATGATAACACATACATTGAACACTGTCGTAGAATGGCTAGGCGACAATAATTTAGACATGAATTTAAAGAAAACAAAAATTATGCAATTTAAACCCAAACAAAAAGATTCATTACAACTAAAATTACAAGTAAACAATAGTGACGCCATAGAAGAGGTATCTGAATTTAAATTGCTAGGTATAACAATAGATTCAAACATAAATTGGAGAAATCATATTCAAAATATAAAAACAAAATTATCGAAGTTTGTGTATGCACTAAGCGTACTAAAAAAGAACACGGATCTTGATTGTGCACTATCCGCCTATTATGCGTACGCGTTTTCCTGGCTCCGATATGGCGTGGTACTGTGGGGAAATTGTACTGAGGCCCAACAGTTGTTCATCATGCAAAAAAAGTGCCTCCGTATAATAGCCAATATACGCATACCAGAAAGCTGCCGTCAGCATTTTATAAAACATAAATTGTTAACACTACCCTCAATCTACTTATTAGAATCAGCATTGTTTGTACGTAAGCATCCAGATCTATTTAAAGCAAAGACAGACATAAGCACAACTAGGGTGAAATATAGAAATAAATTATTGTTACCAAAATCTAATTTAAAAATGTTCCGAAATGGTCCTCACTATAAATGTGTACAAATAACTAATAAAATACCAGAATCAATTAGACAAGAAACCAGATATAATATTTTCAAAAATAATTTTAAGACATTCCTAATCAAAAAGTGTTATTATTCTGTTGACGAGTTCTTGAATGACCAAACTGTAATTTAATATTAATAAATTAGGTTAATATTATTATTTGAATGAACATTGACAATTGAGTACCTAATTAATAATTAAAATATAATAATTATGACAATAATAATTGTATTTAAATAGAATTAATGTGTCTAATATAATTGTAAACAAAATACTCAATTTGGCCCACTGATATTGCTTTGTCCTTACAGGGCATTACATGTATAAATAATTAAATAGGTACACCTGCTTAAATTGAAAATTGAAATAACATAATCATAATGAATTTATAATGTAAATGCATGACTTTAATATAAATACGATACAATGAAATGTTTAATTTAGTTCTAAGTATTATTGTGTGCCCTTGCAGGGCGTCGTGGACTGACTTATACAACTATAACATCTTTTGAAATGTACATGACTATACAGTGAATAAATAAATAAATAAATATGGAAAGTTCTTGTGTACAGTTAATTTTGTTGCTTTATTTTGTTTTGCGACTTATCTCTTCGACTGTACTATTTGTAGAATGCGATTTATGGGCATTTTCAGAAAAAAGTGTACCCTGTACTGTTTTTTAAGTGTCAGTTTTGTGACGCAGTTAACCATACATGTTGTATGGACCGTCACGCATACATTATTTCGTCGTAAATTTTTTTCTGAAAATAATAACAAAATATAAATATTGTAGCAAAAACACAAAATATAATTACTAAACTAAACGGGACTTATCAAGCAATAAATATTTATTTATTTACCTCGACGTTTCGGCCACATTGCAGCGACCGTGGTCATGACTGGTCGTGGAGTGAAAATCACGAAAGTTTAAAACAGTATAACACAAAACATGTACAGTCGCGAACCGGGAATGTTGAGCCACTTGCCACTGTTCGCAATTTAGACGTGTAATCAATTACGAGGATGGCATCGGAAAAACTCGGCAATCACGACTTTTGCCGAACTCTGTTGACCAATGTGGCTAACGTTGCTACGGTTACGCTATAACAAATACGTTTAACCAATGGCCGGCCGCGATTTCCTCGGAAACGGACGTTGCTATGGTTACATTATTACAGACGAATCAGCTAACCAAAGACCGACCGCGATTTAACAATTGACAGGATTCGCGACTATATACGAGAATTACCGATAAAAGCCGATTTGTATTACACGGCAAAGTTACAAACTTTGGTGGGTGGCTCAACATCCGGGATCTTAACTTGGTTTTGTTATACGAATCCCGCCCTTTCTTTATTGACACGTGGCCATAGCAACCCTTTTGTAACGACCAATAAAGATCAAGTTCAGTTTGAACCTATCCGTCATATTGTATTTAGTGTGACGTTACTAAGCTAACCATGCTGTCATCCAAACTAAGCGTGTATGCCAAATTTCAGCTCAATCGGACGCCGAGAAGTGGGACAAATTTTACTTCCAAGATTTGTTTACATTGTTAGTTATAGTGAACCTAATAATAAGCGTGTCAATAAAAACGGCGGCAAAATTACACAGTTCAGGCGAATGATTTTTAGGGTTCCTTACCCAGAGAATAAAAACGGGACCCTATTACGAAGACTCCACTGTCCATCTGTCTATCTGTCTGTCTTTTCAGCAGGCTGTATTTCTGTTGCCGTTATAATAAATACTAAAAATCGTTTTTTTTTGTCTGTCTGTCTATGTAAATAATCAATATAAAATGACCTCACACTGCCTAAATTTTGCTTAGGAGTATGGTTCTGCTAACACTGGACTTCTATTCACTTGCCCAATTTGTGCGGCACCCTCGGTACGCGAGTCCGACTCGCACTTGACTGGATAAAATCTTCTTTATAAAATAATCATTCATTAGGCAATCGGGCACGACGATAAAAATCGTTAGTGAGAAGATTACATAAAGTTGTCTTCATCATGAAATTTCCGGCTGTCTTGAGTTCAACATGCATGACATGCAATCTGATTCAGATAACCTTTGATAACAAGAAGTATTTACTACCGATAATCCGATAATATGCTAGCGGCTAAATAAATACTTCACAGTTTAAAGTGAAATGCCACTCAAATTGACAAATTCTAAATTTCAAAAACAACTTTGACAATCAGTTTGTCAAATAAATATTTTGATATCGACGCTAATAAATGTGATACGATACAATAAATTATAATGCCACCCTCAATTAGCAACGAGACGAGACAGCAAATTGTAGTTTTGCACCAGCAAGGGTTAAGCATAAGAGGAATAGCTAGAGCTTTAAATATTCGGCGAAACACTGTCAGATTGTGGGTGACTCGGTATGCCGAGGAAGGAGATATTGTAGATCGCCGTCAAGGCAATCATGGTGTTCCGATACTCTCAACTGAACAACGCAACGAAATGCGACATAGCTACGAAGAAAATGGATTTATACCTACTAACCATTTCGCACAACGTTTTAATTGTCATCCCAAAACCATTCGAAAATATTTGCATTCCATGAATCTACACCACAGACGTCCTGCATACAAGGTCGCTTTGACAGAAGCTCACAAAACAGCAAGATTAAATTTTGCTCGACAGTTCCTAAACTTCGATTGGAATTCAACCGTATTTTGTGACGAAAAGTCCTTTAAATCAAGCGACCATGGTCGGTTACACCTCTGGCGATATGACCAAACAAGATACACGGAAGATCACGTTATACCCAACATGGAGTCAGGACGCATAAGTGCAAATTTATGGGGCTGGATGAGTTCGAGCGGTGTAGGCGAGCTCGTCCCATTACCTCCAAGAACAAACGCTCAAACTTACGTTAGTGTATTAGAAGAAAGCATGCTCCCCACAGTGCGAACTGTGTATCCTGAGGAAGACTTCCCTAGTCTAAATTTCGTGCATGACAACTGCACTATACACAGGGCCAGAATAGTTAACGAGTGGTTCAATCAACATCCAGAAATAACTGTTATACCATGACCCGCTAAATCAGCAGACCTTAATCCTATAGAAAATCTTTGGGGTTTAATGGTCCAACGCTGGGAAAACCGGAATGAGCGTACAAAATCGGCAATTGAAAGTCACTGCCAAGAAGTGTGGGAAAGCATACGAGGAAGTGATATTTGTGCTCGATTGGTTGGGTCCATGTCTTCACGTCTCCAGGCCGTAATAGAAAACCATGGAGCATGTACCAGTTATTAGCTATGGCTTTATTTTGTATATACGTATATTTTAAATAAATAAATTACTATGGCATATTTTTAATTTGAAGTTTTATTTTATAAAACTAGTTTAAATGAGAAAATACGGTTTTAAACAAATCGTCATTGTGCCAATTATTTAAATTATTTATTCCCAAGACAAGATCTAACAAAACTGATAAGGCCCGGTAATCAACTAATCACATCATGCTCCTTATGGAAAATAACAGTAATAGTAATAGCATTTCATCTCTTAATTTAAGCGAATATATCCGACTATGCCCGATTCGTGTAACACAACCAAGTTTGATTGCAACACGGGAATGTCAAGCACGTGCTTACTCTTCTTAATTTAGTCGAGTAATACACGAGTAAAACCGAATAAACCCGATTTGCATTACACGGCCAAAATACGAACAGTGGCAAGTGGCTCAACAATCCCGGTTCGCGACTGTACTTAAAATTAGAAAAACATTGCGGGTAAGAATCTAACTTATTACTTATTAGGGTTCCATACCCAAAGGGTAAAAACGGGACCCTATTACTGAGACTTCGCTGTCCGTCCGTCTGTCCGTCTGTCACCAGGCTGTACCTCATGAACCGTGATAGCTAGACAGTTGAAATTTTCACAGATGATGTATTTCGGTTGCCGCTATAACAACAAATACTAAAAAACAAAATAAAATAAATATTTAAGGGGGCTCCCATACAACAAAAGTGAATTTTTTGCTCGTTTTTGCTCGATATTGATAACGGCAACAGGTACACGCTTGAAATATTTACAGAATATTTAGTTAATATTCACTTTAAAAATAAATAATTAAATTAAAATAAAACTAATATTTCCCAAACAACAAAAGTGATGTTTTTTGCCGTTTTTAGGGTTCCGTACCTCAAAAGGAAAAAACGGAACCCTTATAGGATCACTTGGTTGTCCGTCCGTCCGTTTGTCTGTCAAGACCCTTTTTCTCAGGAACGTGTGGAGGTATCAAGCTGAAATTTATATAAAATACTCAGGTCTACTGTCCCTTGGAGCTGTGAAAAAATCAATCTTCTAAGCCAACGCAATCAAAAGATACAGCCGTTTATGACGCAAATTTCCGCATATTTTCGTAACTCGCAAGGGAATCAAAACCTACAGGGTACTTCCCGTGAACTCAGAATCTTGAAATTTGATACGAAGCTAGGTCTTATAGCACAGATAAAGGAAAAATTGCGAAAAGCATAAATTTTTTTGTCTGTCTGTCTATATCAGTAACCAATCTACAATGATCCCACACTGCGCACATTTTGCCTAGGAGCAGGGGTCTGCTAAGACTGGATTTTCATAGATACATATAAATTTGTATGGAACCCTCGGTGCGCGAGTCCGACTCGCACTTGGCCGGTTTTTTTATAGATAACGGTACGGAACCCTTCGTGCGCGAATCCGACTCGCACTTGGCCGATTCTTTATATGGATGTGTGCGGCCATAAGTCAAACCACTACGTTATCACGGCCATTTTTACTAATGTACACTCAAACTCGTCCTCGTTTTTTACGTCAACAATGTATCTAATGTATTTGTGTTTGTAGGTCTGAGCCGGAAACATCGTAAACGGCTGCTCGCCAAGTCGCGCGCCGGCGTCTCCATCGTAGACGACGTGCCCGCCGCCAAGAGACAGACCGACAAACACACCAACGCTGTGAGTATAATCGTCAATACTCACAACAATTTGCAGGTACTTAAAAGAAAAACCTAGGCCATCAACGAGCGGATTTTGCTGCGAGGGGGTTGCGAGGGCGCAACACATTCCTCGCACACATTTTTCCCTTTTGTATGTACATAAATCTCGCTCCGCTGAGCTGTCTCCACCAGAGTTGAGCTGAGCAAGGATAGGTAAATGAAGTGTTTCTATTGGTTCGTGACAAACACATCCCTCGCAACGCATCCTCGCACAGCTCCGGTGGATACGCAGCCTTAGAGTAGGTTTTTTTGTTCAAATTTATATGGGACCAATTTCGGGATATACCCTTTCCAATAAAAAAAGAATTATCAAAGTCGGACTACCCTGTAAAAAGTTATGCGTGGTCATACATACATAAAACAAAAGTAAAAAAAAATATATACGCGTCGACTTGAGTACAGTATTACCACTTATATAAGTTACGCCGATGTACCTGCGCAGAAAACTTATTTTGATGTGGAGCGAAAAATATTCAGCCAATCATAGCACACCACGCGTACGTGCGTCACGTGACTGTCCACTATTGGTTGTTTCCCTGTCATCTATGGTTTTCTAGTGGTTAGCAACCAAGCTTGTTTATGCTGTCATGTCATAACAAAGCTTGAGTAAATTCGGTAAAGATTCCATTGGTATTTTATTGTGCTATTTTATACAATAAATTCGATGCCTCACGTTAGAAAAACCTCACATGTACAGCATGAGTCCGTGTTGTTCTTGTATTTGAAGCCATAAGGTAAAATAATAAGGTGTTAATGTCATTGGTATTCACGTTCGGTTTCAGCAGGTGTTAGGTTGCACTATTGTGCGCAAACGATTATTGCCGATATACATATAACTTATATAAGTGGTAATACACAACATTTTGAATATGATAGGGGACAGAATTGACTGCCCTTACTTGCTTCACTGTCAGGGGTTACATGGTCCTAGTCAGTGAATTAATTTTATAATTTTCTTTACTAACATTTAGAACTTTAGCTACTAACAAACATATGAGTCCTTGATAAAAATAATAATAAATAAATAAATATCACGGGACAATTCACACCAATTGACCTAGTCCCAAAGTAAGCTTAGCAAAGCTTGTGTTATGGGTACTAGGCAACGGATAAACATACTTATATAGATAGATACATACTTAAATACATATTAAACACCCAAGACCCGAGAGCAAACATTCGTATTTTTCATACAAATATCTGCCCCGACACGGGAATCGAACCCGGGACCTCAAGCTTCATAGTCAGGGTCTCTAACCACTAGGCCATCTGGTCGACAAATGATACTTGAAATAAAAATTATTATTATTATCTTTGATCAATTATAACTGAAGATACACATTGCCGAACAAAATCCCCTTCAAAGAATGTCCGAACTTTTTTATTTGGTTGCGTAACAAATAAAATCATCACCTACACAGAAATTTGAACCTAGTCTTTACTTCATTACAGTCGAATTTCGGTAGCGGCAAAACTCCACTTGACAGCTAAACTTGACAATTTCACGCAACGTTCTGAGAAAAAAGAAGACCACTTTTATCAAAGTGGCGCTCATTTGGCTCTGACATTTTCGGGCGCGCGACTGTGGATCTACAGTTATAATTGATCAAAGATTATTATTATTAATACTGTACCTCCTTAATTTTTTTCGTCGGTTGAAAATTAAGTGTCAATAAAAGATTATCGATCGAAGGTATTTTCATTAGTCGACGCCGATACAATACAGTTTCTACTACACCGAATCAATCATCCAACAACCATCGATCATCCAACATCCTTACACAACCATTCGTTTTAATGATCAATGTTCATCATTCGACGAATTTATTAACCTTTGACTTAACTGTTTAACAGAACGGTGACTGGCAAGTGGAAGAAACTGAACCTAAGAAAACTAAAAAGAAACGCAAACAAGCCGACAAAGAAAACTTAGCGGAACCAAGAACCAAGAGGCAGAAGCTAGAAAAAACAGAGAAGAATGCCAAAGTTGAGGGCAAAACGAAACTGAAAGGCAAAGCCGATGGAGAAGTTACGGAGAAAGTCAAAGCCAAAGTAGCGTCTAACGTTCAAGACAATGGCGATAAAACAAACGTCAAAGTCAAAAGTAAACTAAGAGAAAAAAACGTCAAAGTAAAAAGCGAAGTCAATAAAAGTGAACTTAAAGATAAAAATGGCAGAGTTAAAACGCAGAAAGATAAAAGCAAAAGTAAGCAAGATAGGAAAGCTAGCGAAGCGAAATTGCTGGTTAACAAGATAAAGAAGTTTCAGAAACATGACAAGGTCAATAGTAGTTTCAACGACATGAGTACGCCGAAGAAGGTCAAGTTTGAATTAAAAAACAATTCCATGCAAGGGACTCTAGATTACTACAAAAGCGTGAGACAAAGTCCTAATATCCCATTTGACAGTAGCAAGAGACCGTCGAAAACTAATTTGAAAGTCTCCACCCCTTCGCCCATCAATCCGTTTTTTAAAAAGAAAATGACACGAAGAACCAGCTTCGCTGCTCAAATTGTCTATTAAACCTAAGTTTTTAGCCAACTTTCGTTACGGGTCGTTAATCATAAGCTCGTTTTATAAAATTGATAACTTTGTATTTGTATAAAAGTTCGTCGAAGTTTTGTTTCATCGAATTATCGTTTCGCATAATTTTTGTTTCAATAATAACTGACTCGGTTAATAATGTGCTCCGGATAATGTTAGGTTACTCGTATGTTTAATAAAAGCCATTTGCACTAAGAAAATGTTACCAGTGATTTTTTATTTAAATTACTTGTATTTTTTTATTAGGGAATTAGGTCCAGTTTTAGTTTCTACTGTTTTAGCTCTTTAAAAACCGCACACCTAAATCGAAAGCACTTCAACTCAAAATCAAAAGTAATAATTAATAAAATTGAAAATTCAATTGCTGCCAGGTCTAAAATAGAATCGTAGTCTAAAAAAGCCTACCCTATAGTGGGACGTATGTATATTGGTTGGTATGACAAAATTAAACTGGTGTCTTATTTTAACCGACTTCAAAAAAAGAGGAGGTTCTCAATTCGTCTGTATGTTTTTTTTCTGTATGTTTGTTACGCGATTACTCCCTCAATTGTGAACTGATTTTCAAAATTCTTTTTTTGTTTAAAAGATTATTTAGTTGACATGTTTTTGATATAGTTGTCTGATAAACTGTCAAAATTATTAAATTATTGGTTCTTGTGAGTAAAAGTAGCCATAGTAAAATATTAATTATCCGAAAAGAACATTATATGAAAAGATCATTATGCGAAACGTTATATTATGTGTGTTAATAGTACTTTATTGAAGTGATGCCCACAAGTTGGCTTATCGTAGCTCTAGTAATTATGGACCCATTGGAAATATTGTTTTTTGTCTGTCTGTGAAACAGATCAGTTTGGATACTAAGTAACGAGCTGCTGTAATTATAATAATAACACTTGTGTTAGATCTGTAAACAGTTACTTGAAATATCACAATAAAATGTTATTTTTGGAAAGTTCATCGAATTTTCTTTTCACCGAATTTAGTTGAAACCTATAGTAATATTCAGGTGGTCCTAAAACTCGACGATAACCCTGTACCGGGTCCGAGGCCGAGTTTAACAGTTTAAGAAAAAAATCTTGTGACTTAGGGTGAGGCCACACGAGCGTAATTTTGTAAGTTGTGAGCGGCAAAATTTCGGTTGCGCCATACATTGTGTCACGTGATGGCCCGCATATTGTATGGCGCGGACCGAAATTCTGCCGCTCACGACTCGAAAAAATACGCTCGTGTGGCCTCACCCTTAGTTTAGCGATAATGGACATTTCTTCGAAAATATGGCTCAAGACGACTTCGCCCACAGTCCCATTTCGTTACCTTAAATCGTCCTATGTCATGATTCGCCAACATTCCTATATGGTCACTTTCTGACTATTTATCACTTTTAACTAAGAGACATGTCGCTTGGTTACAGGCTATCGTGGAGTTTAGGGACACATGTATGTCTTACTTATCTTTACTTTTCGGCGAACCAAAAATCGGTGAACTGACGATTCTTTAAAAAGAATTTCGACTAAACATGCTAGTTTACTGTCAAAAATTGTTCCTGTTTTTAGCAGGATTTAGGTAAAAATAATGAGTTTTTTGTGAATGGTTTTCTTCCATATGAATATTAGTTTAGATTTTAATAGTTTAATTTGTAAAATAAACATATTAAATGTTTATGTTGTTTATGTTGTTCTAGCCTCATATTTGAAAAACGGGCGAATATATTTTCTTCTGTTCAAAATTATTTTACCGAATTTTGTACAGTCGCGGTCTAAGATATCTCTACACTTTACTACCTTGTCGCAGGCACTTTGTGTTTGAACTTTTATATGAAATTGTGAGAAGGCACTAAGTGTAAAGATATCTTTGACCTCGACTGTACATCATGACTGTCAATTAATTTTAATTAAATTCCATTAATGATGAATTTTAATTTTCTCAAAGTTCTGGCAATGCATCCGTAATTCCGCTCATGTTACAGGCGTCGTTAGGCGGCTGTGATTACTTTAACCCTTTTCCAGGCTCTTTCTATTTAGAGAACTGACGATTTGCGAACGTGTTAAAGCCACCACAAACCGACGGAGCGTGCGTAGCGCGCTCTGTGTAACACTGAATCAAATGCACGGTGACACACCGGCAGCGCGGCACACCGTATTTGATTCTGTGTTATTGACCGCGCTGGGCTCCGTCGGCGCCCCGCGCCCCTGGTTCGTTATGGCCTTTAAACACTTATGTGTAAATAGTTTGCTTCGCTTCTAATGATATGTTTCTTAGATGATAAATACGCTACTACAAAATTAATCATTGTGTTATATTGACTACCTATGCAGGATTAATTTAAAATCAAGCATATTTTAAACAAATTTCAATTGGGGATGTCTATTTTTTTGCATTTCGAGATAAATGCTTTTTAAATCGTTTTCTGTAGTTATTTAATTTTAATATTATGTAATGAATTTATTATATAACAAATAAGCAATGAACTTCATTTGACATTGGTGTAAATTGCGTGACCGGTTCAAGTCGTACTTTATTCTGTGTGGTTAGAATTCTTCACAATTTACGCGTGGATTATACTACGGAGTTTGATTTGGACCCGCTGTCTAACATCTAGCACTTTGACAGCGCCAGTAAAGTGACACAGTGTATAGTGTACCACTACGCAAAAAATAATTAAAGGGGTTGCCTTATCGTAAGCATTTACATTGATTTAGAAATTTGGCATTGTGGGAGCCCTCAATTATAATCTGACGTCATCAACTAAAATAGTTTCAATAATTAATTTTGAAAAAAGTAGAGAACTAAATGACAAAATATTGAAATTAGTTTCTTATAATTGACTTTTCTATACAAAAAAATATAAAAACCACTGGTAATTTTTTTTAGACATTCTCAATTGATTTTCTAAATGGAGCAAGGTTGAATCTTTGTGTAGATTTGTGGTCGCTATATAGTGCGTATGCACTATGCCTGAAAAAGGGTTAAATTAGGGTGATGAGGGAGTAATACATATATCACCTTAATTACGTAGGTATTAACTTGGTAGCCTGACTTGGTCTCTCTAGCAGAGGGTTGGAATTACAACCCAAGTCCTCTCATTTCGGGAGGCGGCCTGCGCCCTGTAGTGGGACGTGTACAGGCCGATGAAGATGAAGACAGTTATTCTATCATAGATACAATTTCACATAATTTTCTGTCTTTTGTTCGTTTTGATAACTTAGAGCATTGAGCCAAATGGAGATGTAACACGCCTCTAAGATTCCTTTAGAGATAAGCATGGATATCCTAGAATAATGTAATGTCACGAAGAAATTCAATGGTGTGTGTGAAGTTCCCAATCCGCACTGGGCCCGCGTGGGAACTACGGCCCAAGCCCTCTCATTCTCATTCATTCTGGGATGATGATGATGAATGTTACGAATGCGGTATTTTGTGTGTTTGTTGGTCATTTATCTATCGTTTTCTCGAATTTCTATCATTTGTCTAAGTGTTATGTTATGTCTTATGTATATCTGAAGCAGTATTTTCTTCTGAATTATCAATAAAACAACCTTACCTACTGTTACTACTTACCTACTATCTACGCAAATTGTCCCGGAACATCGTCATTATCATTTCAGCATAAAGACGTCCACTGCTGAACATAGGCCTCCTCCAAGGCTCGCCAAACAGATCGGTCCCGCGCCATCCGCATCCAATGCGTTCCCGCCACCTTAACCAGGTCGTCGCTCCATCTTGTTGGAGGCCTACCTACACTGCGTCTTCCGGTCCACGGACGCCTCTCGAGAACCTTTCGGCCCCATCGGCCGTCAGTTCTACGGGCGATGTGCCCTGCCCACTGCCACTTGAGTCTGGCGATTCTTGACTTTAGTTCTTGCGCGGATTTCATCATTTCTAATGCGATCCCGCAGAGAAACTCAAATTTGGACGAATTGCCGAAGGGAAAAATTTGCGAATTGGAACTATTTGGAACCATATGCGACAAAAGGGATTTTGTATGGCGACTGCTAGTTAAGTTACGTTCAAAGCCAACTCAATCGACTGTTTGATTGTTTTTTGGCAGCTAAAAATCTAATCCCTCCGTAATACCGTGACTTATCAAAAACTTTTGCCATTGGGTCTGTCGATGACGTCCTCAGTTAGTTTAATGCTCTAATAATGTATTTAATTTTTAACGCTATAAAATGGCAATTATATAGTTTGTTGAATAGTCAGCGAAGCTCTTAGTTGGCTTGGTTGTTGAGTTGCAGAGTCGTGTAAGATAATAAATGCATTTGAATTTAAACGTTAGTTTCATTGGGTACCTGCCTGCAGGTCACTTGTGATAATTGCAATATTTTTATTGAAGTGAAACTTCTAATGCGACTTCCAACAAGGTTGCGTTAAACGTTTAACGCTGCCATGGAGTGGGTATGAAAGCATTAGTATATGTACTGCCAAAGCAAGTACACTTGGTACACATCTCGCATTGTATATATACTAACGGATGTTAAAAACTTCGATAGTGCGATGCATAAGTAAATTTAGTACTTTAAGTTATCGCAATAAGGTTCATATTGATGTATAAGTGCCTTTTTCGTTTCCACATTACGAAGTTTCACTTCTTCCGCGAGGAGGAGCTGCACGCACGATTTTTTAATATATTGTCAACTGGTCATCCTTTACAAAATATTGCTTTTCCCGATTCAGAGACTAATTGTTGAGGAGTCCTCTTGGTGATTTACTTATTACCACATGAATTGAGACGAGCATAAACTGCCTAGCAACTTGTGGACTGTATAGATCAATTACCCAATTTTTTTTTCCGATATTTATTTTTCCGTTCGCATATTTCCCCATTTCCTTTTTTCCATACATATTTACATATAACCAGTCGTTTATTTTCCCACACGATTTAATTTCTATGCATTGTTTTTGCTACACGCATCTTTGCCAATGCATTTTTTTACCAATCCGGATCATTGACATACATATTTTTTACCTGTATTGTAAATTCTCAATAGGCTTTTTAGGGTTCCGTAGTGTAGTATATTTCGGATGATTTCAATAAAACTCCAAGCTAATCGTGCAAGTATATTTTTAAAACTAAACTGCCGTTATCTAAAACTACCCTCACACCTTGTTTTCCTATCTACCCTACATACATATACCATATACCTCCCCTCTTAAATAATACATATCATAAATACCTAATAGCACAAAAAATCGGATCTTATATATAGACACAGAATCACTATCTATTTCTGTTACGCGGGCGTAATACAACATTAGTACGAACTGGTGATTGTTCTGGAAGTTCGTATTCCGAAGAGTCTAGGTCCCCTTCACTTGGAACATACTCCGAATCGTCACTGTTAGCATGAGTGTCTTGCTGCTGTGACATGTCAAGGTCCTCCTCTTCCCCCCTGGGTGAGTTATTATCGCCCACTGTTACAAAAGCATAATCCTCGACGCTATCTTGGGACTGGTCTTCAGAATGGAATTCATTTCTATTACCCCTGTAACTCCATATTTGATCCACGTGTTTCTTTACCAAGTAATCCATTGAAGGAATATACACCATAAACATCCGATTTCCAAGTGTTTCTTTAATTACTCCTAATATCCAGGTAAATTTGTTGCCATTTTCATAATGTTTTTTTATTAATACTTTATCACCTATTTTGAATGCAATTTTTCTATTTCCATCGTAACATTTACTCTGTGAAATCTGTTGGTTAAGAATATTTTTCTTGGCCTCGTCATGTATCACTGAACTAGAAAACTTATTATTAGCAGGGCAAATCAAGTCAAGTCTAGATCGAACTGGCCGGCCCAGCATCAGCTGTGTCGGGGGAAACCCTGTGCTGCAGTGAGCTGTATTTCTGTAGTCCAACAAAAATTTATTTAAACGCAACAATAATATAAAATGAGATGAGCATTCTACGGTAAAGGCTTTAATGGCTTTCTTAACTGTCCTTACAGAATTTTCCGCTTGCCCGTTTGACGCAGGATGGTACGGAGCAATAGTTAAATGTTTAATGCCATTTCTAGAGCAGAAACTAGCAAACAATTCTGCAGTAAATACAGACGCGTTGTCGGACACTAATGTCTTCATCAACCCAAATCGACCTACTACCTCGCTAATTCTTTTTAAAATTTCCTCAGTTCCTGTTGAATTAAATAAACAAAAACACTCTAACCATTTAGAGTAAGCGTCGATTATAACTAAGTAATTATACCCATTGATTGACAACATATCGACGTGGACTCGCTCCCAGGCGGCCGCCGGGCAAGGCCACGAAGCTAGCGGGGCGCGAGGCGGTGCCGGTTTAAACTCATAACATGTACGACAACTACCAATTTTTTGTTCAATATCCCTGTCAATAGCAGGCCACCAAAATCGAGAACGAGCCTCATTTTTTGATTTCACGATACCGAAATGAGACGAATGTAATTCGTCCAAAAGTTTATCTCTTAAAGTTAACGGAATTATAACTTTATGGCCCCGCATAAGACATTCATTCTCACAACTTAACTGTAATCTACAGTTAAAGTATGGTACTAAATTTAGGTCGGTAACTTTTCGTGGCCACCCTTTGTTTACAAAGTGTATTACTTGTCGCAAAGTCTCGTCACGCGCCGTATGTTCCCGAACCATCTCAATCGAAACAGGTAAAATATCGCCTCCGCTCATAATAAAATGCATGTAGCTGCCGGGCTCGCAGGCGCCTACTACGTCGCTACTACGACTCGTGCGGCCGTCGACTTGGGAGTCGATCGCGCGCGATAGGTAATCCGCTGTATTATCGGCACTACGCACGTACTCTATTTCATAATTGTAGGCAGACAAAAACAAAGCATATCGTTGCAACCGGTTTGCCGCCATTTCTGGAATACCTTTTTTATTTCCAAATATTGATAACAATGGTTTATGATCCGTTCGAAGAATGAAAGGCATAGATCGACCATACAAATATTGGTGAAATTTCTTGATTCCAAATATTATAGCTGTTGCTTCTTTATGAATTTGTGAATAGATTTGTTCACTTTTACTTAATGAGCGTGACGCATAAGCAATTACCCTTTCACTATTGTCGTTTTGTACCTGCGATAAAATTGCACCGAGACCCGGGCCCGCATCCACTGTCAAAATTGTTCTAAAATGTGGATTATAATGGGCTAAAACCCTGTCTGATGCCAACTCTTTTTTTACCACCTCGAACGCGTCCTGTTCTTGTTTTCCCCACTCCCACTTACAACCTTCTTTTAATAACTTATGTAATGGATTTAGCACGCCGGACATGTTTGGAACGAAAGCCCTGTAATAGTTAGCTAAGCCCAAAAAAGATTTAAGTTCAGTGACGTTGGTAGGGGGACTCGCGTTTTTCAATGCCGTGATTTTACTAGGAGACGTATGTAGGCCCTCTTTATCTATTGTATGACCTAAATATTCGACAGACTTTTGAAAAAATGAACACTTTTCCTGCTTGACCGTTAAGCCGGCCTCCTGTAATTTATTAAGTACCGTCTCCAATCGCCTTAAATGTGTAGCTCTGTCTGGTGCGGTTATAAGTAAATCATCTAAAAATATACAAACCCCCTCTATGCCTGCCAGTAAGCGTTCCATGGTCTTTTGAAAAATGGCCGGTGCTGACGTGAGGCCCAGGACTAAGCGTGTAAATTTAAACAGGCCGCGATGTGTATTAATACACGTAAGGTCCTGTGACTCCTCAGCCAACTCCAGCTGCCAATAAGCCATTGATAAATCTATTTTGCTAAATTCTTGCCCCCCATGCAAGGTGGCAAACAAATCCTGAATTCTAGGCAGAGGGTACTGGTCGCACACTAACACTTTATTTAGAGTAACGGAATAATCACCACAAATACGCACGGTACCGTCTGGTTTTAAGACCGGCATTATCGGCGTGGCAAACTCAGAATGATCTACTGGTTTAAGAACACCTAGGGCCACTAACTTGTCCAACGCCTCTTCGACTTTGGGTTTTAAAGCGAGTGGAACCGATCGGGGTTTAAAGTAGATTGGCCTAACACCCGGTTTTAGAATTAAATTTACTTTAAATTTATTAAATTTTCCTAACTCATCTGTAAAAACATTTGAGTATTTAAGTTTTAATTCCTTTATTTCGTTGTTTTGCGACACGTTAATATAATGTTGATTACAGAATGATAAATTAAATTTTGACATAAAATCTCTGCCCAATATTGGAACTGGGGGGTCACGTCCTCTGAATTTGATAACGTAAAAATTAACCCTCTCCGTTTTGTTTCCAAACGTCACTGATAATGCAAAACAACCTACTGGGTAAATCACGCTACCGTCATAAGTACGTAAAGAATTATTCGTGGCCGCTAATTTTATATGCCCAAATTCCCTATTAAAAAAACATTCGGCCATGGCAGAAATACAGCTCCCACTATCTATTTCACAGCTGACACTTTTTCCGCCCAGACGTATCGTTTCTACCCATGGTAACTGTTTTACGTTTTGTAAATTATAACAAACAAAATTACCTTCTAGATCACATGATACATCCGATGCCAAGAAGTTGTTCTGTTTCACAATAGATTCTTTCTTTGGACACATCTTATTTAAATGGCCTTTCTGCCCACATTTTCTACATTTGTACCTAATAAAACGACAGTTTTCTTTAACGTGGTTAGTATAACCGCACACTTCGCATCCTGGTTTAATCTCGCTGCGCGCCCCGCTCCGGTTTGTTGCCGTGCTAGGTGCCGCCGTATTACTCGACCTCATTACGAATAATTCATTCGCCGCCGAGCCGCCTGCGCCCTCTGCGCTTGTCCCGCTGCGCTTTGCCGCTGTCCTGGCGCAGCGAACCGACTGAGCCAGTTCTAAAGCTTTATTGAATGTTAACTTAGACTCATCCTCTGCGAATAATCTTTCTCGTTCTTTTTCGTTCTCTAACCCTAGAACGAATCGATCCCGCACTACAGTTTGTAACTCCGCCTTAAAATTGCAATGCTGTGCCAGCTTCCGTACGCGGGCTGCCCAGTCCGTGAGACTTTCACCTGTCATTTGTTCAGCTTTATAAAAATGACACCGCTCAGCGAACACACACCGCTTCGACGAAAAATGCACATCTAAGTGACTCAACAAATTATTGTATAGTACAGAATCAATCTTTTCGGGGTACACCAAATTCGTAGCAATAACAAACGTTTCTTCTGCTAATGAAGTTAATAGAATCGCGCGTCTCTTGCTGCCCGCTTTATCTTCCTCTTCCGTGATGCCGTTGGCGATGCAGTACTGCGTCAGCCGGACTTTGAACATGCCCCAGTCATTGCATCGGTGATCGAAGTGTAGCGTGCCACCAAACAAACCACTTGCCATTCTTGCTGTTGTTATTGCTACTTCTTCGCTTATAAATCCTAGGTTTTTTCGACCTCGTCGCCAATTATGTAGTATATTTCGGATGATTTCAATAAAACTCCAAGCTAATCGTGCAAGTATATTTTTAAAACTAAACTGCCGTTATCTAAAACTACCCTCACACCTTGTTTTCCTATCTACCCTACATACATATACCATACGTAGTCAACTAGGAACCCTTATAGTTTCGCCATGTCTGTCCGTCGTGTCTGTCTGTCTGTCCGCGGCTAAGCTCAGAGACTGTTAGTACTAGAAAACTGTAATTTGGCATGAATATATATATTAGTCAAGCCAACAAAGTGGTTAAATAAAAAAAACTAAAAAAATTTTTTTTAGGGTACCTCCTATAGACGTAAAGTGGGGGTGAATTTTTTTTCTCGACTAACCCTATAGTGTGGGGTATCGTTGGATAGGTCTTTTAAAACCATTGAGGGGTTGCTTACATGATTTTTGTATTCAGTGATTTGTTTGCGAAATATTCAACTTTAAAGTGAAAATTTTCATTAAAATCGACCGTCCCCCCCCTCTAAAATCTAAACTGTTGGGTGGAAAAATTAAAAAAAAATCAAAATGGTAGTAAATATATTAAATTTACAAGGAAAATTATAGCGGCTAAGATTGCTTGGGAATTATTTGTAGTTTAAGAGTAAATAGTAGCCTAAGGTATTAAACATACCGTCACTACTTTGAAAAACTCGTATCTCAAATCAGCATGTAAACAAAACTGAACCTTGATACGCGCGTAATAAAGTTGACTTTGCCAGATTAACGATTTTGAGATACGAGCTTTTTTCAAAGTATTGACGATACCTAACTTTGAAGATTCCGTACACATACGAAATGCTTAGAAAAATATTACTTGATTTTTTCGTAATGGCTACGGAACCCTATCTTGGGCGTGTCCGACACGCTCTTGGCCGGTTTTTTGTCATACTACGTTTTAATTTCCACTCATTATTTTCGCTAGCCGCACCTGTGCCAATGCATAAATACTAATAAGCTATTGCCGTCTTTTAACATTGAAATCGCAGGACAAAGAAAAGGTTTTTCTTACTGAAGATAAATAAACAAAACCTAGATCGTACATATTTTCAAACCTTTAACCTTATCAACGCCGCGCCCTTAGACTCAGAATATGGCTAGACCAGTTCTATTTAAGACGAACAAAAAACCGTCATGCGTCTCTTTCTAGCACATGCAAAATCTCACTGTGAAAAAAAGAGTGAAGCATAGACAAACACCGCCATCTTAAACGTCAGTGTGTCAAATTCTGAGTCGTCGTGGTAGCCAGCTGGATACCAAACGTTGTTATCAGTTTTCCCTTGTTTTTATGTGTTTTAAGCCATTTTGAAGAGTGAAATTTAGTTAATTTCATATCACTATAACCATGGATTGTGTGGCTATCGGTTGCAAGAGTAGAATGGGTGTATTAACAGAAAGTGACCAAAGAATATCTTTCCATCGGTAAGTTATCGACTATCATTATGAACTTATTGCGCAATGTTTAGATTATATGATCTGTTCTCAATAAATAAATTGCCGTTCTAAATATTGTGAAGTCATAAAGATCACGTCAGGCCAAAGATTTATTAAAATAATGAACAACAAAACATCTGTTCAGGCCGTTATGACAGTTCATGTACGTAAAATTTGATAATAGGGATGTGGTTAAATAAATCGATATTGTATGTCATCATCATTATATTTCAGGTTCAGCTTTTGTCACTTTTATTTAAAATTAATATATATTTTAGTTAAACTTTTTATAGGCTCTGAGAAGCACTACAAGAAAAACTAATTAAGTTGTATTATGGCTAATATAATGCTAATTGTTGATGTGTATTGTTCTCAGGTTACCTAAAGATCCTGATTTATGAAAGTTTGGCAGAAAAATAATCAAAAATGTATTCTGTTTTTTTGAAAAATAAAAAAAATGGTTTTATTTAGTGGTAAATAAATAATAAAACTACGTAAAATAAAATCATAATTATTATTTCATAATTGTCGTTTTACTTTTCCCCTTATATCCATTATACTACTCGTACATAAATATACAAATAAATATAAATAACTAGCTGTTGCCCGCGACTCCGTCTGCGGACAATAGGGGTATAAAAAATAGCCTACGACCTATTCTCAGACCTGCCGAATATAGAGCAAAAGTTTCATAAAGATCGGTCAAGCCGTTTCGGAGGAGTTCGATAACAAACACCGTGACACGAGATTTTTATATATTAGATTGAAGATTGATACGCTTTATCGGGACCTAAGTATGGTCTCGTTAAAAAAATTGTACGTTGCACGTATTATTTGGGTCATTTTAGGCGATCGGCAGATGGCTGGCGGTAAGGCTCGGGGAGGTTAATTTGCGTTTTGTTTTTGTTGTTGTTTTTGTTAATAATTCTGTATCGTTTTTCGAGTTTGTCGTTATTAGATTTGACTAGTCCATACCGCCCCGCCACCAGCCAAGAGCGCCTCTGTATGCTTATTTTTTTTTAAACTCGCAGACTCTTATTTTACAACTTACAACTACTACTACTTATTCCAATATCAAACTGCTTTTCGTAATTTTAGAACTAAAGGAAAAGAGTATAAAAAGAATCATTAAAATGCTGAATAGTATGCTTGTGAGTAATTTTTCGAATCCAATTTGGTCCTTCAAATTATGACACGATAATTATTTTTGACAGCTAAAGTTTATCGATATAAAAGTAGCACATCTCTAGGATATATATATATATCGATTTATAAATACACTATAGTAAACTGGCTTCATTGAATTGAAAGCTAATACAGACAAACGTATATCTGTCTCTATTTGCAGATGATGTTTTCTTTTAGAACGAGAGAGAATACCGATGGTTATATTTCGTCTTAAATATGACGCGTCTCCATATCCTTAGTCTAAGGCCGCGCCTGTCAAACACAAAATCGCCACTCGTACGCCAATGACAGCTAGGAACCAGAGCTATAATCTGTGGCGTGGTCATACATAAAAAAAAAAAAAAATATATATATATATATACGCGTCGACTTGAGAACCTCCTCCGTTTTTTCGTCGGTTGAAAAGATGCACGGTGAGGGCACATGAATAAATAAACGGAACAGAATAAAAAGTTCAAACAACGCCGCGCACGCATTTACACTACTACACGCACAATATATGTACGGGGGGGGGGGGGGGCGTGCACCGGCGCCCGCTCGGAGACAAACCGGTTTGAACTAGCTCAGTGAGTAGACAATGTTCAGGTGTGCCGCCAGCGACGACGCGACCGTTTAGCGTTTAGCTACATAGTTCGGGTGTTCGGTTGTTTTCAAAGATGCCTACCTGTTGTAAATTTGTAGATATACAGATATTAAGATACTTAAGTACTTGTTTGAATAAAATATTTCGATTTTTAATTTTTTCTTTTTACCGAGTGACAACCCTATGATAATAGGTAAGAATTTCGAGCTCTGTTCGGAAGCTTTTATTCTGTTCCGTTTGTTTATACCTGTGGTGAGGGTGTATAGTATAATAGAGCGCGCGCAGCAGAGAGCGCTGGCTCTGGAGCTCCGAGTTCCGCGTTCAGAGTTCTGTGTTTTGACCGCTCGAGAGTTCCAGAACGCAGATCTCTGAACGCGGAAGGAACTCAGAACTCCAGACCGCGTTCTGTCTACGCGCGCTCTAAAACTACAAAATTAAGGTGAGCGAATTTGAGCAGAGTTAGTACATTCATGGCTACCAGGAGCATACGAGTTTATAGGTATTAGTTTGTTTTGCTTTGAGAATGGAAAGCCCACTTCAATGGGGCTAGAACAGAACTGCAGGTAAAATAGGTAAACATAGATTGCTGGTAATTAAAATTATGGATTTTTAACAAATTATTTTGTTGTATGTCATATTATTGACTTGAATGGCCTCATATTAATTTCGTAATCAAATCAAGCGTGAAACCGCAGTATAATTATACCGAAGTACGTTACTTTATCTTTAAACCATAATTATATACTACCCGCATCTCTTGCGCGACGGACGTTTTTACTAATTGTGTTTAAGAAAAAAATTTATTTATTTTTATAATGGCATCTAAATGTGGTGGTTGTGGGACGAATATTTCCAATCTTCAATACATGGAATGTTCTAACGTGGATTGTAGGAAGACTTACGACTTGAAGTGTATTGCCGTGCAACCGGCGGAATTTGAAGATTTTTCGCAGGAGTATAAGGATAAGTGGATTTGTCCCGAGTGTATATGTCTGCAACCTAAGAGTGGTAACACCAATACTCCAATTCGTGGTAATCTGAATAGCACGTACACATCCACTGACTTTGTCAATACACAACGCGGAAGTGGGGGTCGTTCCGGGCCCAAGGCTGTTTACAGTGGTGCACAGGATTGCGATAGTCAGCTGATGGCCGAAATGAAAAGGTTCCGACTGGAGATTGTAGGTCGTCTAGACGAACATGCTGAACACTTCGAACTAATATTACATATGTTTAACGAAACAAGAAAGGATTTACAAGAGTTGGATAGAAAAATGAGGGTACTTGAAGAAAAAATCACAGAAAATAAACAGAAACATAAAATAATATCAGCTGTTGTTGATCCAAATGTACACTCAGTTTCTAAGCCATCCTCATCATCTGAGAAAGCTGCAACCTATTCTGGGGTCGTAAAAGTACCTAACAAGCGAGCTAAACACACAAAACTAGCCTCCTTAGTTAGTGATAAGGTTGTGGCCACAAAGTCACCGATTTTACCGCTTGTTTCGGGTAACTCATCTGGAACTAGGGAAGATACTCAGCTGGAAGATCAACCTACAGACTCTAAAAATGAGTGGAGAGTGGTGTCCGGCAGGAGGCGAAAGTCCAAAGTAATGAAGGGTGAAAGTACTATTTTGGGGATTCAAGCTATGGAAAAACCAAAACATCTACATGTTTGGCGTTTGTTGCCGGAAACTACGTCCGAGCAAGTTGAGTCTCATCTACAGTCTGTGTGTGGTTCTGGTATAGGTGTTACAGTTGAGAAGATAAAACATAAAACAGAGAGGGGCTACGCTTCGTTTATTGTGGGAGTACCTGAAAAATCTTACGAGAAAATCGCTCAGGCAAATGTGTGGCCACGGAATGCAGAATTTAGTGAGTGGATCTGGTTTCGGAGATCGTCAAGGCTGGAAAAAGAATAAACCAATCGATATCTTTTACCAGAATGTGCGAGGTCTTCGTACTAAGACTACACAATTTATGACTCTTCTGCTGTCGTCTTCCTCTGATTTATTCGCGATAACAGAAAGTGGTTGCAACGATTCAATTCATGATGCTGAACTGGTACCATTTGGCTTTCAAATCTTACGTTGTGATAGAACTGATGGTCGCAAGCAGGGAGGCGCGCTTTTAGTGGCCACTCCGCGGTTCGAGTTACGTCGGGTAAATTGTGGGGACATCAATTTTAGCGATTATCATTTTGAATTTGTCAGTGCAACGGTACATTTAAGAAACAAGTTTTTATTTGCTTGTGTTGTTTTGTATATTCCACCACAAACGCATGAAAATGAATACATGTTAATGTTTAATTTGATAGAGGGATTATCTGTGAAGTATAATGGCAAAATTATTGTAATTGGTGATTTTAATCTACATTCTTGTAACTCGAATGTCCTAGCATATTACGAATATTTTGTGTCTTATTGTGAGCTCATTCAGAACAATAGGGTACCAAATTGTAGTGGTAGGCAACTCGATTTAATATTGAGCGGCGCGGGCGTGCGCGAGCCTGTGTCGGTGTGTGCGGCGGGGGAGGCCGTGCTGCCGGTGGATGCGTACCACCCGTCACTCGCCGTGTGCGTTGGCGCACTGCCCGGCTCGGCGCCGGCGCTGGGCCGCGGCCGTAGTGTTGCGCCCGACGTATTGCGTAGTGATGTAGGTGTAGGAGCAACGTGTGTGCCACAGAGACATGAATGGAATTTTGCTAAAGCAAACTTTGAGAATCTTTACATGTTGCTAGCTAATGTGGATTGGAACGATCTTTATCAAATAAATGCTGTTGATGAGGCAATTCATTATTTTTATAATAAAATTAATGCCGCTTTTGACAGTTGCGTTCCTATGAAAAAGCGGAAGGTTGTAACGTCTCGGTACTCATACCCAGTATGGTATACGGCTGAAATCGTAGGAATTATTAAACGTAAACATTATTTGCATAAGCAGTATAAAAAAACTGGAAGTATGGATTTTTACTACGAGTTTTCGCATTGCAGGAAAGAGTTAAAATTGGCCATCTCAATTGCTCACAATCAGTATCAAAATACCATACAGGATAATATGGTAAAAGATCCAAAATCTTTTTGGAGTTTTATAAAACGCAAACGGGGTAGCAATAATGTCAGCAAACTATTTATCGAAGGGCGTGTTTTGTCACAGCAAGAATCAGCATTTGAATTTGCAAAATTTTTTCACTCGGTCTATAGTCCAAATCCAGCCATACTGGATCCAAACGCAGCGAGTGAGTCTGCGAAGACCAATAGCGCGTATGTTCGCATCCATGAGCTGCATATTGAGGAGGTGCGCCGCGCACTGGTTAGACTGCCACCTAAGCGGTCAGTGGGACCGGACGGCATCCCACCATTCATCTTAAAGGACTGTCGATCAGCACTGGCTGAACCACTGTGTCATATTTTTAATATATGTTTGAAATGTGCTGTTTTTCCGGACCAATGGAAACTCACGCGTGTGATTCCGGTTCCAAAAGGTAGTGGTGGACCGAAACCCAGCGATTATAGGCCAGTAGCTGTGCTGTGTGCACCTGCAAAGGTTTTTGAGTCTGCTATACAACGATCGCTACAAGAACAAGTGAGTTCCCAGTTGTCGGATGCGCAGTACGGCTTTCGTGCGGGTCGCAGTACAGCGGGTAACCTGCTGCATCTGATGACCCAGGTGATTCCGGTGGTGGATACGGGTGGCCAAGTTGATGTTACGTATTTCGATTTTAAGAAAGCGTTTGACATGGTAGACCACGACACTTTACTGCGGAAACTGGCGGACGCGGGGTGTACACAGCACACGCTTGCATTTTTGGCCAATTATATGCGGGATAGGCGCCAGTTCGTGGACTGCGCTGGTTACCGATCAGAACCATATTACACAAGATCTGGAGTTAGTCAAGGCAGTAATCTGGGTCCGCTAACATTTGTGCTGATGATTAATGATCTTCCAGAGGTTGTACAGGATTGTACTTGTCTACTCTTTGCCGATGACTTAAAGCTAGTGCGAAAAATCGAGGATGTGTCGGACTGCTGCGCGTTGCAGGGGGACATTGATCGGGTTGTTCGATGGAGTCTTGAAAACAAGCTGCATTTTAATGTGTCAAAATGCTCATCGATGTCCTTCACTCGGTCTCGCAGTCCGCTACATCATCGATACGTGGTGGAGGGAGCCCCGATAGAGCGCCTTACTGAGGTGCGGGACTTAGGAGTACATTTTACTGCTGATCTCTCGTTTAAAAACCACATTACTTTAATCTGTAAAAAAGCGTACAGAAACTTGGGATTTGTAATGCGCCAGACGAAGGGTTTTTCGAACTTGAGTGCTATACGCGCTCTTTACGAAGCACTCGTGAAAAGCCATTTGGAGACTAACTCAGTTATTTGGAGCCCGTGCGAGGCCAAATATAGCTTTATGCTGGAGAAAATCCAAAATAAATTTGTTAGACTCCTGTACTTAAAACTGTATGGCGTGTATCCGTATTATCCACTGATGTATCCCACATTATTTGTGTTGGGAATGGTAGGATACGACAAGTTAGAGGTCAGGAGAGAACTGGCTGTCTCTTTGTACATACTAAAACTATTGCAAGGAAAGAGCAGCAACCCCTCTGTACTGGCAACGATAAGCCTGCGCGTGCCGGACCGCTACGTGTGGCGGCGCGGCGCGGTGCCGCTGCTGGCCGTGCCGCGCGCGCGCACCGCGCTGTTGCGCGCCGCGCCGTGCACGCGCGCGCTGCGCACTATAAACCGGGTGGCCTCCCAACTTGATGTCTTCTGTTGCTCTCTTGATGAGTTCACAAGAGTTACTTTATTTGTATTATGCTATCACTAATGAACTAAATTGTAAATTACCTACATTGTAAGTGAAATGTGCTACTCTATCGTATTGGGTAACTGTTAAGATAGATGTAATGTGATGTGATAAATAAATAAAAAAATAAAATAAATAAATTCAAAAATATAATCATAAACAAACAAGCTTTCCTATAACAAGTTTTTTACAAGACAACGTCAAAATTCCAATATAATTCTACACTAACATTTACAATTACCGTACTAAAGGTAGGTATGTTTATGTTGTCGAACGAACGATAGAAAAAATAGGTAGTCAATTGATTTTAAGATTGACAGAAAATATTAGAGACAATTACTGTATACACAGTTCTTTCGCATTACTATATTTAAGTAGTTATATAGTTAGTACTGAACTGAAAGTAAACTTGATTACAGATGTAGTGCAATAGTTATTTGTTATACAAGGGGGGAAAATTGTATTTTACCTGCGAGTGTCCATTTGAAACAAAAGCTATCGAAAGGATTCTATGATTGACCACGAGCGAAGCGAGTGGTTCAAAAATAGAATCCTTTCGATAGCGAGTGTTTCAACACACGAGACGTAAAATAACTTTTCACCCGTGTATAACACAAAACTTTTCACCTCACTACAGCGAGGAAAATAAGAAAAAGGGTTTGTACTATCAATTATTATTTATTTATTCACTCAAAATAATTAATAGGCTAGACGACTAAAAAAAACTGTTTAGTCCGTCAGTTAGATTATTAAAAAATATTGTACACGTATTTTTTCTTTTGTTTAACAAACAAAAAATGACGAGGATACAGTGCTTAGAAGTTTCGAGTGACGTCACCATATGGTACAATTTTTACCTAAGGGTGACGTCACAAGCCCCCACTCCGGAAGTTTGATGATCTATATCTTTGTAGATTTTTAATAATTTGATAAACCAAAAAATACGTGTCCCATATTTTCCCATAATCTAACTGACGGACTAAATAGAATGACATATTTTTAACCCAGTCGTCATCCCTATTGAAAAGTTTTACATCGACTTACTTGGACTGTCAGAACATTTTATCCGTTTTTGCAAGAAGAATGAAGGTTAATGTTGAATGCTGATATTTATGAATTAAAATAAAGTTGTAAGACTGTATTTAGTGTTTTTTACTCGATGCAATTCATTAATTGTGATGTTCAAAATTCAGCACTTTTAACGTTTTACGTTTTGTTAGCTGTCAAATGTCACGTAAGCTGCCTTCAAATGTCAAAACTCTTTCTTCACATGTGGATAAAAAGCGATTTTCTCAATAGATGTCAAACAAACAAAAAGGGCTTTCCGAGCTAGTGAGGTGAAAAATGATTTTCCATCGGGAAAACTCGGATCTCAATCGGAATACGATGGCACCCGAACTGTCAATCAGTGATATTTTTCATATCCATTAATATGGAACTTTATTTTTTAGTGTCAAATGTCAAAGTGAAAAATGTAAGATGGCTACACGGCTGTAAGTTGGGTACTGAAGCTAATTGAGAGAGCACGATAAATACGAACTTTTCCGATAAAGTACGAAAGAAAATCATTTTTCATCTCTCCTGTTTGGAAAGCTACTAGGAAAACAAGATCTCACGAATTTTATAGTTGGAATTTTATAAGCTAGGGGTTTAGGACTGCAGACCTCATCTGGTAAAGATAACATTGTTCTCGTTTGTTCTATTATGGACGCACTACAACGCCGACGATCCACCTGAGTTACCGCTTACAAAGACGAAAGGCCTTTCTTAATGAGTTAAGCTTTTGCAATTTCAACCTAACTTAGAAAGACTGGCAATTTGTTTGCATTTTTTGTTACTTGTTCTGATTTGTTATTTTATCAGCGGTAGGCTTCAAAGAACGAGAACAATGTTATCTTTACCAGATGAGTTTTGCAGTCCTAAACCCCCAGCTTATAAAATTCCTACTATAAAAGCATACTAACCAATATACTAAAAGATAGTATGAAATACTCACCGCTAGATGCCGTACCAAAAACAGCATCTTTTCTTACAATTAAAACATGCACAATTTAATATTATAGGTAAAATTCAGTTAGATTTAAGTCGGCAGTACCAGGGTACCATAACAGTATCAGGATCATCTCACCAACACAAAAAACCGGACGACCAGAAAGGGACAGTGCCATACTTACGTATAGCTCTGTCCCTTCCCAGCCAGGGGAAAATTTCCAGCTGAGTCACAGCATCGATTCTCTGTTTCGGGCCCCCACTGTATGTTATGATGAAGCCGGTGCAGCAAATATTAGGCACAAATAAAGGTGTGACCAAACCACCGCTTAAAAAACGGTGACGTTACGGAATCCATACTTAATAATAATTATAAATGCGAAAGTGTGTCTGTCTGTCTGTCACCTCTTCACGCTTAAACCGCTGAACCGATTTAGATGAAATTTGGTATTGAGGTTCCTAGAGACCCTGGGAAGGACATAGGATAGTTTTTATCCCGGAAAATTGCGTAGTTCCCACGGGATAGCGATAAACATACTCTTCGCAGACGGAGTCGCGGGCAAAAGCTAGTAATATTATAAATGCGAAAGTTTGTAGGTAAGTATGGGTGGATGGATGGATGTTTGTTACTCTTTCACGCTAAAACGGTTTAACAGATTTTGATGAAATTTGGCACACAGATAGTTACCTGGATAACATATAGGGTCCTTTTTATCCCGGAAAAATTCATAATTCCCGCGGGATAGCGATAAACGAATTCTTTGCAGACGAAGTCGCGGGCAACAGCTAGTTTAACATAAAATAACAAATATAAACAGCAGTACCACTACCACGAGTTTGCAGTGACCGTGCGGTGCGGTTTGCAGTGCGGTCACTGTGAACTCATGGTAGTGGTACGGATGTATATTAAAATTCATCGTTACCAAGCGCACACATAGGTAGGCAATTTGAAATATTCATTCAAACAGCCTCTTCGGGTACTAGGGTGATATAAACCAGCAGAGGATAACTGCATGTAGATAAAAGTGATTAAATAAACAGACCTCTCTTACGTTAGGTTTGAAAAGTTCATAAGGACTAGGCAACCATGATATAATAAGGGGTAGTAGAAGCAACTCTAGTCCACGTTTATTAATAAGGTTAATAAGGCTGTTAAAGAGTAGTAGTAATATAATTAGTAGAGCCATCTTTTGTTGAATAGTTGTACTCACTGTATATTGCCATCTAGTGACAAATAGCAGTACTATAAGTTAAGTGACATCTATTAAGACTATAGAGTAAACTTTGAAATTATATTTCTACTACTCACCGCTAGATACCGTACCAAAAACAGCATCTTTTCTTACAATAAAACATGCAGCGCCATCTGTGAAAGAGTAGTAGTAACATAATTAGTAGAGCCATCTCGTGTTGAATAGTTGTACTTACTGAACTTTGCCATCTAGTGACGAACAGCAGCACTAAACGTTAAGTGACATCTATTGAAGATCAGAGTAAGCTTTGAAATTATATTTCTTCTACTCACCGCTAGATGCCGTAGCAAGACCAGCATCTTTCTTAAAATAAACCAAAAGAATTGTATGCTCGAAATGAGCAACTGTTGATACTCTTGTGATTTATTAACCTCCTACCAGGCGTCTAGAAGACCTTGACAATAAGCGTCAGTTTCGCAAAACTCGCGAAGCCTTCTTACACGTATAATCCAGCAGGCCAACTTCACTGCGCACCGTGTGGTCGTAGTTTCAAAACCAAGTTCGGGTTTGCGAGCCACATCAGGGCCCGGCATAGCAACAACTTGAATTGGACATAATGGGAGTCGCCGTCGCCGGATACGGCGTGGACGACGATGATGATGATGATTTATTTACCATCTTTGTACACAGTTTACAATTAATAAATTACTTACTTTAATAAAGCATGCAGCGCCATCTGTTTCTTGACGATTGCCAAAATGGCTTTCGTAAAAATAGATCAACTACTCTAGCAGTCTATAAATATATCCATGAAATTTTAAATGCAATTAACGATAAAAAATACGCAGTTGGAATATTACTAGACATGACAAAAGCATATGATAAGGTTCAGTACGATATATTGTTAAACAAGTTATATGGCATAGGAATACGTGGCATAGCTCATAAGTGGTTTGCCTCCTACTTAAAAGATCGTGAACAGCTCACAGAAGTAGAATATTTTGATTATGAGACAGGTGAAATAAAAAAAATCCGTTCTGAAAAAAAACTTGTAAATACTTCTATCCCTCAAGGTAGCGTAATTGGATGCCTTTTATTTTTAATTTATATAAACGACCTACCGAAAATTATGAACGAGCCATGTATTCTATTTGCTGATGACATTTCCCTCCTTACAATATGTAAAAATAATTTTAATTTAACCAACACATTAGACTCTATATTTGAACGGACCAATTCCTGGATGAAAGATCATAATTTACAAATTAATTATGAAAAAACAAAAATAATGACCTACTACCCACATCAAAAAAATCCATTAGACTTAAATTACTTCTACAAAAATTTTAAATTAGAGATGGTTGATGATTTTACTCTACTCGGATTAGTCATAGATACCCACCTAAATTGGAAATCGCATATAAAAAAAATAAGAGGTAAACTATCTAGTTTCGCGTACGCACTCCGAGAGATAAAAAAATCGACAGACTTACACACTGCACTTGTGACATATTATGCATATGCCCATGCGTGGCTTAGCTACGGCATCATCTTGTGGGGAAATAGCACAGATGCACAAACACTTTTTACTGCACAAAAAAAACTTATCCGGATTCTAGTCAACATCACCAACACTGAGAGCTGCAAGCCCCACTTCCAAGCACAAAAACTACTAACAGTACCTTGCTTGTATATTTTAGAAATATGTAAGTTTGTCCGCAAATACCCTGATTACTTTACACAGCGAGACGATAACCAAAGTACATACTCACTACGCCACAGAAATAAATTAAATTTGCCACCATCCCTCCTCAAACTACACTCTCACGGAACCTACGCTATGTCAGTAAAAATATATAATAAACTACCTACCCAAATAAAAATAGAAACAAAAGATAAAAAATTTATAAGAATGTTAAAAGATTTCTTACTCCAAAAATGCTACTACACTATAAACGAATATCTAGAAGAATAAGTAATATTTTTAATTATTGTCATGTTATGTATTTAGTCAAAGGATGATTTCCTTTCAATGTGCCACAAGTTATTAGTTTGTAATTTAAAATTGTTTGAAATTGTTTATTTAATTGTTCGAAATTGCTTATTAGTTTATAACGTAAAAAAAAAAAAAAAATTTTGTTTTTTAATAATTTTAAATAATAATTTTATTTTTTTAAGTGTCACTTACACGGACATTAACATTACGTGTTGTACAGATAAGTACAAACAAATGTACTTATAAATTTAGTTTAAAATTTATATGTACTGAAATATGTACCTACTGCTTAATTTAAAAGTTTAATTGCTACGCCCCAACAGGGCATCATTTATGTACAAATTTTGTAAGAAATGTTGCGATTCAATAAATACTGAAATACTGTTAAAGAGTAATAGTAACATAATTAGTAGAGCCATCTTGTGTTGAATAGTTGTACTTATTGTACATCGCCATCTAGTGACAAATAGCAGTAGGTACTAAAAGTTAAGTGACATCTATTGATGACCAGAGCAAATTTAGAAATTATATTTCTGCTAGATGCCGCAGCAAAACCAGCATCTTTTCTTAGAATAACACATGCACAACTTCAAATGAAACTTGATGAAACTAATATTTAGTATGCAAATTTGTCACTTTTGCACATGTCATTCATTTATTATGGCAAATACATAACAGTAGCTTTAGTCACTAACTCACAAAGCTACAAAATATTCCTATACGTTTTGCGGAAGACAGATTATTTTAAATGTCCGTAATTATAAAACATTATAGATCTATTTAAAAAAACCGGCCAAGTGCGAGTCAGACTCGCGCACTGAGGGTTCCGTACTTTTTAGGTATGTCAAAATATAAATAATAATAATAACAATAAATAAATGTCACGCGACAGTTCACACCAATTGACCTAGTCCCAAACTAAGCAAAGCTTGTACTATTTATACTAGACAACTGATAAACATACTTATAGATAGATAGATACTTAAATACATTTTAAACACCCAAGAACACGCCGTGAACAGCTGTAACTATAATAAATTACACTAAAAACACACTAAAAAAACACTACTACACTAAAAACACACACACACACACACACTACTGTACTAAAAATATACTTGATTATGGACTTCGCCGACAAAAGGATTGAGATCTAAATGGGTGCCAAGTTCTGCAGGTAATACTGAAATCTATTTGTAAGAACAAATAACATCCTAAACAAGTATAACAAGTTTTATATGTGCCAGTATTACAGTGAAGTGGGCCCTCACCCAACAGTATCTTATCATTCAAGAATGAGTTTTTGTATTAAGTACCTACTCCAACCTACTCTCTAGGTATTTGTAGTGTATTGTATGTACCTATCTATGGGCCTAAGCACACGGCGTATTTTTAATGCGCCGTCGACTCGCGTTTGTATCGATACAAAAGCGATACGCACGCGCGTTATTTAAAAAACGCCGTGTGCTAGGGGCCTTAAGGCTGTTCTAATGGAATGAAAAACGCGCTGTAAACGCGCGTTAAAAAAACGCCGTGTGCTTAGGCCCTATGATTAAAAAAACAAACCTTTGTACTCTCGGGTATTTACTCTTGTGGGTCCTCGGGCACATGATGGTATAGCGTGTACCAAGCGGTGGGTGCACGGGCCGGCCCAGAAGGGAAAGATGTATGTCAGGATCGTAGCATGTGGAAACAAATAGTTTCTGCCTATCCCTTTGCTGGGAAGGAGGCGTGATTGTATGTATGTAAAAACTTCAGCGGGGGCCGAGCCACGGGCATCAGCTAGTAGTAAAATAAAACAAGCATATAAACTGTATATTATATGTCATATATTTATCACAATAATATAGTATGTACAGGTAACTCTACTATCATACAGGTGGTCTTGTCTTAAGCTACTCTACATAAATACACGCTCACAGACATTACCATACATATCTACTACATCCATAACACGTAACATCTCAATCTGTATGAAAATAAAAGACATTTTTCTACAAATGGATAAAATTATACAAACAATTATCTATGTATGTGCCCAAAAAGGGCGGGTTTCGAATACATTCAACATTTTATTGCATTTCACATTGTACATTACTATTGGTTATATATTTTTTTCCTGTCGTAAATTTCGTCGAATGATCGTTTCGCATAATTTTTCTTCAGTCGGCTAATTTTGGTACAGAGAGGCCTGTAAACCATACGTTTCGTATTCCATCTTGACCTCTGTTTAACACAAAAGCACCATCTATGAACTCAATGAAGAAATTATTATGTTAAGAGAGGTCTAAGTAACATACAAAATGAATGGTACAAAGACCTCTCTATATCAAAACTAGCTGCATCATGGTTTAAAAGAATGTGACATTGTGGAGACATTAGCTGTCCCCTTGATTTAATCGTATAAAGTCGATAGTTTCAGTATAATTAAATTTATAAGAAGAAATCATTCGACCAAACAATACGTCGAACAATAAATTCGATCAACCGATAGAGGCGCTAAAAAAAATGTGAGCCGAGTTTATACGTATGACAGTTTGTTAATAGGCCGTTGTAGAACTGCTGGACTTTTACCCGACTGCGGCGGAGCGTAAAAGGAGGATTATGTCGTCATCAAATGCCCTATGTTCGTTTTACAGCGTAAATAAATAGCTTGAGATTTTAAAAATAACAAAAGAAATTAAGATAGGAACGTTACTTCGGGACTGGAAAAGGAAAAAGGAGAGGGAAGATATCCTAGATACTTAGTTCCTAACTGCAAGTTGCAATACTTAGGTAACTTGAATTTTTCTTTTTACAGTGTGTTTACAGCTGTTATAATAAATAATAAAAAAATAGGGATTTTTTTTTTCGGTGCGGTGGTACGGATCCCGCTCGCACTTGGCAGCTCTTAGATATACCTAAAAAACTTTCATCTCTTCGTGTAAACTCACTCACATTTCCATTTTAATCTGTTGTAAATAAAAACAATTGCTTATTAAAAAGCAAATACTAGAACAAAGTGCTAGACAAAAGTAGTTTTGTCTAACATACAATATAATACGTCCACGCACACATTTACACGTTTGGGGGCCAACGCCCTGACATATACAATCTTAACTATGTCTATGTACATAAATGCATTTTCATTGAAAATTATATAATATTTCATATTTCCTCACCCCCTAGTGTCAACCGTAAAAGGGCATTTTAAAAGCTTATTATTAACTAGCAATGTATGTAAGTATGTATGTACGGGTCAATTCAACTGAATTTGATCTGCTTCCAGTGGTCGGATTTACTTGAAATTTGGTATAGGTACTTATGTAGGTTGGGGAGCGTTCAAGTATTACGTAACGAATTTGGGGGGAGGGGGGTGGGTCTTGTAAAACGTTACAACTACGCTTTACGTAATATTGTTTTTTGGGAGGAGAGGGTGTCAAAAATTGCATTACGTAATACTTGAACGCTCCCTTGGATGACAATGCAAGTACAGTCAGCGAAAAAGCTTGCATTGAAAATGAAATTTTTAACAAAAACTTATTCAACAAAAAGTATAGGTACCATTTTTTTTTAAATGAGGAAACGACTATGGGCATCTATGTACGAAGCCTGGCTTTAAAATCAACACGGCTGGGAGTTACGTAGGTCATTAAATAGGCCTTTAATTCTACTGCATCTATTCTACGGCCACAAAGTCCAATTTCATTGCAGAACTGAGATATACATATTGTATTCAGAGTGAACACGACCTAACACAAAACATAGCAGACAAAAAATACAGATCATTAATTATTAAGGTGCAATAAAAATATTATTGTAGCTAATTAATGGTTTTATTGATAAAATTATTGGGTATTAACAGTAAATTGATACTTCATTTACATTGACTTCTGGCACTGAGACGTGGCCGCTAACGATGGGCCTCATAAAAAAGCTCAAAGTCACTCAGAGGGCGATAAAGAGGGCTATGCTCGGAGTTTCTCTGCGGGATCGCATTAGAAATGATGAAATCCGCGCGAGAACTAAAGTCACAGACATAGCTCGAAGAATCGCTAGACTTAAGTGGCAGTGGGCAGGGCACATCGCTCGTAGAACTGACGGCGTCGAGTGGCGTCCGCGGGACGGAAGACGCAGTGTAGGTAGGCCTCCAACAAGATGGAGCGACGACCTGGTTAAGGTGGCGGGTACGCATTGGATGCGGATGGCGCAGGGCCGATCTGTTTGGCGAGCCTTGGGGGAGGCCTATGTTCAGCAGTGGACGTCTTTCAGCTGAAATGATGATGATGATGATACCTCATTAGATCAATAATTAACGACCGCTTTAGCCTAGTTGGTAGTGACCCTGCCCACGAAGCAAGAGGTCCTGGGTTCAAATCCCGGTAAGGGCATTTATTTGTGTGATGAGCACGAATATTTGTTCCTGAGTTATGGATGTTTTCTATGTATTTAAGTATTTATTTATCTATATAAGTATGTTTATCGTCGTCTAGTACCCATAGTACAAACTTTGCTTAGTTTGGAACTAGGTCGATTTGTGTAAGATTGTCCCCCCTAATATTTATTTATTTATTTATTTTATTTTATAATTAACTCCAGGATGAGTAGAGTAATACAATATTGCTGGGCCCCTAGACTCATAGTATTTAGTCGTAATCAGAGGTGCATACTGGTTTTCACTCCGACTAAAATGTGTATCTCAGTTCTGTTATTTAAATGGCATACGGTTGTGGTGCTGGCTCTGAAGATGAGCTCTGGTTGAGTTCGAAACGCGTCAGTGTAGTTTGGTGGTGGTGATAGTTGGGTTTGTGTGATTTGTGCGTGTTCGTACAGTGTGGAGGTGCAGGAACTGCATGGACACGCATTTCTTGCATAAACGTAACTATCGTAAGGTCGCGGGTGAGCAAAAGTAATTGTTTCAGTTCATTAATATGGACCTCCGCAAAGTAACGCCTGATTCAATAAGTCATCAAAATCAATACTGAAAAAAAAAGTAGCGCGTACATTTCAAATTGAAACTTTAAAGCAATAACACTCAAGCAATCCACGTCACAAACAAGAAAAAAAATTAAATACTTAGTATCCTATTTGGGGTTTTTGAGATTAGTTGCTATACTTTGACACCGTCTTTTGCTGGTTGACCTGAGTTGACACTCGTAACTGACATTGGGCCAAGGAATAATAATAATGGGTTGACACAAGGGGACGCTGGGGAGCGTTGCTTCCACCCAGCTTGGAATAAGTCGTTCAAGTATTACTCAAGGAAAATTTTAGTTATTTTTAAACAACAAAAGTAACAAAATATATTTTTTAGTTTATTTTAGGCGCAAGCCACACAGAAAGGACGTGGGACGGCGGCGCGTCGTTTGTTCGCAGGCCGCGTCTCCGCCCCGTCTCTTCTGTCTGCTTTGGATCGCGACGCTTCTATACATTTAGTATGAAAACTGATTCGCGGCGCCCGCGACTGCGACGCGCCCTCGCCCCACGTCTCTTCTGCGCGGCTTGCGCCTTAGGGCGCTTAGATTTGGCTGGTCGACGGTCGATTGATGCTGTTCGACGTCGATCGATTTGTGTGGTGACACCCTTAAATATGTATTGCTGACGTAATTACCAATAAAACCCCCCATTTTGAGTTTAAATATTTAGTTAAACTTCATTGACTGTCTTTTTTTAATTTAGAAAATAATTCATAAACGTGGGTAGTTGTCCTACTGTCACAGTAGCGACATCTAATGATAGTACGCAGCAAACGCTCTTCATACTGTGCGAACTGCGAGCCGAGCAACGAGACGGGAGTGTGAATAGACGCTCGCGCCTCGTCTCGTGATTCGCAACGCTCGCGTCCGGAACGAGACGCCGAGCCGAGACACGAGACGAAGCACGAGGCGAGAGTGTAAATGAGGTATGAGGGTTTTTGTGACAGGGTTTTGGCGCTGGTATAAAGTGGTCCGTTTGACATTTGTGTCAAATTTACGGTCGATTTATAACTACCTTTCACCCAGTTTCAGTAGAGTACAGTGGTACACAACTGATATGGCTCAACGATGTACCTGCGCAGAAGCGTTTTAGAAGCGCGGGAAATGCAATTGACCAATCGGCACGCTCCACGCACGGCGCGTCTTTCTCCTGCGCCGCTATTGGTGGGTTGCTGTTAGTCAGCCGCCATACTTATGAGTGCGTGTAATTTGCACCTTGTAACTACATGACATAGGACTGATTCTTCAGCGTCGACTAGTTAGTTCGTGCCTGCGCGGCCGAAAATACCCGACGCGCCATATAAAGCGTGTACTACTGTAAACAGTTATATCTGCAAATTGCGTCTGTAAACATGGCGGTTCAGATTTTAGGTACATTTTAAGAGAATTTCTCAAACTTTGTAGGTACATTTAATTTTTGATTCCAACTTGGATATAAATTTACATGGCATCGTCATTTCAGCCGAAAGACGTCCACTGTTGAACACAGGCCTCCCCCAAGGCTCGCCATCCGCGTCCAACGCGTTCCCGCACTTAACCAGACCATCGCTCCATCTTGTTAGATACCTACACAGCATCTTCTAATTCGCGGCCGCCACGCAGCGTAACTAAAATGTAGTCCGTGACTCAATCCGAAACCCAGAGACGCGTTCACAAAAAAGTAATTACAAACCATGGAATGTCGATTATAGTTTACACGTTTATATTTACAAATATACTGTGTCGTCGCGTGAACGTTTCTTTATATGCCGCTAGCCTAAGGCTGCGGTTACAACAGAGAAGCGTGAGATAATACGCCAATAGTAAGTGTATAAAGCCCAGGATAGATGGCGCCACCAATCCACAGACGTACTTTTTACGAGGTGGAAAAACATGATTCTTGCATAAATTTTACATGCCAATAGCCAGTAATGACGTCACTTCAATACTAACACAAGCCATTATTTATTATTAGATTTATAACGCCATCTACCCTTTGAAAAAATAATGGACAAAACACAATTTTTCCTTCAAAATGTTTTGTCCTGTGTATGGAATATGTGTAAATAAATCTCTCTGTCGGCACTCCTCTGTTTCCATCTCTGTCCCCTTCTCATAATGGTCATTTGATACAGCTGATATAACTTTTGGTGAAACTATTTAATAGACGAACTATTATGCTCGTCTAATCAACAAATTGATTTGGGTGAGATTATGTCGACTTTAAAAAAATCTGTAAAATTGTCAATTTCTGAGAAATATAATTATAATTAGATAATTATGTATTTTATCCATTATTCTTTTTTAAACTTTATGTACTTTGATATAATTATGCCGACGGCACCGCTATCGGAAGAAACCCTTCGAAATAGAGATGTGTAACTCGCGAATGAGTGATTCAAAATAATCACTTGGTACAGTTCACTAGCTCATTTCGGATTTTTGAAGAATTATGACTTCGTTCCGGTCGCCGTTGAGACTGGTGGGCCTTGGTGCGTTGAGGCCAAACGATTTGTTGGGGAAATAAAAGACTGGTATTTTTTTTAGCTGCCCGAACTCAACCTGCTTAAGAGAAGTTGTCCTTCAAAGTCCTGAAAAGTGAGTAAAACCTCAAACTTCTAAGAAAATTTGTACAAAAAAAATTTTTCAGCATTTTGGAGGACAATTTCCCAATTTGATTTGGGTAGCTAAAAAAAATTTGTGTCCGTTATTTTAGACTATTCTCTAACATATATCAAAATAAATCAAATTACCGGACAGTTGAGTACTTTTCCTTGTAACTACATGAGCTAGTGAGCTAAATGAGTGAGAGCTCAAGATACATAATCGCTCTTTTCAATCAGTGACATTTCAAGCACCTCTATTCAAAAGCCAAGTATATTTTCAATTGTTCACCGTAACAATTGTCTTAGGCCATCGCATTTTGTTTCTTATACATAACTAGTTACATGGGGTTTTTGCATTTTTGCATTCGACACCAATAGGATTCTTCTTAAATCATCATTTTCTATATTTGTTTAGCTAAATATTATACCTACTCTCAGTAGTAGGATCGGCATAAAATTTACAACACAATCAAGGAAAAGTAGGGGAGAGATGGCAGTCAAGGGACAATTCAAAATAAAAGTCCATTTATGACACGGAAAATACGCATTTTTAAAAGATGCGAGAACAAACAACTACGAGTTGATTAATGACGATTATTGTATTTCATTTCAATAGTTCAAATAATAAACGCTTTCAATACGTGTCCCTTACGTGCCACCCATATACTTTGTTTTTTTTTTCAGCATTACAAATAATGTAAACAATCTTGATATGTTTTTTATTGAAAAACGTTTTTCTAAAAATAGTAACTATTACTTAGGAAACCAATAGAATATAAATGGCCATATTTCCTTGTTATCCGTTACATACTTATTTGCCCTGATTTATTTATCAAAAGTGTTTTTCAATAAAAAGACACTTCAAGATCGCTTACCTTCTTTCTAATGCTAAGAAAAACGAAGTGTAGTCTAGAGTCTAGAAAGCAAAAAAATGTACTGTACTATTATGTGTACCACTTAGTTTTAACGCATGATGGTAGGTTTACACGGGTTCGTATGTAGAATGCATAAGTGTTTAGTATTAATAACAAGTATGAATGAATACTGGTCTCATCACTCTGCGGATACGCCGCTAATCACTTACACTAAATGACTACTAAGCCCGTGTAAACCTATCATTATACCGGCGCCACTGTCTATGAGAGCGTCATCAAACTGCAGCTTTATCTTCTGTTATTTATACCCATTAGCGTTATAAATTTATTTATAATTCTATTAATATTTACACTACTTAGCAGTGGTGTCACGTGGGATACCCTATACCACCGTGTTGGGGTTTGCCCCACACGTCCCACTTGACCCCACTAATATGCCACTTTGTTCTCACTGTTCTCTCAATTGGAACAAAAAACCTTAGGAATTATTTTCAGTTTTCTTCGCACTGCCCCACGCAGTTTCGTTTTGCCCCTACGCGCCGGTCGAACGGATTAGTGTCTTACATGACCCCAATCTTTCTGACTTCGCTACACAATGATACTCACTTGCTTTATTGTCTAACGATCACGATCGCAATAGGGACGTTGACGCCATTAAAAAATAATTCGAAGACACGACTCCAGTAAATAAACGCTTTATTTCAGCCCTGAAAACCAGATTAATTTTCGAATAAGTGCAAAATTCGATTTTTTGTTGCTTTAAAACAAATAAATAGTTAGTTGGTTGAGTTGGCGAACGAGTGACGTCATAAGTTGCTATTGCCATTCAAACTCTATGGGAGAATTGTGTTTTGACAACTCATAAAAAGTAAGTCAGTTGATTATTTTATTACTTTTATCTCATACTGTGGGCTATTTTCACTTTAAAATGTATCCACTACTTTTTTTTTAGAATTAGCCAGCTTTGGAGTTATTACTTGGAATAAAGTGCGCTATTGATTTTGACAACATTTTTTTTTTGCGTCATTTTTGTGACGATTCATAGAAACTGTATTAAAACAGCCACAAAACTGGCTATTGCCTACTCGTGATTTTCAATAAGAAATCCAAAATATCCTCACAAAAAAAAAGTAAAAAATATACTTAAATAAACTGAAAATACCTGTATAACGATGGAAAGCCAGTGAATAGAATTGCGATAGCTCCGTCAGCTAATATGCCCTCTCAGTTCCCTGTTTCATTTCATCTCCCAAACCCAAAATCCGCTCGCGAATTTTGCTTAAAAAACACTCCGCGACCCGTTGTAAAGTTATCCTACAAACGACTCCACAATTATTTATACAAACTCACTACACACCACGCGCGCCCGTTTGCCCCGCGGGGCATTTCGGCAAATGTCCCCTGCCCCATCGCAGCGTTTCACATTTGCAGCTTTATCTATCCTCACAAAGTCAGTCCACACCGCGCTCCCGATTGCCCCATGGGGCATTTCGGCGAGTGTCCCCTCTTACCCCACACACTGGCAGCCGCGTGGGCCGCAGTCACAGCGTGTCGCAGGAGTAGTGCACCTCGAGCGAGCCGTCGTCGAGACGCGTGGCGCGCAGCGTGCAGCGCCAGGGCTAGGGCCGCGCGGGCGCCGGCGGGGGCTTGGGGGGCAGGCGGGGGGCGCCGCGACCCGACCTGCACCGGGAAACAGGAATTGTATTATGTATGTGGGTGGGTGGTGGGTGGTGGGTGGTGTGTGAGCGGGTTAGGCTCAAAAAACTCACTTTCCCGAAATGTGCACTTTCCGCAAAATGTACACTTGCCCATTTTAAGGGTACTTTCCCCGTAAGTGCATTTTCCCAAAAAGTACATTTTCTCAAAACGCACACTTTCCCAAAATATACATTTTCTCAAAACACACATTTTCCCAAAATGTACACTACTCAAAAATTTTGTGGTGAAGATGGCATTTTTGAGTAGTGTACGGCTCTATATCGAAATCCCTAATGATTATTTGTCCTAATGTAATGTTTGTCCTAATGATAGTTTGTCCTAACTCTTTTTATTTAAAATCTATTAATTGTTCTGGATTTTTATAAAATAAACCTAACCTAACCTATAGAGTTCTAGAGGATAATCACAAAAAGTTCCTGAAAAATTCACGGTTTCCGAGAAAAAAAGTGTTAGGACAAACGATCATTAGGACAAACACTACATTAAGACAAACGATGTTAGGGTATTTAGAATGAGACCCATTTTTACCTATGTATAGTCGACCAAGAAATTGGTTTACCACCCTAAAGGCGAATGTCGTTTGCACGTCAATTAGTTATAAGGCTTATTTTTGCTTGGTATGCATTACGTCAAAATTTTGTCATTTATGTTTACCTATTTTGAACTCGGAACATAGAACATAATACCTCACTGTCTGTATTCGATATCATTGCATAAAAGCGAATTCAATTTAAGGCATAATGACTCGAACGTAAAAGGGATAAAAATATATAACAATTTGATCACGATATCCTGGAACTACTTATTTTACTTATTATGCCTATAGTGTGTTTCGATCCATTTTATACGCGTTTATAAACAAACTAATTTCATCTAAATTCCCACATAATCACTCATTGTATACAATTTAGCATCACATCCACCGCAATGTTTAAGGATCATACTTTGATATCTCACGACATTTTATAATATTTATACTATGATAGAGGGGTGACTTTTTTGTTCACAAACGCGTATAAAACGGTTTGAAATAGACTATAGTTCCCTAAATTTTGGACCGAAAAACACCTAATGATTTCATAATGTAAAGAAATGACAATTATCTTATTTTGGTCCATGGAACTACGAATTGTTCATTGTGCTCTTAGCATAACTAGCAGATCCATCGAATAAGTGGATAATAAATATCTCCAATGATGCAAAAGATATAAAAAAAAAATCGTAGAGCATTGAGCTATAACGATAAGAGTGAAGCTCTTAAATAATAAGAAAGAAGATGTTTTATTTTATTTTATTATTATGTAATATGTAAAAAAAGAAAAACAAATAACGAAAACTTCATTTCTTACACCTAAACAATAACGCAAATAAATTAATATTTGGACAACCGGCCTAATAACCCGTATTTCCACCTCTAGCTTCGACAACTGCCTGTAAACGGCTCCTCATTGAGCCAACAAGGCGTGAACATATGTCTGATCCACGCATACCCTCCCAAACTTCACGGCAATGACTTTCAATAGCGTCTTGTCTTCTCTCGTTGCGGTGGTCCCAACTTTGCACCATGATCCCCCAAAGATTTTCAATCGGGTTAAGATCCGGACTTTTTGAAGGCCAGGGTATCAAATGAATATTTTGATGTTCTGCAAACCAGGCACGAGTCACTCGAGCAGTGTGTAATCGGCAGTTATCTTGGAGGAAATGAAATTCTGGCAGTTCATTTTCGGGATAAACATTACGGACCGTGGGCATCATAACATTCTCCAAATTATCTACGTAATTTAAGGCTGTTGCCCTTGGAGGTAGTCTGCTAAGTTCTCCGACTCCATCAGCCGACATCCAGCCCCACATATTAACACTTATTCGACCAGACTCCGTGGTTGATATTATGTGGTCTTCAGTATATCTGGTGTTGTCGTATCGCCAGAGACTCATCCGACCGTGTTGGCTCGATTTAAAAGTTTTCTCGTCTGTAAATATTGTAGTGGACCAATCGAAATCTAAGAATTCCTGGGCAAAATTTAATCGAGCTGCTTTATTTGCGTCAGTCAAATGAACCTTTTTGGCGTGGTGTCTGTAATGCAGCCCCATACGATGCAAATGCTGCCGGATAGTTTCAGTGCTCACGTCAAATTCTTCTGCAAAACGGGCCGTGGGAGTGAAGCCATTGTCTTCATAATGTCGTCTCATATTATCTGCTTGTGCAGTAGATATTGCAGGCCGACGACCACTTCGCCTGCGGTCTTGAAGGCTGCCTTCCTCTGCTTGGCGTGTTACCCAGAATCGCACGGTGGACCGCGATATATTTAGTTCACGGGATATGTCACTTATATTATATCCCAAATCATAAAGCGATACAATTTCGGCTCTTTCGTGTAAATTTAAATTTCTATGGCGCGACATTTTTTCACTTAGTAAATGAATTGGCAGATAACTGACAGAAAAGTCAAAAGAAATTCAAAAAAGCAATTTTGTTTCTTTGTTCATTATATTTACCTACATGGTTTCCAGCACAAACCTTTTTGATATTATAGGAACAAATTAGCTTGAGTTTAGATAAAATATACTCTATGGCTTTGAATCAAAGTTAAAATTGCATCCATTTTACCTTTGCATCCTCATTGGCTTACAGCAAGCTTACAGTTAACCAATCACGTTAATTTCTAACAATAACCCTTAGCAAAATTTTCTTTAACTAGGACATGTCATCCAAAGTGGTAAAGCACTTTCTTGGTCGACTATACCTAGATAAATCCTTCGTGCTCGTGCATTTTTACCGTTTATCGAATAGTTTATATATAGGTACTAGTACGTACTTTTCCAAATCTAGTGCTCTATTTGGGAAAGTGCACCTTCTGAGAAAGTGATCTATCTAAACAAGTGTACCTTTAGAAAAAGTGCACATTTCGGGAAAGTGAGTTTTTGAGCCTAACCCGTGTGAGCGTGAGTGACCGATTAGTGTGTGTGTGCGTGGATTGTGGGTGGTTAGTGTATGAGTGAGTGGTTATTATGTCTGTGTGCGTGCGTGTGCGTGTTAGGGTTTGCTCTCGGTGGTAATTTTGTAAGGCGAGAACCGGGAATTCCCGGTTCCGACACCGCATTTGAGCAAACCCTAGTGCGTGTGCTTATGGTTAGTGTATGCGTGGATGGCTCAAAGTCAAAGTATTTTTTATTTAAATTCAATTTAAGCATCAACTGAAGATCCTATGAATATCGAAGAATCTACCACCCGTTCGGAAAAACCCCTGTTGAGAAGAATCTGGCAAGAAACTCGACAAGGTATATTTTTATCAAACAGATTTACATCAGGTAAGCGTATGTGTGGGTAAGTGAACGATTAGTGTAAACAAGGTGACCTTAGCCTCTGGACAAATAATGAAACCATGGATAAGACTGATTCTTAGCAATATCGTAAAATAGTTATTTGCTTAATTAGACAAGAAAAAAAAAAAATTCTATGAAATCATATCATCCAATTATGGTAAACAGGCTCCTCCTAAGTACATTGAAAACCTTTAGTATTTCGGTAAATATTGGACTGATTAAAAAAAAAAAAAAATAAATAAATATTAGGGGACAATCGTAAAATCGACCTAGCCCCAAAGTAAGCAAAGTTTACAAGACACTACATACACTATGGGTACTAGACGACGATAAACATACTTATACAGATAAATAAATACTTAAATACATAGAAAACATCCATAACTCAGGAACAAATATTCGTGCTTATCACACAGATAAATGCCCTTACCGGGATTCGAACCCAGGACCTCTTGCTTCGTAGGCAGGGTCACTACCAACTAAGCTAAAGCGGTCATTAAATTATGCGTTAAAGCGGATTGTTATGATACTTTGCAGTTTGGTTTTAAATATCTTGCCAAACCAGTACTATTAGTATTTGTCCAGAGGCTAAGGCCACCCAGTATGTGTGTGAGTGGTTAGCGTGTGTCTGCGGTTAGTGTGTATAGGTAGGCCTGTATTCACTTTGATTAGTGCGAGTGCAAGTGATTAGTAATTGAGGATGATTAGTGCAGGTGTGTGGTGCAAGTAGTGTCCAATTCTCGTTCTGGCTCTGTTAAGTAAATTTCAAACCAGACGTGTTCAGAGCAGGCACGCTGCGAGTGAGGGGGAAGGGAGGGCGCGCGGGACGTGGCTACTCGCAGTTCACTCGCAGAACAATAGAACACGCTTCTAATCACGCTACTACGCAGCCAACTAATCACCTGCACTAATCACTAATCAAAGTGAATCCAGGCCTTATGGTTAAGTAGTTAGTCTGCGTGTGTGGGTGGTTAGCGTATGCGTGGGTGGTTAAGGTGTGTGCGTGTGTGTACTCACGTGTGCGTGTGGTGGCGGCGCTGCAGTATGGCGGAGTGCTGGGGCGGGCGCAGGGCGGGCGCGGGGGCGGGGCGCGGCGGCAGCGGGGGCGGGGCGGCGGCGGGGGCGGGGGGCGCGCCCGGAGGGGGGGACGCCGGCACCGCCGCAGCCAATAACTGAACGAACCCACGTAACCATATCGCACGTTTATAACGATACTGACACTATACAAAATCATTTTATTTTCAAATAAAAACCTGATTTTCTTTTAACATGAAGTTAATTTTTGAAATGAGAATAATTTTGTATAGTGTCAGTATCGTTATAAACGTGCGATATTGTGAGAACAATGACGTACAATAAAACGACTAGACTCCCAATCACACTCAAAAATTGTCCGAAACAAAAGTCTGCACACGCGTCTATTGTGCAGAGTTTTGGTTCGGTTGTGTTTCGACCGCGCGTCGATTACGACATCACTTCTCGCCCCGTATTCGTATATGTCTCTTTCGCACCGTAATCAAACTCACGAGAAAAAAAGAGACAGACGGTCTAGCTTCCGCTTCGTATGACCACTCCACTGCATTCTTTACTCTTTAAGCGGCTTCCAGCGCGTGACGTCATGTCACTCCTTCTAACGATCGTATTCAATTGACATTAAACATTACTGCTACGAAATAAGATGTTAATTTGAATGAATGCTGTTAATGTTATCTGTATAAATTGGTACAACGCCGCTCGGACGTTTTTTGAGGAACTTTTGTTAAGCGATTGGGAGTCTAGTTGTTTTATTGTACGCCAATGTGTGAGGGTGTTTGCACGGACTTAACATTTGTCATTAGCAACAATAATAACTAACTTTGGTGCCGATGATAGTCGTATGACGTCAAGCTACATACAAAAACAACAAACTCACATAACTATACAGGGTGTTTGGTAGCTACGTGCAAAGCTTTAAGGGGGTGATAGCCGAGGTATTTTTGAACATTTTTAGCCATATATGCCTTAGCCGAAATTTGATATTTTTTTTTTAAATTGATGACTTACAAATTTTAGGAAAATACCCAGAATTTGACAGTCACGAGTCAATATTGCCCCAATGAGCGTTAATTTGGAAACCAAATCTTTTATTTCGAATAGTTTAATGTGTATTAGACCAAATGAAATAGTTTTTAAGTGTCTTTCTGGCCACAAAAACAAAATGGAGGCATTCGAAATTACTAAAACTGTCTTAGGTTCGAACAGAGTCATTTTTGTGCCATAAAAAAAATTAAAATAAAATCCTTGAAATGTTCAAACATTTATAGAAACATGCCTGTTTATTGTTCTTTCTTTTAAGGTATCACTCATTGACATTGCTTGCTAAATCTGAGATAAAAAGTAAAAACCAAACTCAGGGAGCACTCGCTAAGAATGCACTAGTCTTGAAATTTTACTAGTAAATAACATGTGAAAAAGACAAGTCTACGTCATTTTTCTGTGCCATATTTAAAATTTCCAAATTAACGCTCATTGGGGCAATATTGACTCGTGACTATCAAATTCTGGGTATTTTCCTAAAATTTTTAAGTCTTCAATTTAAAAAAAAAAATCAAATTTCGGTTAAAACATATATAGCTAAAAATGTTCAAAAATACCTCGGCTATCACCCCCTTAAAGCTTTATACATAGCTACCAAACACCCTGTATTGTAACGATGTTAAAGTACGAAGTGTTTGAGGCGTCCCGATCTCATTCAGAGCCCACCTTTCGAGCAAAGCCATTGTATTATATTGTGTGCTCCAGTGAATAATCCTCAGTTTAAAATTAACCTAATAGCCTAGGATTCGAGTATACAACGCCCTTCACCGATCTGGTTAATGGATGAAAAGTATTTTATATGAAACTAGCTGTTGCCCACAACTACGTCCGCGAAGAATTAGGGTAGGTATACAAAAAATAGCCTACGACCATTCTCAGACCTACCGAGTATGGACAAAAAAAACCGGCCAAGTGCGAGCCGGACTCGCGCACGAAGGGTTCCGTACAATTATCTATAAAAATCACGTTTGTTGTATGGGAGCCCCCTTTAAATACCTATTTTTGGGAGCTTATAATTCGAAGCCGATTGCTCGGGAATAGACAGACCTACTCTCAAACCTTAATTTATATACATAACTACATATACTAGCGCCACCACAAAATGTGTGCAAAATTAGAACTACTGAGGTGATTGGTTGTCTACCGTCGATTGTTAGTTAATTAGCAAGCCATCTAGTTTGGCAAATACATTGTAGATGGCGCTGTAATAAACAAATCATGTTTGATGTATGGGAGCCCCCTTAAATATTTATTTAATTCCATTTTTTAGTATTTGTTGTTATAGCGGCAACCAAAATACATCATCTGTGAAAATTTCAACTCTCTAGCTATCACGGTTCCCGAGATACAGCCTGGTGACAGACGGACGGACAGCGGAGCCTCAGTAATAGGGTTTCCGTTTTTACCCTTTGGGTACGGAACCCTAAAAAATGATAAAAATCGGTCAAGCCGTTTCGGAGGAGTTCGATAACAAACACCGTGACACGAGATTTTTATACAGGGTGTCCCAGAAACCGACGATAATCCGTTAAGGGCTGATAGACCTACTAATTACCTACCAGAATATCACATTTTAGGTTTAGTAAAAATCTTTTAGTTTTCGAGATATTGACATTTTTGCAAAAATCTCGATTTTTCTCCCTCAGTTGAGTTTTTCGTCTGCCACAGCTAAGCATATTTTTAATATCCAGTGCCACTTTAGCGTAGTTATTTTTTTTTAAACCATGGAGGACCAAAGTTACGGGATGAAACAGAAAAATATCTGAAAACTGTCTCTTAAGTCGTTTTTCATCCAAGTTTGACTAAATATTAAAATAAAGTGATATCACGTTTAAAAGCCCATCTTTTCTGCAATATTTATCAGTAATCAGATTTACTAAATTCGGTCATTTGAGGCTGTGGCAGACGAAAAACTCAACTGAGGGAGAAAAATCGAGATTTTTGCAAAAATGCCAATATCTCGAAAACTAGAATATTTTTGCTAAACCTAAAATGTGATATTCTGGTAGGTAATTAGTAGGTCTGTCAGCCCTTAACGGATTATCGTCGGTTTCTGGGACACCCTGTATATTAGAGATTAAATATGTTTATGTTATGTATTTTAATCCGCATCCAACGCGTTCCCGGCCCTAAGCAACAACATTGACGGTCCAAAATCGTATGTCTTGGCAACGTTGTCAAACGGTTTAAGGGTTACTCCGGCTCTGGTGGCACCATGCCACTGGTGTGTGTGTGTGTGTGTGTGTACCTGCGGCAGCGGCGTGTGCGGCGGCGCGGAGTCGCGCGGGCGGCGCGGGGGCAGCGGCGGCGGGGTGCCGCAGCACGCCGCTGAAACATACTTATTGTTAAAAATAGTTACAATAAAAATAGTAGTAAAATATATATAATTTTAATAATCTTAATTATACATCAATGCCATTGCGTTTTTTATGGTTTCATGCCTTTTATTGATATTTTTATGTTTTTTTTTTGTCACTGTGTGAACTGTAATTTTAATTTGGAATTTTAAATTGCAATTTTACCTATTTATTAATGTTTGGATAGTATTTTTAATGTGTTCTTTAATTGTTTAAATATAATGGTAGTTTTTATTTCGCATGTTCATGTGTTCTTTACTGATTTTGAATTGTTTATGATTTGAATTCTTCGATTTTATCTGAGTCACATTTAAAAAATCCTAACTTAATTTATTTATACTTAGGGGCTGTTTCACCACCTTATTGTCAAACTACTGGTTACGTAACCAATGAATAAACTAAGTACTGCACAAATCTGTCGGCCAGTTTTTTTTCAGTTTCACCACTCCAGTCCTGTGCAAACTAAGTAACACTTTACTAATCGTCGGTTTAACAAAAAGTCGGAATAGCAACGTCCCATTTCACGACCACGGGTTCCTGTTCGCATATTTTCGTTCAAAGAGTCGCTCATTATTAAAGCAAAATAAATCGTAAACTATGTAATTTTTAAACACATCTATTTTTTTGCATAAACAAATGTGTAACATTATAATTAATCCAAAAACGGTATTTATTTACGATACTTTGGTTAACAATAACAAAGAAAAATAAAATCACGTAAAACGAATCGAAAAGTGGCGCCAAACCCTTTGACAGATTAACTTTTTTTTTAATGGCGATGTACAAGTTCAGGTAGAACAAACGATTGTGCCACTGAAAAAAAGTATGTAATTAAAAAATATTACGAAATTTTGGATTTATTTTTAAATACAAAAAGCGTACTTTTTATTTTTTTGCGTATTTTTTATTCAAATCTTGATATTTAAATTCTCGTTTGCAATTTAGCATCACTTCTTTCTTTAAAAAATAAAAAATACTTTGATTTATTTTTCTGAAACCGGCTGAAGGGCTCTCCAACCATGGCCACAAAAAAATAAACTAACTAATTAAAAAGATATGTGACGGATAAAAATGCTAAATGCCACCTGATCTGATGGTCAAATTAAGAAATAGTTTGTCCGTCACTTAGCGCTAATCAAGACTGGTGAAACAGAAATTTTTATTCCATGTGACAAATAAGGTTATGATCAAGCTAATCCGAACTTTAAAAAAAGTGGTGAAACAGCCCCTTAGTGTTTTATTTTCTGGTTTTAACTTTAATATTTTTGTAATTTTAACAGACGTCTCGCTTTATGGTCGATGATATGTACTCTGTAATTATCGTATATATCAGAATAATATACATGTAACTAGTTTTTATGTACTGAATAAATAAATAAATAAACATACAACAATATGATATCTTGTATTCATACGTCGTTATCGCAGGAGCAAAAACGATTTGACAGCACTGAAAGATTATGACAAATAAGCAATAACAGAAGAGACACTGATATCAAGCAACATACATGCCTACGACTTCGAAATTTATCAACTTTAATTCTAATATCCGACCTTCATACTTGACTTGATTACTAATACATATTTAAAAATATTAACTACGCAATCGCAACGTAAAACTCTTCAGCCATTCTTCTTGTTTGACATTGTCATTTATTATTTATTAATTATTCATAATAATAATTGTGTTCACAACATAATTAATTATTATCTATTACGAAATCCAAATAAAACCCCAGTAAATATACGTTATTAAAAATACACCCATTGCTGGGTTATTATTCAAATAGACACAATTATTCTAGGTAGGTAAACGTTTAAACAGTAAGTATAAAACAAATTTCATTGACCTTTTCCAGCGAAATCTTCATGCAACTAAAACTTCTTAGATGCTTAGAACTTGTAGGCAGAATATATCCGTATAGTAAACAGACATTCTGTTATTTATGGATATGTATGTACGGGTCAAATCTTGGAAGTTGAATTTGACCCACTTCCAGTGGTGGGATTTACTTGAAATTTGGTGTACTTATGTAAGTTGGATGACAATGCAAGTACAGTCAACAAAAAGTACAGTCAGCGAAAAAGCTTGCATTGAAAATGAAATTTTTAACAAAAACTTATTGGGTATATTTTAAATTTATATCAAATAGTTTTGCAATAATTTTAGTTAGTATTTTTGGCCTGGCCGCATGACCATTCGAATTCTAAACTAAACACAGTTTACATTATCTATGGTAGACGACTCGAATAAAGTGATAGTCCGTATTTAGCGATTACTTTATTCAATTTAAGTGTTTAGAGACAAAATAATTTAATTTTTGGATCGTTTTTGCTCGCAATGTGATTAAAATCATTGTGTGTATCACGGGCAGTAGGGGGGTTACAAACTCGAGTCATTAAAAGCCCTCCGCCTTCGGCGTCGGGCTTCTAATAGACTCTCGTTGGGTACGTATCAAAATATATAAAGTTTAAAACAAATAATGGACGAAATACATAATGGTCATAATACATACTAAAATTTTCTATGAAACTATTGATTAAACGAATTTTTTTAATCGTGTAATCTACAGATTTGTTTAGGTTAGGTTAGGTTTATTTTATGAAAATCCTGTAAAGTTGTGAATTTCCAAGAAAATTGCATTATATCAAATGACCATTATGTATTTCGTCCATTATTTGTTTTAAACTTTATATATTTTGATACGTACCCAAACTTAACATAACCTAAACCTACCTATGTTTCTGTGTCGATTGATATAATGCAATTTTCTTAAAAATTCTCAACTTTACAGGATTTTCATAAAATAAACCTAACCTAACCTAAACCAATCTGTAGATTACACGATTAAAAAAGTTAGTTTAATCAATAGTTTCATAGAAAATTTTAGTATGTATTATGACCATTATGTATTTCGTCCATTATTTGTTTTAAACTTTATACAGGGTGTTTGGTAGCTACGTGCAAAGCTTTAAGGGGGTGATAGCCGAGGTATTTTTGAACATTTTTAGCCATATATGTCAACAAACAACAAATTTTAGGAAAATACCCAGAATTTGACAGTCACGAGTCAATATTGCCCCAATGAGCGTTAATTTGGAAACCAAATCTTATATTTCGGATAGTTTAATGTGTATTAGACCAAATGAAATAATTTTTAAGTGTCTTTCTTGCCACAAAAACAAAATGGAGGCCTTCGAAATTACTAAAAATGTCTTAGGTTCGAACAGAGTAATTTTTCTGTGCCATAAAAAAAAATTAAAAAAAAATCCTTGAAATGATCAAACGTTTTTAGAAAAATGCCTGTTTATTGTTCTTTCTTTTAAGGTGTCACTCATTGACATTGCTTGCTAAATCTGAGATAAAAAGTAAAAACCAAACTCAGGGAGCACGCGCTAAGAATGCACTAGTCTTGAAATTTTACTAGTAAATAACATGTGAAAAAGACAAGTCTACGTCATTTTTCTGTGCCATATTTAAAATTTCCAAATTAACGCTCATTGGGGCAATATTGACTCGTGACTATCAAATTCTGGCTATTTTCCTAAAATTTCTAAGTCTTCAATTAAAAAAAAAAACAAATTTCGGCTAAGACATATATGGCTAAAAATGTTCAAAAATACCTTCGGCTATCACCCCCTTAAAGCTTTGCACGTAGCTACCAAACACCCTGTATATTTTGATTGATACGTACCCCTCTCGTTAGTGATCCTTGTTTCCTCTTTCACCATCTTCTCCATCTTCCTTCTGTGAACTTTTGTGTTACTGTGCTTGCTTGATAATAAACTGTCAAATGCTGCAAACTATTATAATAATGGCGATGATGGTGATGACTGACCGTTCGGCGTGACGGGCTGCGGCGGGGGCGGCGGCTGCGCGGGGAAGCAGAACGCGGAGGCGGCCGCGGGGGCGGGCGCGGGGGCGGGCGCGGGCGCGGGGGACGGCGGCGCGGGCGCGGGGGAGCGCTTAGGAGACATCACTGACACCCTGCACCGAACAAACAACTTGTTCACTTCACATGTGAGTACAGGGGGCTTACCATGATCTTTCAATAAACGATCCAAACGCAGAGCAGTTCAATTTAGGCACCTAAACTGAATCGTGAAATTGGTACCACGACGTCTATGTCTCAGAGCTGAGTCTCAATCGCTTACAAGTGAATGAAAGACAGATATTGTCTCTGGTCCGAAACTGAAACGCTAAGTCGCGAAAGGGATGCTGCTATATGCAAACCAAATATATCTATCTCTTTTAGTGTCGACTGACGTTTGGACGTTCGAAACCCAAAGTACTTTTAAAGTTAGCTTACGGTTTGATTTTTTCTTCATTTTTAAAGTACTGAAAACTTAAAAAAAAAACTCATTTTCTTAAATAATGTTTCTTTGTCATAAAATATGGCTTTTTTAGAACCAAATATAATTTTTAACACAGTGGTTATGAAACCTTTGTACAAAATGCAGTGGTTATAATCTGCAGCTATGATTCGGAACGCGAGGGCTATCGCGTATGAATTCGCCTCTGGAGGCGCTAGTGTAGCTTGAGGTCTTCGAAATGTCAAATGTCACTGTTTACGGTTTGGCTTCGCGAGTTTATTTCTATTTATATTAATATTGCGATATTTAGCAATCCGTTAGATTAATTATGGCAAACATAAGTTACGGATCAATGAATGTGATTGCTTTAAAAGCGCAGTTAAGAAAAAGTGGTTCAAAATTAAACGGTCTGAAAGAACAGCAATTCAGAGGTTAGTTTTTTACTATATAAACAAACAATTTTTTGTCTAAAATTTGCTTGTTTACCTAGATTACAGCTGTTTTTTTCTTTTTGCAGGCTTCAAGACTATGAAAGGAATAATAATTTTGTTGGAAACATAGGAGATGAAATACTAAAAACCGATTTGGCGTGCATACTGTTGAGTGGCCTTCAAACAGTTCGTACAGCAGTGTAACATCGAGAAGTGTACTTATCACCTGAGTTATCATATTTTATGAGCATTGCCTTTGAATAAGATGGAAAAATTGTTCAATCCATGTGTGAGTGTGCTGCTGGTTTGGGACCAAAGGCAAAGCAAAAAGCAAAGTTGTCTGAATGGCGTATTAAGAAAACACCCACAGAAAACAAACAGATATGGCATGAGCCGAAAAAAAAGAAAATGAACTTGTCTCCTAAAAAAGCTGAAAATCTTACATTTGAAATACAAAAATATAATGTCACCAAACCAAAACGAAATAATATGTGTTTTGATCCACATCCTGATAACACTTGCAGCACTGTACAATGGTATGATTATGTTAGGAACAATGTAATAAACTATTGCTCTTTAGAGAAAATACGGCTGGGCATAAAGTGGTGTGTTTGAAGTTGCTTCCTTACATGGAATATCTAATGACCATAATTACCTTAAATTAGTACAACGAAACCCTACCTACTCTTCTTCTACTATGTTATATGTGTCTATTTCATGTGTTATTTATACTTGAAAGGTTTAGGTAGTTAACTAAATGTAAACAAACTTCAGTTTCCAAATTTGGCACATTCAAGGATTCAAAACATTTTGTTTATCTATCATTGTAATACAAACTAGACTAACGTATTTTAATACAGAAATGTAAATGTTTATATAGTTTAATGGGAGAGTTACAGTATTTAAGACATATTATAGTATCACACATATTTACATTTAGTTAATTACCTAAACCTTTCAATAACCTTCTCTTCTTCTTTCTTCTTTTTTCTTTTAACCTTTTGTTAATTATTATAGTAGATAATAGGGATGATTATGTATTGAAAGGATAAATAAAAAGTTTAGATGATTGATTTATTTTTACTTTTATTTACTTTACTATAATTACTATAATTAACTGTCCAAAATACTTATTTACATTATATTTTTCCTGAAATTAGTGAGCATAAAGCATACAAATATGATTGTTCCTCCAAGTGGTACTAAATTAGATGATAACTTATTACTAAGAATCTTAAATGTTTTTCCTAAACCAATGACATGCTGAACATTGATAGGTTCAGATGACAATTTATTTGATTGTCTGAGTTGGTGTGCTTCAAACTGATTACACCCTTTTTTCAGAAACTGTGGCATGTTTACTGTAACATTCATATGTGAAACAAGATCTTGAATATTAAAGCCACGATCACCAAGAATAATGTCCCCTTTGTCCCCTTTTTGAAGTAGATTTATTATGCCACACTTTTCGAATAAGTTTCTGTCACTGACAGATCTATCATATGCATCTGAAACAAAGGTCACACATCCAGAGCCAGAAATTCCTACCAATACTTTTAATGTGTTTGCTGATTTGTATTTAGAATATGTAGCTAGTTGTGATACTGGGTTTTGTGGTTTTTCAATTTTTGTTTCTGTGCAATCTATTATTTTATTACTTGTACAGTTATTATTAATCTTCCTTTGATACATTTTGATCAATTGTTTCCTTCGGTACCCATACATTCCGATCCTTGAACTTACAGTAAAGATAATTAATCCATGTTATGAAGTACTTGCTCACAGAAGTTTTGCTTATTTCAAAATGGAAAGATAGCTCTTGGTTACACATATTTCTTCGCAATATTAATAGTGTTAAATAAAACTGATCTGTTGATGTCACTGCATGTTTTACTCGAGCTGGCTACATTGATGGATCCTTTAAATTGTTTACTTCATCACCAGAAAGGTTGAACACGAACATTAAATGGTTATAATTCTCAAAACCAGTGTAAAATAGTATGACATCACATCAGGCTTCTCTTTAAGATTTACAATTCGAAACATGTTTGATGTGATTTTTCTATTACTTCCATGTTCTGACAACTTAGCAGTATTAGTTAAGCTCTATTCACATTTGCATAAAGAGCATTGTACTGAGACATCTTTATTTGAATTTTCTATACTTATTTCTTCAAATGTTTCTTCAAAAAACTGGAAATTAAGAAAATTGTTTATTTGTTACATTGAAATAGGTACTCCTAACAACACTATTATTATTAGATACGATACGCAGTTTATGTCGACAAAGGCTGCTGTGATAAATGTGTATGAAGAAAGTCTTTCATTTACTTACAAAATGTTGTTCACATTGATTTTCTTCTTTATTTGAAGCAAGTGTTGCAGTTTCACGTTTCTTTTGACGTTGAAGAGCTCTCTCGGTACGTTTTCTTTTAATTTCCTTTCTCTCTTCACTTTCATGGTTCCAGGAAAATCGACTAGGCACCGCTTTTGGTTTTAGTAGGAATAGCTGAAATTTTTTAACAAAAGATGAAAGTATGCAAAACTTGCTCAGTTTCAAGGTTGGGGTAAATCAAATGTCTGATGCAAGCACGGTATTTAGAGCGCGCGCAGACAGAAAGCGGTCTGGAGTTCCGAGTTCCGCGTTCAGAGTTCTGTGTATTGACCGCTCGAGAGTTCCGACCGCCTGCTGTGTGCGTTATCGTAAGGGACTCAGTACAATCGAAAGAACGCAGAACTCTGAACGCGGAACGCGGAACGCCAGACCGTGCTCTGTCTGCAAGCGCTCTTAGGAATAAGAAAAATCATTAGGTACTTACGATTTTCTGTATTTGATTCTTTAGGTACCTAATGCATAATCGTCAAGGTTTAAATGTTTTTTACAAACACGTGAATGTTTTGGAGTGACATAGTTGACCCTGCGAATCGCTACTACCACTGCTTTGAGACACTTTTATCTTTCGGAAACTTATGTCCGCCTTCCTTTTCCGAGCAAAACGGGACTGCGCAACACTGTGGCATGGCCAAAACGTTTCTATTGTATTAAATATGAAATTAATAGTTAAATATTAAATGTCAATTTTTTTTGGCACCCGTAATAACAAACTTTGACAGGCGTAATGAGTAACTTATAATGAATCGCTAAATTTGACACTGAAGCTATTCAATTCCTACTCAAGTTAAGCGTCATGGTACGAAAATCACTTGAAGTGAGTGAATAAAAATGTCTGTATCGCTACCGCTGAACCGCACTTGAACTGAATCGCAAAAGTAACGTCGTGGTACGAAATAGCGATGCAGTTCAGTTTAGAGCCTAATCTGAATCGTATTAAGAGATCATGGTAAGCCCCCAGTTGTTCTTTATGTCGATACAATGCTATTTAAAATAGTTTTTTGATGATCGTAAAAAATAAAAAGTAAAATCTTCGTCTAACCCTAGGGCTACACACATAAAAATTGAATGAAATTTAAAAATGTTTTGTATACAAATTGTTCTAATATACTTTTATTTTCTTTAAAAACGAACAAATTATTACCTAACGGTTCTTAAAGAAAATAAAAGTCTTATCACGAATTATTATAGGGATGGCGACTGGGTTAAAAATATGTCATTCTATTTAGTCCGTCAGTTAGATTATGGGAAAATATGGGACACGTATTTTTTGGTTTATCAAATTATTAAAAATCTACAAAGATATAGATCATCAAACTTCCGGAGTGGGGGCTTGTGACGTCACCCTTAGGTAAAAATTGTACCATATGGTGACGTCACTCGAAACTTCTAAGCACTGTATCCTCGTCATTTTTTGTTTGTTAAACAAAAGAAAAAATACGTGTACAATATTTTTTAATAATCTAACTGACGGACTAAACAGTTTTTTTTAGTCGTCTAGCCTATTGCAGTAGACACATTAATTTATATATTACAACAATTTGTATACAAAACATTTTTAATTTTCATTCAATTTTTATGGAATAATCGAGGAAAACTAACAAAATAGCAACGTTGCCAGCTCAGCAGGTATAGACCCTTTTAACAAATGTCAAAGTTGTCAAACAGACCTGACGATACTAGCACCAAATAGCCTCTCATAGAAAACACTCATTAAAAGAAAACCGGCCAAGTGCGAGTCGGACTCGCGCACGAAGGGTTACGTACCATTATCTATAAAAACGGCAAAAAATCACGTCTGTTGTATGGGAGCCCCCCTTAAATATTTGTTTTATTTTAATTTAATTATTTATACCTGCTTCTACCTGCTGCCGTTATCAATATCGAACAAAAACTAGCAAAAAAATCACTTTCAATTTCAAATGTCCAACTATCACGGTTTATGAGGTATAGCCTGGTGACAGACTGACGGACAGCGAAGTCTCAGTAATAAGGTCCCGTTTTTACCCTTTGGGTACGGAACCCTAACGAACCATTATTTTTACAATGTTCTCTAATGTTAACCTATTTCGTTGGAAATCTAAAACCCATTTATTAGCCACAAATGCTTTTTCTACTTCAACTGACGTTAGTGAAGCGAATTTGTAAACAGAAATTTCATCGAATGCGGATTCGTGTGTTATTTGTACATTTTTATATAATTTTACTACTATTTTTATTAGCATTTTTATTTATACTATAAGATTATAATTATAACCTACACTCATTTAATCTCGTTTATTTTACTAACATAATACCAACACGGAAATAACGTTTATTTTTTGAACTGTTTAATTGGTATCGCGAGCTAAACGGCGTATCCATAATACCATTTCTACTTCTCATCGGTCACTGATGATTACTGTCCCTTACTTAGACGTAAAAAAATATTTATTTCTACAAAATAAACTGTCATTAAAATTCCCATGCCCCATACTCACCGGTTCAGCAGTTAGCTCACGAAAGACAGACGGTCGCTCAAAGCAGACGCAGTTTCGTGTTCGGTATTAAATTAAAACATATGGCGACGTATCAGATAACCGTGCGGCATAATATACTGATTACATAATATTTTTGACTAGTTATTTAGCAACCTTGGAATGCCAATATTATACATTTTATGCCCGCGGCTTTGGCCACGTTGGAAAAAGGTTAGGTCTCTCATCATCATCATCATTTCAGCAAATGTAGTCTAAGATCCGTACTACAGGCGACCATCCATCTCTCATCTGTTTAAGAGCCATATCATCAGGGTTTGCACTTTTAAGGCCACAACAAACCGGGAGCGCGAGGCGCCAACGGAGCGTGCCCAGCGCGTTCTATAACACCGAATCAAATATACGGTGACACACCGGCAGCGCGTCACGCCGTATTTGATTCAGTGTTATTGATCGCGCTGGGCACGCTCCGTCGGCGCCCCGCACTCCCGGTTTGTTGTGGCCTTTAGTGCCGATGACGTTAAACCACACGTAGGTTGATTTCAAATAGTCTTTTCGTTACCTTTTCGTCGACTTATCAAGTTATCAACCTCTTTTATTAAACATATGGCCACTTGAAATGAGAAGTACCATAATGTCTTGACTGACATTGTCATTCAGATTAACAATAAATTGACGTTGTGATAATACAGGGTGCTAACAATAAATTTAGGTATAGCTTGTCTACTTAAAAATGTCGCGCCCCACCACCGCATTTACGCACATGTGTCAAGAGAAATATTTCTCTATTGTAGCTTAAATTGAGTTTCAAATCCTGTGCGTAAATTCGGTGGGGCGCGTCATTTTAAATTAGACAAGCTCTACCAATATTTGTATCTACTCATCAAAACAAGTCACTTTTATTCTAACAACTTTCTAAAAAAAAATCTCGATTTTCCATTACTAAAGCAGTAATCTGTTTGGATGAATATGTATAAAAAGTTTGCGTTTTATTTTTACATTTTGAAAAGTTGTCTCAGTAAAAGTCCAGATAAAGATTAGACCTCACCTCGGCCGGTCTCTCGCTGGTAGCGGGCTCGGAGGCGGCCGCGGCGGATCACTCACGGCCGGCACAGCTGGTAAACAGACACATTACATTAGCGTACAATTATACATTTATAGCTCTCCATTCTCATTTAAATATGGGGCATCGATAAATTGAGTGAGGCATTCTGGACTCATATCACGTAAGGGCATTTCTATTTTTCGTTGTACCGAAAATTAAGAAATTTGTTAACAGGGAATTAAAATTAGTCCATTTGGTTACGCACTTTTTTAAGCCTTTACAATAAATAAATAAATAAATATTAGGGGACAATCTTACACAAATCGACCTAGTCCCAAACTAAGCAAAGCTTGTACTATGGGTACGTACTAGACGACGATAAACATACTTATACAGATAAATAAATACTTAAATACATAGAAAACATCCATGACTCAGGAACAAATATTCGTGCTCATCACACAAATAAATGCCCTTACCGGAATTCGAACCCAGGACCTCTTGCTTCGTAGGCAGGGTCACTACCAACTAGGCTAAAGCGGTCGTTAAAAAAAAAACCGGCCAAGTGCTAGTCGGATCGGACAAGTTTAACAATGTGTAACAAGTAGTGAAGAATTGTGTGAAAAGATTTTTCCTATATATCGACATATATAGGAAAAATTTGTGTCTAAACTCCTGACCAGTGGTGGTGTAGGGGTTTGGCACGCAGCACGGAATGCCGAGGACCTGGGTTCGATTCCCAGCGCTGGTCTCTTTTTCTGGTTTTCTTCTGTGTATCCATGTTTCAGTTTGAAAATACATGTTGTACACTCACGGGTGTGCGCCTCGCTCTTGGGCTTCACTTCCACGGGGTGCGTGTGCTTGACCGTGCTGTTACGAGGTAGCAAAGGCGGTACTCGTTCCTGTGGCACAATAACACATATACATAAATATCTTGGGCATTCTTCTTGGCGATGACGGTCCTACCGAAAGCGATGGTAGTTTGAAAATAAAGTAACAAGTGCGAGTCGGACTCGCGCACGAAGGTTAAGTACCATTATCTCTATGAAAACGGCAAAGAATCACATGTTTGTTGTATGGGAGCAGTGTTGTCACATCTACCAACTTTTTGGTAGATCTACCTATTTTGCCTCCGGTCTACCTCTCTACCACCCGCGGCCTCTAATCTACCTCTTTTTCAAAACATTTCCGTTGCAAACAATTTCTTTGTTTCTGTCCACTTCATCATAGAAGTGTGAATGTTGTGAGACTGTTCTCGCCCATAAATAATCGCACACACAAAGTTTTTTTTTACAAGTGGTGTTCCTAACTCCAATCATTTGAAATTGTTTAACAAAAACATGTAAAAGCACCATCCATAAATAATTTTGAACATTTTCACTAATTTTCATTCATTAAAAAGGTACTGATTTAACTAAAGTGGTAGATCTACCTATTTTCAATTCTACCTATTTCTATTAACTTTTGGATTTTATTCTACCAATTTTTCAAAATTGTATGTGACAACATTGTATGGGAGCCCCCCTTGAATATTTATTTTATTTTAATTTAATTATTTATTTTTAAAGTGAATATATAACTAAATATTCTGTGAATATTTCAAGCGTCTACCTGTTGTTGTTATCAATATCGAGCAAAAACGAGCAAATAAATCGTTTGTTGTATGGGAGCCCCCTTAAATATTTATTTTAATCTGGTTTTTAGTATTAGTTGTTATAGCGGCAACCGAAATACATCTTCTGTGACAATTACAACTGTCTGGCTATCACGGTTCATGAGATACAGCCTGGTGACATACACATGCGGAATAAACGTTTTGATTTTGATTTTTTTTTGAGTATGCCATCATGCATGACCCACTTTGTAGGGTCAACGTCATAAATAAGTGATCATTTCTGTACCTTGTCAATTTAACGTCATGTTTGAAAAACCATTCGAAATTATGTCACACTGAAAACGACAAAGTACAAAAGTGATCACTTATTTATGACGTTGAGTACAGTCAGAGCTGCCAAACCACGATTCTGACGAACTGACGCGTCAGTTGATTGAATTATTTCCCATGATGATGACAATGATGCAGGATCACTCACGTCTGGATACAGCACGGAGTCGGCGAGCGGACCGCGCGGCGACAGCGCTGGCTTCCGTTCCGGCGCGTATAGAGGTGTCCTGCAAACAAAAAAACGTAAGATTATTTAATAGTAATTTACTACAAAGATTCAATGGAACTTGCTAACTCTGTAAACAAAAGACGTAACTTTGTTTTGTTACTGTTTCTTCTTTAATTTTCACACCACCTCATCAAACACCATTGAAACCATACACTGTTGAAACGGTCGTTACCGTGAAATACAAAACCGTAAAATATATAACTGTATCTTGGATATTTCATTAAGGGGCTGTTTCACCACCTTATTGTCAAACTACTGGTTACGTAACCAATGAATAAACTAAGTACTGCACAAATCTGTCAGCCAGTTTTTTTTCAGTTTCACCACTCCGGTCCTGTGCAAACTAAGTACCACTTAACTAATCGTCGGTTTAACAAAAAGTCGGAATAGCAACGTCCCATTTCCGTCCACGCGTTCCTGTTCGCATATTTTCGTTCAAAGAGTCGCTCATTATTAAAGCAAAATAAATCGTAAACTATGTAATTTTTAAACACATCTATTTTTTGCATAAACAAATGTGTAACATTATAATTAATCCAAAAACGGTATTTATTTACGATACTTTGGTTAACAATAACAAAGAAAAATAAAATCACGTAAAACGAATCGCAAAGTGGCGCCAAACCCTTTGACAGATTAACTTTTTTTTTAAAGGCGATGTACAAGTTCAGGTAGAACAAACGATTGTGCCACTGAAAAAAAGTCTGTAATTATAAAATATTACGAAATTTTGGATTTATTTTTAAATACTAAAAGCGTACCTATATTTTTTATTCAAATCTTGATATTTAAATTCTCGTTTGCAATTTAGCATGACTTCTTTCTTTAAAAAATACTTTGATTTATTTTTCTGAAACCGGCTGAAGGGCTCTCCAACCATGGCCACAAAAAATAAACTAACTAATTAAAAAGATATGTGACGGATAAAAATGCTAAATGCCACCTGATCTGATGGTCAAATTAAGAAATAGTTTGTCCGTCACTTAGCGCTAATCAAGACTGGTGAAACAGAAATTTTTATTCCATGTGACAAATAAGGTTATGATCAAGCTAATCCGAACTTTAAAAAAAGTGGTGAAACAGCCCCTAAAAGTTTAAAATGGTTTCATAAGTTAGGTTATTAGGACCTGATGGAATGACGTTTTTGTCTCTTTTAAATTCTACAATTGTCTGTGATGGGTAGTGTTGTGACTTTGGTTATCTCACGCTCTATACCTGCCAACGCGATTGTATACACTACGCGGTAGTTAGGCAATTTTAAATTTCAATAAATACGTGAATTCAGATTGATCGTTTTCATTCCCTTTTTATTAAAACCTACTTGTTTTTTATTTTCGGTATTTTATTATTCGATATGGTTTGACATAAGTTAGTAAGAGTATTGTCCATCACTAGTAAATTCATCATTCAGAGACAATTTCAATATGGCGGTTTGTTTACATAGTTTGCAAGTTCCATTGAATGACAGATCACGAGTCCTACAAGAGTAGTTTTTAAAAAAAAATGTGCATACGTTAAAGCTCCAAACGCAGAGACAACAGAGGCGTGGCGGTTGTAATATTCTATCTTGTATGAACGGCTGTGCGGTACCGTACCGCGAACTCGTTCATACAAGGTAGAATATTACAACCGTCACCGCGTCTGTGCGTTTGGAGCTTAAGGCCCTACCGAGCTTTTGGCGCTAATCGAATTTAGGTATTCTATGTAAGTGTGCCTAAAAGCGGCAAGAATCAAAGCCGTGCGTAAGCGCGAGCGACACAAGTTCCCCGTCCGATAGCCGAAGGAGAACTACGCAACTAACTATACGGGTTGGGTCCTGAAGGCCTTATTTGCTTTTAGCCTTGGTATTTAAAACGTCTCAGTTCAGTAGTACATTTACCTAATGCCATGATTACAAAATTGTTTTAGTTTCAAGAAGACTTTCTTAGCAAAACGTCTAGGACGTGAAATGCACAAGTAGGCAGAATGACTCAATATTGTATAAGGTCTTGATTGTATTATATTTGTAATGAAGGTTATCCAGACCATTTACCTATTGAAACATTATGACATTAAGTCGTTTTACAGCGAAGTCATTCAGTCTACTATGTCTTATAGCATTGAAGGCGTTTTACAGACCAAGACATTTTGCAACGCGGACAAATATACAACTAAGGTGCTCTGCTCGTCAAGGCTAAATGCAAGTAAGGCCTTCAGGACCCAACCCAATTATACGGACAAGGAGGTGGCATGACGGCTCAAAATAGGTTGGTCAGACCGCGCGTGTGTTTAGGTATTTTCATCATAATACTAAAACAATTACATATATCAAAAATGTAGCAACATTAGGCCCTAGAAAACATCTTGTTTTATTAACACTCAAAAAGTCATGACCTGCTGTGCAGTATTTACGCCTTACTAAGGATTTATTTTATTTTTTAGAGAAGACTTTGGATTTTTTTTTATCGAGCATACTACAAGTAATCGTGTTTCGAAAAACACTGGTCACTAGAGTGAATCCACAAATATCTCACACATGAATTTCAGGACTAAAGCTTTGCTAGTAATGACTAATATAACATCAAGGGATTAAATGAATGCAATAAATGCGCCAAAAGCTCGGTAGGGCTTTAAGAACGTGACGAAAGGGCACTGTGGACGAGTACATACCGTTCGTGGCGCGGCGAATGCCTCTCTATCGTCCGCGGCGACGGTGGCTCCTCGCTACGGATGCTCCTGTCAACAGAGTCACATTAAGCCTTTGCACAAACCAGAGTTCACTAGGAACAAAAAAGGGTAAGCGGCTACGTCCATAAGATTCAATGTGTTACAGAATTACTATTAAAAAACCTCGCGGTGAACTTAACCCGTGAAATGGTCGATGGACACCGCTTATCCGTAAACTTTTTTGTGGTCAATGTAGTGGACACTGCCGGCACAAAAAGTAGAGGGACAAGTGATGACGCTCGGACACTCTACGGGTTATTAAACTAATAAATGTTAAAGTGTATGGAACTGTGTGTGTTCGCTCAGAGTTAAATAATAAGTGTCAAAGTGTAATTCTTATCTTTAACCCAGAATTAACGACTTAAATTTTTAACTTAGACTATACAAGGGGCCCTAAAAAGAAGAAATGAAGAGAAATGAAAAAGAAAAAAAACATCAATAGAGTTGCGTAGTTTAAAATTCATACAAAAGCGGAGCGGAGCGATGAAGAAAAGAGAGGAGCGGAGCGTAGAAAAGAGCGTGAGCTAGCTCTGTATAAGGAAAAAAACATAATTCGAGACTCCACTCCGCTCCATTACCTCGCTCTACTCCGCTCCGTTACGTCGCTCAACTCCGCTTCGCTACTAACTTAGCTCCACTACCTCGCTCCGCTCCGCTCCGTTACATACATCGCTTCGCTCCGCTCCTTTACCCCGCTCCGCTCCGTTACCTCGCTCAACTCCGCTCCACTACCTACACAGCTCCGCTACCTCGCTCCACTCAGCTCCTTTACCTCGCTCCGCTCCGCTCCGCTCCGTTACCTCGCTCTACTCCGTTCCGCTCCGCTCGATTACATCACTCTGGTCCGTTACGTCAATCTTCTCCGCTAGCATGCCCCGCTCCGATCAGTTACCTCGGTCCGGTCCTGTAGCACGCTGCGGCGGCTGCGGCTGCGGGCAGCTACTCACTTGGCCTTGTCGAACAGCGCCAGCCCCTTGTCCAAGAGGCTGAGCTGGCTGCAGGCGGCGCTGGCGGGCCGCTCCAGCCGCGGCGACACCAGCGAGTTGCGACCCTCCTCGTGCCTCCAGCCTACGCGACACACGACCATATAACAATTGGGATGCACCAAAAAAAATAACCTATAGTTTTTATATTTTTTTTGGAAAGAATAGGATATTTTAAGACACCATTTTCATCGATTTTGAATTTGGTTGAGTATTTAATTTTTTATATTTTTTTTTTAGAAATACGTTGGATGACGTCACAGTGAGAGCCATAGCCTAGAAAAATTCAAGTCGTACATAACATAATCTGTGGCACTACCACGGCACTACTGAGACCCTAGTACGAAGTGCATAATTCGAACTTCGTTTCATGCCGTCCCGCTCACGCTAATATGATTTGACACGAGAGTGAGAGGGATGATACGATACGAACTTTGATTTTTGTAGTAGTGCCCCTGATTTGTCTTGTCACTGTCAATATTACAAGCACGGCTTAGGGTCCTAAATGAACCATGACAAAATAGTTTTATTTATTTCTCTTCTTTTAGCTTCGATTATTCCTGTTTGTTTAATGGTGTGATAGTAAATAGATATTTTTTATTAAAATCTGATATTTAAATTCTTTCATATTTACTTGTAACGTAGTAATTTAATAATTAAATTTGTAAAAATACATTGCGAGTATTGTATACATTTCGGACTTTATGATAAATGACAACTGTTTAAAGCCAGGTGTGCATCATGTGATTAAAGTTCTGTCTTTGTCACTCTTTGCTATTATAAGCAGGACAGCAACATTTCAAACTGTCAATTTACTTTAGAGTGTAGACCTGCTTTATATCTGCCTTTGTGACGATTCACTGCAGGGGTCAAATGAAGGACATTACTTAAATTTTCTTTATTTAATTCAGATTATCATATTTTTGGAATCTGATTTCTGAAAACGCTTCACAAAGCCTATTTCTCCAAACGGTTTTCGATTTATTATACGTTGCCAAAAATTGGGACATCCCAATTATACAATCAGGGTTTCATACTAAATACAAACTGAAACATGGATGCACAGAAAAACCCAGAAAAAAGACCAGCACTGGGAATCGGACCCAGGCCCTCAGCATTCCGTGCTGCGTGCTAAACCCCTGCACCACCACTGGTCAGGAGTTTAGACACAAATTTTTCCTATGCATCGCACAACTCAGCCTGCTTTTATCACTTTTGCAGCGACACTAGCGAAATCTATGTCATGCTCTCATCGAGAGACGTCAACACTCCTTCGGAACTATCCGCTCACCCGGACCAAGAGATGTCGCCCTTAAGCAACACAACCACCAATTATTATACAATCAACATCATCTGCCTACACGGAGTGTAATCGATAAGGGTGTCATCATCATTTCAGCCGAAAGACGTCCACTGCTGAACATAGGCCTCCCCCAAGACTCGCCAAACAGATCGGTCCCGCGCCATCCGCATCCAACGCGATCCCGCAACCTTAACCAGATTGTCGTTCCATCTTGCTGGAGGCCTACCTACACTGAGTCTTCCGGTCCGCGTACGCCACTCGACGCCCGTCAGTTCTACGAGCGATGTCTATCTGTCTGTGGCATCATAACTTTTAAACGGGTGAACCGATTTGGGTGCGGTTTCTTTTATTTGAAAGCAGGTTTCTTGGCGATCGTTCTTAGATATGTTTCATCAAAATCGGTTCTGCCGTTTTAAAGTTATCAGCTCTTTTGGATGCTGCGGAAGGGATCTTAGACTTAATTTTGTTGGGAGTTTTTAAAATTATTAATTTTACACTTATTTAAGTGAATGACGTCAATGTTATTTATTTCTTGCTAAGTAAGTAACACGTATTTGGTGGAAAGGTACGCCTTGTGTGTCGTATGTTTGTTTGTCTTACCTCTATGTTCTGATAGCGACAGGGACGACACGGAGGCACCGTCCCACGCCCCCCCTGTCCCACTGGTGGGCGAGAGCTGAGACACGCCTGCAAAAACGAAAAAAAAAAGTTAATACACAAGCATTTATTTTACCTGTAGTTGCATTGTCATCCAATCTATTGGCTATGTGCGAAGCGGGTGGTGGGGTACAGAAAACGATCGCAGCGCACAACATGGCAAAAATTGGAAGTAAATGAGGAGGAAATGTTGTCAACGCTACGCGGCGCCACCGTCGTGCACGCAGCCAATAGATCGAGTCATGTTCAGTGATTTATCCGTATTTTTTCACTATGATTGAGTCTCGCTATAGTTTAAAAAATAAATAAAATATCATTAGATTTCAGGACTAGGAGTCCCAGTATGTACAATGTGTTAGTTACATTCTTAATACTTATGTTAGTAAGAGCATAAAATAAAATATGAATTTAAAAACAAAATCGTAATCAAAATTAAATAAAAAATAAAAGTCCAAAGAAAAAAAAAATTCAAAATTCAAAAAATTAACATTATTATTTAAATCAAAGTAGTTGCTTTATAATCAAAGTTAAAATTAGAATCAAAGTTTGAATAAGAATTTGAATTGTTTAAGACTCAACCGAGCTTCTTGCGCTAATCTATTTTAGGTATTCTATGCACTCGTGTATGTGTGCGTGAGAGCGGTTAGAATCAGAACCGTGCGTAAGCGACACAAGTTCCCCGTCCGATGGCCGCAGGAGAACCAGCGCAACTAACTATACGGACAAGGGGAAGCACGACGGCTCAAGATAGGATGGTCAGACTGCGCGTGTATTTAGGTATTCTCATCGTACTACTAAAACAAATACATATTTTAAAAATGTAGCCCTAGGCCACTCTAGGCCCTAGAAACCATCTTGTTTTATTAACATTCAAAAGTCACGACCTGCCTGCAGTATTTACGCCGTACTAAGGATTTATTTTATTCTTTAGAGACGACTTTGGTTTTTTTTTCTACATATAGAGCAAACTACAAGTAATCGTGTTTCGAAAAACTGGTCATTGGAGTGAATCCTCACATGAATTTCAGAACTAAAGCTTTGCTAGTGATGTTGCTTTGCTTTGTGAGCAAGGGATTAAATTATTGATTCCCAAAGTGGTCCACTTTAGATTTAGATCCAATCTTCACATTTTTGTCGAGTTTTGGGAATATTAAATTATTATGGTACTTATTAATAGTACATTACTGCAGAGGCCGGGACTTAAGGGGTTGCCGGCCGAGTATCTGAGTTGACGGCCGAGTAGTACACGAGGCCGGCATGATACGAGGCCAGCAACCCCTGTTCCGGGCGAGGCTTGTATAGTGCTTTTCTCAAACATGCACCATCACCATCATCATCATCGTCGTCGTCATCATGATGGTGATGGTGATGATGATGATGTTGATGACGATAGTGGTGATTGATGATGATGGTGATGATGATGATGATGATGATGATGGTGATGATGATGATGACGATGGTGATGAATGATGATGATGATGATGGTGGTGATGATGATGATGATGGTGATGAATGATGATGATGGTGATGAATGATGATGATGATGGTGGTGATGAATGATGATGATTGTGGTGATGATGATGATGGTGATGGATGATGATGATGATGGTGATGATGATGATGGTGATGATGGTGATGATGATGATGGTGATGATGATGATGATGGTGATGATGATGATGATGGTGATGATGATGATGATGATGATGATTGTGATGATGATGATAATGATGTTATGGTGAAATATTTCTCTAGGCAGATCACCATTACCATCACCATCTTACCTTACCTTAAATAAGCGTAGTGGCAGAATGTCATAATGAACCAAAACGCAAATATTGCTTACAGTTTTTTTTTAAATGGCTGAATGCTATGATGCCATAGACCTATAAACATCATGGTGCTGTGTGGCATGAAACAATAGACGATCGCATTGCCGGCCTAGGCCTGCAACGGTGTATTTTGAAGCCTGTTTTAACGAACACAACGTAAACATTACATAGAATGTTTGAGAAAACTAATTTTATTGACTTATTAATAATGATAAATAATAATGACATCGAATTTAAAATGATTGAGTATAATTTTCTATTTTTCATCTTACAATGATATGATTATGTGACTATTCTTATTTTAAATTTTTAATTTTTAACTGCGTGTACATCTGTAAAGGTAGGGTTAAGTGAAACTTACATTTATGCATATGTAACTGCAATCTAAAACCTTAATTCATACGCAATAAATTTTCATTTCATTTTCATTTTTATTCATTTCATATGGTCCAAATGTAGCTGCAAGGGGTCCACCGGAACCAGCTAAATTTTGAAAGTGGTCCATGAGAAAAAAAAGTTTGGTAACTAATGGATTAAATGAATGCGATAAATGCGCCAAAAGCTCGGTACAGTAAAATTACATAAAGTTTACCGCTGACAGATGGTTTACCTTCAATTCATATTCATCTTTAACGACCTACAAATAAAGCCAATTTTAGAATAGTGTTACCCACGTTTGCAGATTTTGTAATAGCTACTTTATTTGTATGGTGTTAAAGTTGGAAATGAAATGAAGGCAAGCCATCTGTCAGTGGTAAACTAAAAGTAAACATATTGTAGTGCGATTCGATTTGTAGCATTCGAACATGGCGGATGTAGACAGTATATAATTTTGGTATTTCTGTTTCTTTGGCTAGTTGAAGTATAATTTTGATAGTGTTATGTGACGATTAACCTTAGTTAATAGTGTTCACAAAATTCTATATCGCTTTCGTGTCTGACATTTTTTAATGCGCAAATTGTCTCCATGTGGTTTCTGGAATTTTACTATCAAGTTGCAAAAACTACGTCGCTCCCAAAGAGAGATTACTTTGACACTGGCGAAATTGTCCTGAAAAAGGACAGAAGCCATTTTTTAAAATAAATAATAATAATAACGTAATGTAGGGCCTTAATGTTCAAGAAGTTATCATTGGAAATGTCCGTAGGTAATTAACTTACTGAGCGTGTCGTCGTTGTTGCCCGCGTGGTCCGGCGGCTGCGCCTGCGCGGCGTGCGCGCGCCGCGACACCTTCACCGGCTTCAGCGACAGCTCCGGGTACTTCCGCGGCTGGTATTATAAAGGGATTGAGCTCATATGTCATTTTTGAACTAATGCATGATATGACATTGTCAGTGGTAGAGTGTGCAGACAAATTAATTTGTTATTTTAGTACAATGAAGTTCTAAAGCAAAATAAAATGCAAATGTTGTAAATAATTCTTTAAAATGGGCATCGAAGTTTTCAGAAGAACCTTCGTTATCTTTTTCTTTATTGAAATAATATGTTAGTACCTTGCAGATAATTTCTCGGCACCGACCGTTTAATACTTCACCACGATTCATACTATTTTATACATACGTATTTTTTAACAGCTGCGGCAATTTGATAACGCGAAAATGATGTGAATTAGTGACAGATTTGTCAGATATGATATTAATATTTTTTATAAAACAAATGACAACATTTACCGAGAATAGAGTCCAAATGTGCAAAGGATACTCTGTAAGTCTATTAATTCTATTATCAATAAGTGCCTGCACTTATGTAGATTATCAAAGATTGACTAATGATTATATTTAATCATTTATAAGTACTGTTGTGCTAGCGGTACTCTCGAATCCCGTTGTCATTTTGATTTTATATTAACACAGTACGCAATATTACGGTCAATAATAGGGATGTTGACGCCATTCAAATATAATTCGTAGACACGACTCCAGTAAAAAACGGTTTATTTTAGCCCTGATGAACAGATTCATTTTCGAATAACTGCAAAATTAGATTTTATGTTGCTTTAACCCTTTTACAAGGTAGAGGCGATTTAGCGACCAAATGCATTGAGTTGGAATTTCAACCTTATTGATATCACTATACGTCACAATTTCCATTGATATGATTGAAAATACGACTAGCTTTAAAAAATATCCTTTGTCAGGTATGCATTCGATAGCTGCTTTTGATTCTGTGGTATAGTATAAATCTTCCCAGGTGAATTTTTCGCTTCGAGCCCTTATCTTTCAAAACAAACGGTATAATCATAGTATTAAGGTTCAAATTTAATGTAATGGCTCGAAGCGAAAAATTCACCTGTACTGGGAAGATTTATACTATAGTATGCTCCAATAAATGGGGCCTTAGAAAGGGTTAAAACAAATAAATAGTTAGTTGATTGAGTTGGCGAACGAGTGACGTCATAAGTTGCTATTGCCATTCAAACTCTATGGGAGAGCTGTGTTTTGACAACTCATGAAAAGTACGTCAGTCGATTGGTGGTGGCAACATCCCTATTGTCGTTGTTATGCGCTCAAAAGTAAAATGACGGGCATGTTGCCGACCCTTGGTGATGATCAGACATAGGAATTTAGGGGGCACAATTTAATGACAGGTAGGGAGTTCCTTTTCCGATAAACTCAACTATTGACGCTTTTCCATAAAGTAGTGATCGCTCCATGTTTTTTATGTAAAACTATAATTATTAGAAAGTATAAAAATGAAACAAAATAATAAATCAATTTTCTTCTTCTTTATCCTCGTAAAGCCCAAGTAAAATTTTGACTATCATAATTTGAAACTTATTATCAATCAAGAAAAGTTGACATTTGCTTTGACATAGTATTACGTATTAAATTTATGTATAAAATTAAGCATGTTGGGCTTTACGAGGTTATTGTAAATATTTTATAGTGCAATGGTACTCGCTCATTACCCAGCTATCATTTAAAATATGCTACATCATTTTCTCCGAAATAAGGTTTACAAAATAATACAAACTTACAAACAAAGCTGGGCGGATCATTCATTACTATATGTAATTGGTAATCGTTTACCACCAGGCGATCAGTCTGCTCGTTTGCCCACTATGCCATAAAAGAAAAAAAGTATATGGGAAATTGTCGATAGTTGAGTTTATCGACAAAGGAACTTCCTACCTGTCATTAAATTTTGCCCCCAGAATTCCAATGTCTGGTGATGATGAAAGCAACTCACGAATTTAGGCATCTGTTTGACGGGCGGCCGCGGCTCGATCTCGAGACTCTTCGCGTACAGGTAGTTCGTTATTTCGTTTTCGTCCATATTCGGGAAGGGGTCCAGTTCTTCGAGAAACGCCTGCGAAATACACATTAATCAACAACCAGCTTTTACCAGCAGCTTAGTTTTCTAGATTTCCAAAAAATATATCGTGCTCTTCATTGACGTAGCATAAAATAGTAGATTGTTTTCATCCTTATGTTTTTAGTATTTATTTCATACTAAATATAAACTGAAACATTGAAAAAAAAAAAACAGAAAAAAGACCAGCGCTGGGAATCAAACCAAGGTCCTCAGCATTCCGTGCCGCGTGCCATACCCCTGCACCACCACTGGTCAGGAGTTTAGACACGAATTTTTCCTATACATCACATTTTTAACCGATTTGGATGTGGTTTTTTATTTGCAAGTAATTAAAAAGCTTTTAAAAAAATGCATAAAACTAGCCATTTCACCCGAGATTTTCATATAGACACCAGTGCGGCGAAGGTGGATACACGTCGAGGGGTAAATGGGTTTAATGCTCGACTTTTAAACTCAGCTTTTCGCTTCGTCGACTACGTCTACTCACCCTGGTCCGAGGTTCCACCGTGAGGCAGTACGGCTGGTTCTGGTACTGCTGGATCTCGCCGGTGATCTCGGCCACTTTCCGCCGCTTGGAGAAGTTGATCAGCTTGTTGTCAGAATCGGGGAGGAAGTCTGCAACAAACACCAATCTTTACCATCTAAAGAGACGTGCAGTCAGCCAAAAATATGGTCTACCACTCTACGGTTGAATTCGATCGATCGATTTTCCCTTGCAATAATATGATGACAGTGACTAATGACGTCACTCAATTGACAAGATTTCATTTTTTTGACACCTAAAAAGAATCGCAAGAGTTTTGCCTCTTAAACACGGAAAAATATTTATTATAATTTATTTCTCCATATTTCAAAAAATACAAGTAATTAATAAAATATATCTGAATTTACCAATACTCCACAGAATAGATATGTTTCCTTTGCCTTTTTCACCAGAAAAAAAGAGCTGTAATAATTTTAAATTTGATAACAACCTCAACGTCAGATTTACGTCATCACTTCTAGAAAAAAGTAATGGATCTATTGTGTGGTATTTTTGAAGTTATGCCCTTTTAGAATAAGCACATCTTAATTTTTTTTAACAAATTAATTAATACTCCTAGTGAAAATTTAAAACTATCAGCGTCTTTCTCTTTCCAAACAGAATACAGAGAACGAATCAAATTATAGTCTTAGAAATATGGAATCTTGTCAATTACGCAACCCGATGTGGACCGGACAATAATACATTTATACCTTGGCTATTTAACAGAGTTAGCAAGGCGTTCTCTCTGATGCACTTTTGTATGCAAATGAAAGGGACAAGAAACTGTCAGTGGTCGTCAACAATCGCACGTCGATGGCGGGCTCGGCTTACATGCCGTTTGTTGGAATATTCATAATATTTCTCGTGATTTTTGTTTGTAGAGGCACCTCAAATATTTAAGTACATGTCATGTTTATTCATCTATTAATCATAATTAGTAGATAATAATATTTAAATATGTGCCCTGCAGTGTGGGACGTATGTGCCGGTGCATCGTCCTTATCGCGCTGACCAATTGGGATGTCCCAATTTTTGACAACGTATAATAAATCGAAAACCATTTGGAGAAATAGACTTTGTGAATCGTATTCAGAAATCAGATTCCAAAAATATGATAAACTGAATTAAATAAAGGAAATTTAAGTAATGACCTTCATTTGACCCCTGCAGTGAATCGTCACATAGGCAGATATAAAGCAGGTCTACACTCTAAAGCAAATTGACAGTAGGAAATGTTGCTGTCCTGCTTATAATAGCAAAGAGTGACAAAGACAGAACTTTAATCACATGATGCGCACCTGGCTTTAAACAGTTGTCATTTATCATAAAGTCCGAAATGTATGCAATACTCGCAATGTATTTTTACAAATTTAATTATTAAATTACTACGTTACAAGTAAATATAAAAGAATTTAAATATCAAATTTTAATAAAAAATATCTATTTACTATCACACCATTAAACAAACAGGAATAATCGAAGCTAAAAGAAGAGAAAGAAATAAATAAAACTATTTGTCATGGTTTATTTAGGACCCTAAGCCGTGCTTGTATTATTGACAGTGACAAGACAAATCAGTAGTGCCACAGATTATGTTATGTACGGCTTGAATTTTTGTAGGCAATGGAACGTGGCTCTCTCACTGTGACGTCATCCAACGTATTTTTTAAAAAAATTATAAAAAATTAAATACGTAACCAAATTCAAAATCGATGAAAATGGTATCTTAAAATATCCTATTCTTTCCAAAAAAAATATAAAAACTATAGGTTATTTTTTTTTGGTGCATCCCAATTACTTGCATTCTCTGTTTTCTAGTACTAACTCTGTAAAATAGACAGAGTATAGTTAGCGGTGTCGGTACCTCTGTTCCTCTCCTCGATGTGCAGTATGTGAGTGAGGTATATCCCGTAGAAAGGCATGCAAAGCGGGTTATACTTCGCAAGAGGGTTTTATGCGGGGTCACCAAGGAGAATAACAAGATTAATATTAAGAGGGGTCGTCTAGCCTTATGGAGGGCAATTAGGTCTTATAGTGGGTCAAAAAGGGACTTCATGGGTGAATAAACCATTGGGCGTCATTAGGGGGCTTTGGCAGGGATCAAAGGGGTTCCCGTGAACTCAGAATCTTGAAATTTGGTACGAAGCAACGTCTTATAGCACAGCTAAAGGAAAAATTGCGAAAAGCACAAATTTTTAGTTACATCAATAATTGACCAACCAATATAAAATGATCTCACACTGCGTACATTTTATTTAGAAGCAGGGTTCAGCTAACACTGGATTATATAGTTACGGCTGTTTACGGCGTATATTTTGACATAGGTAGCCAAAAATGTGTACGGAACCCTCGGTGCGCGAGTCCAACTCGCACTTGGCCGTTTTGCACTAAAAACCCCACAAGTCCCCTTCTTTATTGGTTATCAAAACAAGAAACGTGTGCTTTAAATTTTGAGGAGGGGAGGGGAAGGGAGGGGACTTAATCTACCCACAGTGTCCTGCCTCAGCCATTTGCTGGAAGGCCGGGAGAGGAGCATGCATTCTCCCGCTGGGCCCAGGGGGGGGGGGGGGGGGGTGCTTAGGTCGGTCTTTTATGTTTTTACCCGGTTAAGTGAAGGTTAGCGGTGTCGGTACCTCTGTTCCCCTCCTCGATGTGCAGGATGTTGGTGAGGTACATCCCGAAGAAGGGCACGCAGGGCGGGTTGATGCTGCGCAGCCGCTCCTGGTAGCGCCGGAAGTGGTCCGAGTTCAGCTCGCGGAACGACTCCAGGTGCCGCGCCAGCCGCGGGGGGATCATCTGCACAGTAAAATAACACCAATTTTACCACTGACAGATGGTTTGCCTTCATTTCATATTCAACTTTAACGGCCTACAAATAAAGCCAATTATAGAATACTGTTACCCACGTTTGCAGATTTCGTAAAAGCTACTTTATTTGTATGGTGTTAAAGTTGGAAATTAAATGAAGGCAAGCCATCTGTCAGTGGTAAACTGAAAGTAAACGTATTGTACAAACTTCACACGTTCATTTCTAATCCCATAAAAAAAAAACTTTCAAAATAAATTTCCTCAAAGCTAAAATAAAGTGTAGACTTTACTGGTCCGCGTCGATCGTACACTCGACGGGTTAGGCAAGTAAAACACACTTTCCCGAAATGAGCACTTTCCGCAAAAATGTACACTTTGCCATTAAGGGCACTATCCCCGTAAGTGCATTTTCCCAAAAAGTACATTTTCTCAAATTCTTTTTTTTTTTTTTTTTAAAACGCACACTCTTTCAAAATGTGCACTAGTCAAAAATGTCATCTTCACCACAAAGTTTTCCTTAGATGAAGATCCTAACCTAAAGCTATGATGGCGACTTTAACATTTTTACCTATGTACCATCTACCATCGACCATACCATGTACCATATTACCTATCTAGCAACGTCAGGTAATTAAATGCAGCAACGACGAACCAAGAATACCCTGGTATTGGTTTTGGTCCTGACCAAAACTACAGCGAACCACACGACGGTGATAACTGGAATCCAGTATAGTAGACACGCTTCCAAATTTTTTAACACAAGATCGTCTGTTTGGGCCATAATTTTCCAGTCTATTAACTGACTTTAGTCTTTACACGCATCACTCCCGGTCATCAACCACAACTGGCTAGGTCGCCATCTGATGTGGGATGTTTAAGAGAAAACACGACTGCACGTTAAGAAGAGATTTATTATAATATCTGTGTGTTACATAGGGATACACTCTTTATATACTAATGCACACATACATAGCCGTTAGACATATATGGGAAGATGCTCTCTTATACACTACATAGATAAATCCTTCGTGCTCGTTAATTTTTACCGTTTATCGAATAGTCTGTATATCTGGGTATAGGTATAGTACGTACTTTTCCAAATCTGGTGCTCTATTTGAGAAAGTGCACCTTCTGAGAATGTGCTCATCTGAGAAAGTGTACCAATTGGGAAGTGAACTTTTTGAGACAGTGCACCTTTCGAGAAAGTGATCCATCTAAACAAGTGCACTTTTAGAGGAAGTGCACATTTCGGGAAAGTGTGTTTTACTTGCCTAACCCCACTCGACATTCCCTACACATCAAAGTGGGCCATAGTAGGCCATGGCTGCCAGTGTCCCCCCGCTCACCTGCATGGTGGCAGTGTCCCCCCCTCACCTGCATGGTGGCAGCGTCCCCCCTCACCTGCATGGTGGCAGCGTCCCCCCCTCACCTGCATGGTGGCAGCGTCCCCCCCTCACCTGCATGGTGGCAGCGTTCCCCTCAGCTGCATGGTGGCAGCGTCCCCCGCTCACCTGCATGGTGGCAGTGTCCCCCCCTCACCTGCATGGTGGCAGCGTCCCCCCTCACCTGCATGGTGGCCCGCAGGCGGTGCACGGAGGCGGAGCCGGCGGCGGCGGCCACGCAGAGCACCCCGTTGAAGTTGTTGAGGTCCCGCAGCGCCACGCCCAGCTCCAGGAAGCGGCACAGCACGCCGACGCGCTCCTCCAGGTTCGACGTCTCCACGATCCACTTCTCCATCCAGCGGGTGAACTGTTCAAACACATATATTTCAAACTAAACTCGAACTGAAACATAGACGCACAGAAAAACCCCAGAAAAAAATATCGCGCGTGCAGCTCCTCCGCGCGGAAGAGGTGAAACTTCGTAATGTGGAAATGAAAAAGGCACTTATACATCAATATGAAACCTTATTGCGATAACCCAAAGCAAAGAAGCGGCTAGCGAGCAACCGACTACAGCGCTAGCGAAACAAGTTACATAACTCGTCGCTAGATGGCGTTGCTCCTCGTGCGCACGTTATTTTCAATAATTTTTCTTTATTTTTCGTAATTCTCAAAGATATTCAATACTTTTTTTTACTAAATACGTTTAAATTACTTTATTCTACGATCTACCATTAATATAGTTTTGACTTTTACAAGTTTTCATACTAAACCACGCAATTGTTTTGGATCGCACCGACGAAGTTTTTAACATCCGTTAGTATATATACAATGCGAACGTCTCGTAAACGTCAACCTGCGTTGCGTTGCGTATAACGCAACGCTTGTTGGAAGTCGCATTAGAAGTTACACTTCAAAATCCCCAGAAAAAAGACTAATGCTGGGAATCGAACCCAGGTCCTCGGCATTCCGTGCCGCGTGCTTACCCCCCACCACTGGTCAGGAGTTTACTCGCAAATTTTTCCTATGCATCATATATTCCAGCCTGCCATCATCACTTTTGCAGTGATACAGCGTCATCTATGTTCAGTTCTAATTGAGAAACATCAACACTCCTTCGGAACTAACCGCTCACCCGGACAAGAGATGTCGCTACTAGGCCATACTTTTAACCTTTTCAACGCCAACGACACATATAGGTGTCACAAGGTACATTGTCAAAGTGATCTTGACACAATGACTTAAGATTCAAAGCAGGTTTACGTTTTGTCGAGGCTTGGCGTTGAAAGGGTTAACAAGTTTGGTTTGAAGTATCTTTTTTTTTTGGGTAAGCAAGCACGCGGCACGGAATTCCGAGAACCTAGGTTCGATTCCCAGCATTGGTCTTTTTTCTGGGATTTTTTCTGTGCATCTATGTTTCAGTTTGTATTTAGTATGAAATACATATATGGATTTCACGGGATGACCGTAAAAGTAAAAAAAATTGAAGTTGAAAAAATAAATGATACTTCAAACCAAACTTGTTGAAGACAGTATAGTAACAAGGTCAGTGCTGCACCATTTTTACGAAGATTACTAAATCTGTACACGGCCGTGTACTGCCTTTTCGGCGAATTATTTTTCGCAAACTGATTCATTTGGCAAATGTTTCATTTCCCAAATGTTAATTTTTTCTTAAACTGTAACCTATTCAGGATATATTTCAGGACTATCCTGTAGGTTAGGTTTTTTTTTTTTTTTTTGATAGATTGTGAGTTAGTATACATAGGTTCTTATTATTATTTTTAGTAGTCCGTCACAATCTGCCAGAGTCCAGCACACAATATTTTAACCTTATAAACTAAGCAAGTAAACACTAGAGTTGAATTATGATTGAGAGATTCACTATGAATAATGTAATAATTTTCCTGGATCAACATGATTAAGTTATGGGACGTAAAACAACAATAATGTCACAAATGTTTCAATTCATAATAATTCATACATAGTCAGAATTTACTTAAAATACAATAAAAATAAAATATTAAGACAAAATGTGCCAGTGTAATTACAATAAATGTCAAAAATGCTCTGTTTTAAAATGATCACCAACACAATAGTACATTTTATTTAAGCAATAGTTGAAAAGCCGTGTCTTAAACTCTGGAAAGTCAAGAGTCTTAATATCGTTTGGGAGATGGTTGAAGGTTTTTACAGACATGTTCAAGATACTATTTCTACAATGTGCTGACTTACTGAGAGGAACTATGAGGTGAGGTTAGGTTTGTTTTATAACAATCCTGAAAAGTTTACAGTTTCAGAAAAAATAAACATTTGGGAACTAAAACAATTACTTTGCTCACCCGCGACCTTACAATAGTTACGTTTATGCAAGAAATGTGTGTTCATGCAACTCCACTCTCGGAGTTTAACATTTGGTAGCATAGCATACGGTTGTGGTAACTCCGAGGATGAGCTCTGGTTGAGTTCGAAACGCGTCAGTGTAGCTTGGTGGTGGTGATAGTTGTGTTTATGTGATTTGTGTGTGTTCGTACAGTGTGGAGGTGGAGGAACTGCATGAACACACATTTCTTGCATAAACGTAACTATTGTAAGGTCGCGGGTGAGCAAAGTAATTGTTTTAGTTCATTAATATGGACCTCCGCAAAGTAACGCCTGATTCAATAAACATTTGGGAAATGAAACACTTGGCAAATGAATCATTTTGAGAAAAGTTTTTCGCCGAAACATTAGTAAACCGTACACGGCAACGTTGCCAGACGTCCCGATTTTCGGTCCGAAGTAAAATGTCCCGCGCGAGTCTCGTTTTTGGACGGTTTTTCGACTGTGCGACGACTTAAAGTAAATTAACGTCTAAATAATAACTTCAAGTGTTTTTTTTTTGCTATCTATTGTCATCGGTGTTTGTTATCGGACTCCACCGAAATGGCTTGACCGATTTTTATGAAGCTTTTATTTAACTCTATACTCGGTAGGCCTGAAAATAGGTCGTAGGCTATTTTTATACCCCTATTCTTCGCGGACGGAGTCGCGGGCAACAGCTAGTATCTATAGACAAGTTAACCGTCACCAATCTATACTATAATGGTTTAGGTACTTTACTAAATGTAAACAAACTCCATATTATGCGACTAAACTAAAGAGTACGTCGATAATGCGACGCGTGAAAGTCAATTACAAATATTGCATTTGGCTGGTTAACCCGACGCCATAACTTTTGGTCGTGTTGGCAGCTGATATTTATTTACATTTAGGGGCTGTTTCACCACCCATTGATTAATTTAACTGAGGGATAAATGTGATGCCGTCTCCATTCGAACAAAACAAACAGAGGCGGCATCACATTTATCCGTCAAATAAATTTTGATCAATGGATGGTGAAACAGGGGGTTAGTCTTTTAGTAAAGTCCTAAACTTTATAGTATACAACTTACATTGGTTGTATGCTTGATGATCTTAAGCAAGTTCGGACTAGTCTTCTCCTTGTCTTTCTTGGTCCACACCGCTCCCACCAGCTCGGATGGTTTCACCTGTCAAAGAAATAGACAGTTTAGTGGCAGCTGAAGACATTCTTCTGGGTACGGATCATTTGGGGGGCGATCTGAAACTATCCTTAAGGAGTGGTTTTTGAGAAGTTAAAGAGGCCATTCAGGAATTTTCTGGTGAGAATACGTTTACTTTCACAAGTAATTTAGGGAATAATTGTAAGACTCCTCGTTTTGGGAGCGTTAGGGATGTATTGAGGGACATTAATGGGTCGTCAGGGGGACATTTAGGGGATCACTCAAGGGTCGTCAGGGAGACGTTTAAGGGTCACTTAAGAGTCGTCAGGATACACACTTAGGGGGTCACTCGGGGTGTTCAAGGATCATTCAAGGGTCACTAAGGGGCCGTCAATTGATGATTGTTAAGCTTTCTGGGACCATCCAAAGCATTCTAACCTGTCTATACAGCTGGAACTCCCTCAGCGTCAGTTGCCTCGCCAGCTCCAAAGGGTGCAGCGCCAACGGATGCCAGTTCTGTCTGTCGGAGTCGGCCACGTGGCTGATGACGTAGGACACTTTGGGAGTCTATCAAGGGGATCAATTCGGGAACATCAGGGGATTGTTGTGGGATATTTAGGGTGCAGCAGAGGTCGTCAGGGTCACATTTAGGGGGTCACTCGGGGTGTTCAAGGGGTATACAGGGGTCACTAAGGGGCCGTCAATTGATGATTGTTAAGCTTTCTGGGGTACATCAGAGCGTCATCCAAAGCTTGCTAACCTGTCTATACAGCTGGAACTCCCTCAGCGTCAGCTGCCTCGCCAGCTCCAAAGGGTGCAGTGCCAATGGATGCCAGTTGTGCTTGTCGGGGTCAGCCACGTGGCTGATGACGCGCGGCGGCGGCCGCGAGAACACGTGCGACACGCCCGCGCCCTCCGACTCCGCTTGACTCTGGAAATAAAAAGGTAACTTCGATTTACACCGCTCGCTCTAAGGTAGACCTTAAAAGCCGTGGTGGCTTAGCGGTATGACCTTGAGGATCATTGGTTCGATCCTCTCACCTCTGAGATTTTCGGAATTCTAGTGCGAAATTACACTTGAAATTTACCACGAGCTTTACGGCGAAGGAAACCAGCACACGCTCGAGAGGAAGTTCATTGGCGTGTACGAAGTTCCCAATCTGCACTAGGCCAGCATGGGAACTACGACCAAGCCCTCTCATTCTGGGTCCTCCGAATTCCGTCCGTTCCGTCGTGTCCGGTAACTCGGTATACGTGTGATCAAGGCATATGTGAGAGCCCCCTGTTGCATAAATTGTGACACTGTTATCTGTTCTGTTATTATTATTTGACCCTGAGGACTCCTTGTGTCCACGGACTCCAGGAAACTTTCAGCCGCTGCAGGTATACAGACCCCGGCGCTGCTCACCTTCCGCTGCACAGTCTTCAGCACGCTCTGCACCCACTTCCTCATGGGTCTCCCGTCCACGGACTCGAGGAAACTCTTCAGCCGCTCCAGGAGTGGCGGCTCCCGCTCGAAGTCGTAGAAATGCTGGTCGACCCAGTGCCGTAGGACGTTTATTACTCTGTAGAAAAAATATTGGTTTAAAAAATATGTAACGAAATAGTAAACTGTAAGACAGATGCGCACCGAGTACTTTACTAGAAGTAATGCTGTTTAAAAATGCGCTGTTTGATCAAAATAAAGAAATCTAGTTCAGTGGATAACAGAAGAAACGTGTAGTCGATCAAGCAAGTGCTTTACTGTTTTTTATGGTGTTCCTACATCAAAATAAAAACGCTAAGGCTTAATTCAATCAACTTCAAAATTATGCAATTAATTCATAAAAAGTACTTCAGTCGATTGAAATAATTAAGAAAGTGATGAGTCTTAAAATAAGGAATAAAATTTAATACACGAGACAGGTAACGTAGTCGTTTGGTGGCGTTTAGTGGCGTTTAAGACCCATTTAGATTATGCAACTTTCTTGCACTTTCCATACAATAAAATTGAGGCATTAAAAAATTGAGGAAATCTTAGGTTTAGACTGAGCAATGTTTTAATGCCTCAATTTTATTGTATGGAATGTGCAAGAAAGTTGTATAATCTAAATGGGCGTTTAGTGTCGTTTGATGGCGTTTAGTGTCGTTTGGTGGCGTTTAGTGTCGTTTCATGGCGTTTAGTGTCGTTTGGTGGCGTTTAGTGTCGTTTGATAGTGTTTAGCGTCACCTGTTGTCATTTAGGTGTAGTCTGTTTGTCCGTCAGTGCACCCACCTGAACTTGACGGGCTGCTGGAACTCCTTCCGGTACCGCTTCCAGTCCTCCCGCGCCGTGTTCTTGCTCAGTTTCTCCGCGTCGCTCGCCACGCTCTCTATGCTCTCTGCTGACCAAAAATACAGTTTAACGACGCACAGCAGACCTTTAGGGATTTAGTGCTCTAAATCGGTTTGACGTCATTTCAAGCTGACACATCAAAATATCACGTACACGTCTGCATCCACTTTACTACGCCTCAAAACTGACTGAACAGAGAAGAAATTTAACGGTGTGTGCGAAATTCCCAATACGCATTAGGCCCCGCGTGGGACGTATACAAATACAAGGTTTAACATTTAGATCGGTCAGTATGGAAAAGTCTGAAACTATAAGAATGTTGAATTGAAAAAAAAATGGTAGTCATTTCGAACACCTACTAAAATAAATTAAAGGATATGGAAACAATGCATTTTATTAATTTTAGACATCATGTTTCGTAGTTGGAAATAGTGTTAGTTTTATTCTTCAAAACGTCCGGATTCGAATACCGAACTGAGTAAAAGATTTTTTAAAATGTTTGAATGCAGTTTTTCTTGTTACTGAAATCAATGACAGAAGAATGATAAGAACAGATCTTCGTATGTCTTGCAGTTTCAGACTTTCCCATACTGACCGATCTAAATGTTACACCCTGTACTGTATAGGCTGGGATGATGATGATGACATCAGTAATAGGGTCTATTTGATGATTCTATTTGAGTTGTTGATATTTATGAGCGGTGGTGATCATTTCCCATCAGATGACTCGCTCGCTCGTTTGCCTCCCTCTCATAATAAAAAAAGTGTAAAATCCTAAAAAAGACAGATAAATTGGTTAAAAGTACAACTTGAAATAGCGACTACGTGTGTGTACTGAGAGTTCAAATTCGCTTTTGGCAATTATAATGAAATGACATGGCATGTAGATGCTGACTTTGGCAGGCAATCAATCGGAAAATCTTTACCCATAATATTGTCGAGCGAACACGCGCTCGGGCTTATGTCCTTCTTCGGTGTCTTGATCCTTATGGCTGCTTGCACAAACAACGCTCTAAAGTATCAAGAATTACATGATTGACGAGGAATGAAATTAAAAGATATCGCAGCCCAGGATACTGATCCCATTGAAGTAGTATACATGTAAGATTATGACAGTGATAATGTTGTAGGTCTTGACATTGATGGGAGCAATATTCACAGTGATAGAAATTACAAAACTAAACAGTAAAGCCGACAAGAAGTTTTCATGCAGAAAACACGCATACTTGAACTAGGTATGTCGTAGAGTTTATTGATATGCAAGTATTGGTGATGGTCATGGTAGTTTTGTACGTCTTTACATTTACGGTAGGAATATTGACAATGATACCAATGAAGGTAGCGATATCGAAGTTAACAATGATAAAAACGAAATTGTCAGTAACGATGACAAGAAAAATGTTGATACAGATTGTTTTGTTGCTGATGATATTAATATAAGCAGTGTAGATAGAAATAATAATGATAAATAACCTGTGGCAACTTTGTAGGTTAATTTTTTAATGTAACTGTTTGTAGTATAAGTTTTATTGTACCGTTTGTGCCCAAAAACATAAATAAATAAATAAATAAATAATGGAGATGATGTGAGCCACAATGATAAATACAGTGTTAGTGAAAACTATTTAGAAGAAACAGTATCTTAATCTTATCTTAATCCACTTACCCGGCCGCTGAGTATCATACACGTCGCCAGGCTCCGGTATATTGAAGCGCTCTATGAGCAGCTCCAACAGTTCAGAGGGCGAGCAAAAAGATCGGTAAGTGGTCAGGAATGTCCGCACTAAGTTCAGGTCCGCGTATATGTGGTAAGTTAGGCGTTCGACTAGCTTGAGCAGCGTTGCACCCTGGGGAACATCAATTAAATATACTTAAAAACACTTCTTTATTTTAATTGCGCTATGTTCATACATTCTTAATGTAGAATCGAGGAGATATTGTACAAAAATGTGTAACTCGCATTTCAATATGCAATATGAACTTCGAAATAGAACTGGTGTGCCTCAGGGCGCTGTTTTTGGGTTTACATTGTTTTAAACGAAGTCAACGGGTAACTGTCTTTGTTGTATGTAAAATTAAGGAGTTTATTTTGTTTTTTTTTTAAGACAGCGATGCTACCTTCTCATGACAGTTTTCTGAAGACCTAAAATTGGGAATCCAAGCGTCAGATATTAGTGTCTTCTTGACTAGATTACTGGTACACTAACCTTGATCAGGGGCGCAGGAGCATTGCCTTGCCTCTCCTCCAGCCGTATATTATCGGGCGAATCCGGGACGGCGAACCTGTACAGTTCTGGAGGCGGCAGCTTCAAAGGGTGCCGTTTCTCCAGATCCAGGAGTATACTGCAACGAAGGTCAAGATAGTTTCTTTACTAAACATGTACTAGCTTTTGTCCGCAACTCCACGTAGAATCCATGGTAAAGCTTCATTATAACTTTCAACAAATAAAACAAGAATTCGGCAACGGCAACATCCATCGTCATCATCATCGGTATCAGGCACTGCAAACTTGCTCCAAAAAAGCACAAGTTTACAAAGAACAAGTGTCTAATTTACGCAAAGGATTTCTCATGCGATTTGTCGATCGTGATGTTGCACACTGATCATAGTTAGCGGAATAGTTGACGCTCCCAAATAGATGAAGAGTTGTACAGTCCGACAAGCTCTTGCGCGGCTCTCAGCAGAACCCTGTCACAGTCAGCGTTTGCCGCACTTATTAAAAACAATCTCGTTAAGGACAGCAGAGGCTTCCCGCGACAAGGTTCCGCCGAGCGCAGCGCACGAGCTTGTCAAGGTATAATAAATATTTGCACGCACTCGTCCAAATCAACTGATTCAGTAGAGGGGCGCGCGTCATTTTAGCTTAGACAAGCTCTACTTTGGCGAACAATGTCTCCAAATAGGTGGAGAGTTTGGGTAGCTAAAAAACGCGCGAGTCGGACTCGCGCACGAAGGGTTCCGTACCATTATCTATATAAAAATGCAAAAAAATCACGTTTGTTCTATGGGAGCCCCCCTTAAATATTTGTTTTATTTTAATTTAATTATTTATTTTTAAAGTGAATATATAACGAAATATGCTGTGAATATTTCAAGCGTCTACCTGTTGCCGTTATCATATCATATCGAGCAAAAACGAGCAAAAAAATCACGTTTGTTGTATGGGAGCCCCCTTAAATATTTATTAAATTCTGTTTTTTAGTTTTTGTTGTAATAGCGGCAACCGAAATACATCATCTGTGAAAGTTTCAACTGTCTAGCTATCATGGTTCCTGAGATACAGCCTGGTGACAGACGGACAGCGAAGTCTCAGTAATAGGGTCCCGTTTTTACCCTTTGGGTACGGAACCCTAAAAAATATGGGTCTGTTATTTTACACTACTCTCTAACACACCGCCGAAAAAACTGAAAAGCAAAAAAAAATACCTTTTTTGTTTGACCTTAATCTAGGTACCAGTTTTGAAGTCGGTGCCTCAGCACGAGCCAGGAGGAGTGGTAGAAGCCAATCAGGTAGGCGATTATAGGTCCACTCCTCCTGGCTCGTCGACCGGACAGTTGGTTACCTTTCCTTGAATGTCTTTGAGGCCGTATACCAAGTCAAATTTTCATGAGCACTCCTTTTTGTTCGTAACAGTTAACAGTACACTTTCGATGCGTACACTTTGGGAGTGTTTCACTGTCCCAAACCGACAAAAATAAACCGTTTCCAGTTAAAATGCGTTTAATAAAGCAAGACATTTATCATCATGTTACACGGGCACGGGGTACAGAACTAATATAAGGCGTTATTTTAAAATACGACGACTGGCACACTCAAAAACGTACATTAACTTCGATATGGTAAATATGTATGTGCGTTATCAATTGAGTAGTTGGTCGAGTTAGTTTGAACACTGTGAATGATATTCGGAATTTTTAACTTACATTTTCAACCAATGTCAAATATTCGTCAGTCACAATAGAAAAGGCCGATCAAGTGTAAGTCGGACTCGCGCACCGAGGGTTCCGTTCAAACTTGCAAAAAAACGTTTTAGTCATGCAACAACAAATTAACGATTTCGGATTTTTTCCTTAACTTTACTTTAAGACCTTCATGCCAAATTACATGATCCCAGGTCAACGGGAAGTACCCTATAGGTTTTAGTTATGTTAGAAAATAAGGCTCAAATGGCAATCTTTGGATTGCGTTCACTTAGAACTTTGATTTACAGCTTCAAGTGACCGCAGACATTATTTTTTGACGTTAATTTCTACTTCATATCGCCACGCGTTTCTTAAGAAAAAGGGTCTTGACAGAACGACGAACACAGCGATCCTATAAGGGTTTCGTTTTTCATTCACACGTCCGGAACCCTAAAAAGTCGTGAAAACCTTTCATTAGAGTGTTCAAACTTGCCCAACCATTGGGAATAGCCCGGATCTAAGCTAACACGACTCTGAGTGTGCCAGTTTAATGCTCTACCGACACTTGGACGACCAGTTCACGCGTAGCCTCCTCCCTGGGTTCGAGGGGCAATAACACGGCTTGGGACAGTTAGATTTAGGCCCTGGTTGCGTACAAGAGCTTCGTTTTCGTGAAATGCAACTCGAAGTCCTGGATACAGAAGCCTCTCTCATATTACACATCAGCTCATTGATTTGCTTCGCTAGGTGATCCACTGTGCAGCACATTTCTTCGACCGTGCTGAACGGCATAGGGTCTGATTCGCTGGACATGCAGCAAGATATTATAGGCCTCGGCATTTTGCAATTCAGTTTGCGGATTTTACAGCTAGATTTTGAAGGTTTCGGACTGCATGTTGGTTGGGGGGAACAGAAGTATTTTCTACAGATGCTCGGTATGGGAGCAGCTTTGCATTTGGATGGCTTAGGGGATACACAGCACGTCGGTGCAGGGGAACACTTCACTGGTTTAGGCGGTTTGCACTTGGGAGGTTTTGGGCATTTCGGTGGTTTGGGGGGCTTCGGGCATTTGGGTGGTTTGGCGGGTTTGCATTTGGGAGGTTTGGGGCATTTGGGGGGTTTAGCCGGCTTGCAAAAGCTGGGTGATGGAGTCGCTTTAGGACAAGTGGGGGCTGGTCTGCATATTTTTTTACTGCATTTCGGTGCTGGTGTGCATATTAGCTCGTAACTAGGTTTCGGGCTGCAGGGAGGAGGCTTTTGGCATTTTGGTGCTTTTGTGCATATTAATTCGTAGCTTGGTTTGGGAGTGCACGCAGGCGTTTTCTTGCAATTAGGCACTTTGTTGCATACGAGTTCGTAGCTAGGTTTCGGTGTGCAAGTTGGTGTCTTCTTGCATTTGACTGGTTTTGGTTTAGTGCAGATGATCTCGTAGTTCGGCTTAGGGCTGCAGGGTGGACTGGGTTTGCATTGAGGCACTTTCGTGCATATCAACTCGTAGCTAGGTTTCGGTGTGCAAGTTGGTGTCTTCTTGCATTTGACTGGTTTTTGTTTGGTGCAGATGATCTCGTAGTTCGGCTTAGGGCTGCAGGGTGGACTGGGTTTGCATTGAGGCACTTTCGTGCATATCAACTCGTAGCTAGGTTTCGGTGTGCAAGTTGGTGTCTTCTTGCATTTGACTGGTTTTTGTTTGGTGCAGATGATCTCGTAGTTCGGCTTAGGGCTGCAGGGTGGACTGGGTTTGCATTTAGGCACTTTAGTGCATATCAACTCGTAGCTAGGTTTCGGTGTGCAAGTTGGTGTCTTCTTGCATTTGACTGGTTTTTGTTTGGTGCAGATGATCTCGTAGTTCGGCTTAGGGCTGCAGGGTGGACTGGGTTTGCATTGAGGCACTTTCGTGCATATCAACTCGTAGCTAGGTTTCGGTGTGCAAGTTGGTGTCTTCTTGCATTTGACTGGTTTTGGTTTGATGCAGACGAGCTCGTAGCTCGGTTTGGGGCTGCAGGGTGGACTGGGTTTGCATTTAGGCACTTTGGTGCATATCAACTCGTAGCTAGGTTTGGGCGTGCATTTCGATGGTTTCTTGCATTTCGGTGCTTTCGTACAAATAAGCTCGTAGCTTGGTTTTGGAGTGCACGTTGGTGTAGGCTTGCATTTAGGTAGCTTAGTGCATATGAGTTCGTAGCTCGGTTGTGGGGTACATTTAGGTGGTTTTTTGCAGACGATTTCGCAGCTGGGTTGAGGGGTGCACTTGGTGGGTTTGCATGGGGGTGGTTTGCAAGGGACCGGTTTGCAAGGCGGTGGTTTGCAGACCGGTGGCGGGGTGCACACTGGTTTAACGCATAGTGCAGGGCGGCAGCATGGCACTTGTACTTCGCAGGTGTTGGCTGGACAGCTCTGTATGTTGCATTGGAAAGACTTGTTGGCCGGACAGCCTTGGCTTCCGCAGTTCGCTTGCATTTTCTTGCTCTTTTGCTTGCATGTTTTGGGTTCCGAGCAGCAATCCGGTCCCGTTCGCACATCTCTGGTATATCCCGTGCATGCATTCTTGCTGGGGCATTTTGATTTGAAGCACGGATTCTTTTTTGGCATGTTGGCCCGTTTCGCGCTTGGCCAGCCGTCTGGCTAGCTTTTGTCGTTGCTCGTCGCTTGCTTCATAGTGTTTTATTCACATTTTTTGCATTGTTTTGTTGAGGTTTTGGTTGAGCCATTTTTTGTCAGCTGTCAACAGTTGACAATGGCAGGTATTCTTTTTATTTCTGACATTTGTCTTCTCGGTTTTATAAAGTTGCCTAGCAATGTTTTACTACCTTTTTAGTTTAATTTTTCTGAAGAGGTTTGGACTTGAAGTTTTTATTTCGAAGATAATCGAGGCGCAAATAGTTTTGATACCAATGATAAGACTCCGAAATAAAGACTAAGTGATTTTTCGAATAATTTTATTGAAAAACTGGGAAATAACGCAGAATGAGACAATCGTCTTACGCGTGTTATTCTTCAAGCAAGGAAAATTATGAATTTAATGTGAATTTCAGTTTCATTGGCACAATCGTTTTATCTGTTTGTTTGGGATATTCCCAATAAAAAAAAAAGTGAATCTGCCAAATGTTTTGGCGCCACTTTACGATTCGTTTTACGCAATTCTATTTTTCTTCATGTTATTGTTAACAACGTATCATAAATAAACACCTTTAAACATGAAACTACCGTGAGACTGACACATAGTGAAAATAAACGGATCACTCACGTCTTAAAACGAGTTTAACTCGACACATGTTTCGGGCTAATCCGTAGCCCTTCCTCTGGAGTCGCAACGTCACGCGGCTGCCAAACGCGCACTCGCGTTTAAATTAACACCGTTTGTGGATCAATTCTAATGTTACACATTTGTTTATACAAAAAAAATTAAATATTACATAGTTCAAGATTTCATAAGCTTTAATTAGCGACTCTTTGAACGAAATTCTGCGAATAGAAATGTCGTGAAATGCGACGTTGCCATTCCGAATTTCTGTTAAAGTAATAATTACTTTAGTGGTAGGATAATTAACACAGGACTGGAGTGGAATGGGTGGGATGGGCAGGTGGATGGAATGAGGTAAGCGGTCAGTGGATGGGTAGAGTGGGCAGAATGGGCCGAGTGGATAGTGGGGGAGTAGGTGAAATGGATGGGATAGACAGAGTGGGCCGAGTGGTGGAGTGGATGGAATGAGGTAGCGGCGCAGTGGAATGATTAGGATGGGTAATGTGGGCAGAATGGGCAGAGGGGGCAGAGTGGTGGAGTGACTGAAATTTATGGTCAGCGGGCAGAGTGGTGGAAACGATGGAATGAGGTAAGGGGGCAGTGGATGGGCAGAATGAGCCGAGTGGATAGTGGGGGAGTAGGTGAAATTGGTGGGATTCGCAGAGTGGGCAGACTGGGAAGAGTGGGCCGAGTGGTGAAGTGGATAGAATGAGGCAAACGGGCAGTGGAATGATTGAGATGGGAAATGTGGGCAGAGTGGGCAAAGTGGGCCGAGTGGTGGAGTAGATGGAATGAGTGAGGGGTAGTAGAACGGGTAGGATGGGCCACTGCCCTGCGAGTGGGCAGAGTGGGCAGAGTGGGCCGAATGGTGGAGTAGTTGGAATGGAGTGCGGGCAGTAGAATGGATAGTATGGGCATAGTGGTCCGTTTGGGCAGAGTGGGCAAAGTGGGTAGTCACCTGTCAAGCGTCCGGTCGAGCATAGGCTTGGTGTTGAGCATCACGAGGTCGCACATCCAGTTGCGCTTCTCCTGGCAGGAGGCGCAGGCGAGCACGACAGGCGCGCCCACGCGTGGGCACAGCTCGAGGCAGTGCCGCGCCTCTGTGGGCAGAGTGGGCTGTTAGCACACTGCACACAGGTCATGTAGGTTCCAAGTTAAGGTGTTTACATGCTCGCAATTGAAAAATTGTCTTAAATTAAAATGTTATCTAAACAGGAATTTCATTGCAATCTGGATTGAACGAAAGTAATGTCATTTTGACACTTTAGTAGGAAAATGACTGATGCAAGTCATTTTCACATTTTGACACTTTAGTAGGAAAATGACTGATGCAAGTCATTTTCACATTTTGACACTTTAGTAGGAAAATGACTGATGCAAGTCATTTTCACATTTTGACACTTTAGTAGGAAAATGACTGATGCAAGTCATTTTCACATTTGTGTGAAGTGTATCCAAATAGGTAACACACAGATACTCTCATTCGCTCATTCGATCCATTCGTTCCAGCTATTGTGAATGGACCTACAGGTACACTTAATAAATAAGTTTTTCACGTGACAACGTCTAATAAATCGATGAACGCCGGCTGCACGCACGAAACAGGATGACGCAATGTCCCGTACATGTCCCGTACGTACGCCAGGGTGTCCAAGAGAGCAGCGCGCGCCAGGATGTACAATCTTAGTACTAACTAGCGCTCGCGTAATTTTTAATGGGGGGGGGGTGAAGGGGGGGAAGGGGTGCTGAGGTGTTAAAGGGGGGATGAAAATTCTATTGATTGATTTTGCCGTAGGATGCACCGTTTCCAAGATAATTGACAAAACACCGGTTCTGGTCCGATCGCCGAGGTCAAGCAACGTCGGGCGCGGTCAGTACTTGGATGGGTGACCGCCCGGTTTCATTTTTGTTTTTTGAATGTTTTGTTACGACGTTGTCACGTTAAACTATCGTCCGTAAACCGACTTTGCAGAGTTGCGGTTTTTCTTTCGCGGCCGTCGCCACGTGTGCCCGTGTGGGTGTGTGGGTGTGTGGGTGTGTGGGTGTGTGCGTGCTCACCGTCCCCGTCGGCGCGGTCGACCAGCTCCAGTTTGCGCACGTGGAGTTTCTCCTTCAGCTTGAGCTGCTGAACTCCCGCCGCGCCCGCCGCGCCCGCGCCCGTCGTCACGCCCACCTAGAAGACGGACATGTTTAACCTTTCGTATGCCGGAATTAAAAAAAAAAAAAGTCGTGCATTCTAGCCTCAACAGTTTCATATAAATAATGATACATATTTTAAAAAAAAGTACCTGGGCGACCGAGCTCTGCTCGGGCAGAAACTCGGTACCAAGCGTTTTCCCAGAGATAAGACCAAGCTAGATCAATTTTTCATCCCCGAAAACCCCCAAATACCAAATTTCATCGAAATCGTTGGAACCGTTTCCGAGATCCTGATTATATACACCGGAGGGGTGGGGGGGGAGAGGGGGGGAGGGGATGCGGGGGCGGGAGCGCGGGGGTACTAAAGGGGGGATGAAAATTTCATTGATTTTGCCGTAGGATGCACCGTTTTCAAGATATTTGACAAAAACACCGGAGGGGGTGGGGGGGGGGGGGGGGTGAGTCACGTTAAACTATCGTCCGTAAACCGACTTTACAGACAACCGGCTTTTCCTGTTCTGTGCTCCCAATAGGGAACGTGCACATAGACGGTGCTGCCAACTGGTGCCATAAGGGTGCATCAATTTGAATGTTTTACCTTGATAAGTTTTTTTTACTGTCCGCATAGTGTCTCTTCTGTCGCATTAGTGCTGCCGCCTATAGTTACTGCACGTTCCCTATAATACTTTTTCTAACAAAAAAGTAACTTTTTCTCACAAAAAAGTAACTTTTTCTCACAAAAGAAGAAACTTGACGTTTTCTCATAAAAAATAAACTTAAAAAAAAAACTAAAAATCTTGAAAAAAAACGTGGAATCGAACCGAGGTCGGCTGGATCCGCGACCACCCGATTTCTAATGTGCCATTATGATCTGCTCGAAGTCGGCGAAATTTAGCTTTATATTCTAATGCAAACAAAAATAGCCGGAAAACACGAGTAAAAGCGATTTTCTGAAAATGAAACATACCTAGATCAGTTTTTCATCCCCGAAAACCCCCACATACCAAATTTCATCGAAATCGTTGGAGCCGTTTCCGAGATCCTGATTATATATATATATATACATATATACAAGAATTGCTCGTTTAAAGGTATTAGATACAAAAAGAAAGCCTTAAATTGGGTACGGATCCGGTACAAGGCATACGAAGGGTTAACCCTTTCAACGCCAACGACACATAGGTGTCACGAAGTACAATGTCAAAGTGATCTTGACACAATGACAAGATTCAAAGCAGGTTTACGTTTTGTCGAGGCGCGGCGGTGAAAGGGTTAAGAGGATACGATGCGCACCATTTCTCCATACAAACGTAGTCCCCTGTTTCCTCCCTGGAGCCAATTTTTTTTACTGTATAATCTGTATCTACCACAGCTATGCCCCTATGTTTCGTTTTTTTCCATATTTCAATTAATATAAGAAATATGAGCTTTCAAAAACTGAAAAAATTGCCCAATTTCAACGTCATTTTCAGACACTCATCAGAAAAGAATCTCTCATATAAACAAAAAAGGAAAACATAGGGGCATAGCTAAATCTGTCCTCTAATTATTTTATTGGTCCAGTTTTAGAGAAGAAAACAGGGGACTACGAAATTTTTTTTTTTTTATTTGGTCACATATTACAAAAATAACAACTTAAAAATATTTTCACACAGCACTCTTTTTATCAACAAATTATTAAAATAGGCTATAAAGCTTATACTATCTTATCTTATATTTATATTCACTCGCTTTAAATGACCCATTGCTTCTCGCCGTCCCTACAGATGGCATCAACTACACTTAAAAAAAAAAAAATATACTGTTTTGATAAATTTTACGCGCCTATTAACGGTCTGAGCTGCAGTTGTCCCGCTCTCGCTGTACTGACACGGAGGGTTTCGGGCGAGACAGCGACATTTCATTAAAATACCTATTGGTTTCTCAAAAGTCTCTCAGCCATCGTATCCTCTTAAGAGGGCTTATACCTGCTGAGCTGGCAACGTTGCATTTTCGTTACTTTTTCTCGATTATTCCATAAAAATTGAATGAAAATTTAAAATGTTTTGTATACAAATTGCTCTAATATATAAGTTAATGTGTCTACTGCAATAATAATTCGTGATAGACTTTAATTTTCTTTAAAAACGAACTAATTATTACCTAACGGTTTTTAAAGAAATAAAAGTCTTATCACTAGTTATCACGAATTATTATTGCAGTAGACACATTGACTTATATATTAGAGCAATTTGTATACAAAACATTTTTAATTTTCATTTAATTTTTATGGAATAATCGAGAAAAACTAACGAAAATGCAACGTTGCCAGCTCAGCAGGTATAAATAAACCCTCACCTTTTGAACGCCACACATCGTTTTTGTTACGACCAAATTTGGACTGGTTAGAGCAATTTATCAAAATCGTAATTTCCTTGTACATACAGGTAACGCCACCAGAGTTGAGGCCACGCACACAACCACATCTCATGTAATGACAGCGGGATGACGTTAAACGTCAACACAACGTCAAAATCCCGCTGTCATTACATGAGATGTGGTTGTGTGCGTGGCCTCAACTCTGGTGGCGTTACCTATAGCAAAATTTCCGTTCGCAGATTATCGTAAATGCTTTTTTTCTCACCACAGTTTTTTACTGAAGCTTATTTTCACAATCGCGTTTTTTCCCAATTTGAATTGACACAGAAACATAGGTAGGTTTAGATTATGTTAATTTTTCATCGGCCCGAAGGGCCAAAAGCACACAGAAGAAGGAGCTCCGTCGACACTGTTTCTGTGTCAATTCAAATTGGGAAAAAACGCTACTGTGAAAATAAGCTTCAGTAAAAAACTATGGCGAGAAAAAAGCATTTAGGAAAATCTGCGAGCGGAAATTTTCCTACAAGGAAATTACGATTTTGGGGACATGATCTATCCAGTCCAAAATTGATTCTTATGCAGATGCAGGTAGGTTTATTTTTCTATTACCGTATTGTCGTCTACAGCCGACACTGGCGTTCAAAAGGTTAAAAATTCCATTTTTAATACAAGCTTTTTTGTTAACTGTGCTCTTTGTCCTCGGTTATCATATGCGGCCTCCACAACAGACGGACCGCTTAAAGCCCTCTAGTTGCGGGACCGAACTGCTGCGTAGGCTATTTTTTATACCCCTATTCTTCGCGGACGGAATCGCGGGCAACAGCTAGTAAAACATAGTAATAAGGATTGACTCTTACTATACTAGTAATAGGTTTGCACAGCAGGAGTAGTCCGTCGAAGAGGTACGCCCTTCTTTCGGCTATCCGCTTGCCGGGGCCGATTTTTGATAACGTATCCTCTGTGAACAAAAAAAAAACAAATATGTATTGCCGAAAAAAACAAATTTCGGCCAACTTTTTTCGTCGTTATCTTTACCTCCTCTTTGCCTCTCTATTGCGTAGGGTACGTAGCAGCAGCAACAGCGTACTGAAAGTCATAGCCGACTGTGGGGATTGTCCTCTGATCGGACATATGATTAAAATTACTAAATCTCTTTTAGAAATAAGGTACTAACTAACATAGTCGTAACGATTTTTACTAACCAATATTGGATCAAAGTTATCTTAAATAAAAAATTATTATTATTATTATTATTATTTACCGCACCGTCTTATTTTCCTATCATTACAGTGCTAACAATGAAATAAAAAATGTCAGCGATAATTTTACGGCTTTTTTTCGTCCTCACTGCGCATCAACTCCTTGTCAAGACGTATTGCGTCTCCATTATAGCAGAGCTAAAAATCACATAAAAAAAATTTTTCGGCCAACCATTTTCTTCGTCCTTACTCTCAATAAACTCGTTGTAGCACAATCTTATCCCTATTATTACAGTGCCAACAATCACATAAAAAAAACGGTGATTGTTTTTCGGTTAACTTTTTTCGCCCTCACCTCATAAACTCGTCACAAACAATCTTGCCCCACAGCGCTAGCAACCACAATATTTTTTTCGACGATTATTTTTCGGCCAACTTTTTCCTCACCTCATAAACACGTCACAGACAATCTTGCCCCTATCATTACACCCTTAACCACAATTTTTTTTTCGACCATATTTTTCGGCGATAATTTTTCGGCTAAATTTTTTCGTCCTCACCCCGTATGAACTCGTTGCAGCTCTGTCCGGTGTCCCGGTTATCCCAGTTGTCGACCAGCCGCGCCAGCTCGTTGCACTTCTCTATCGCGAGCTGCCGCCGCGCGCGCGCAGCCATCCGCAACGCCAGGTCACTGCGAAACGTTTTACTAAATCAAAATGTTTACTAGATATTAATACACGAGTGTGGTTTTAAGAACCGAACCAAAGGTGAGTATCATGATGGTTACACTAGTGTTTTAATGCCTAATTAAAAAAAATCAAAGAGAAAAAAAGCACCTACGTAAACGGATTAAAAGTCTATAATCATTTACCTGAATATTTAAAATCATTTCATGGTAAAAATAAACTGAAACAGTTTTTAGTGTGCGAGTGCTTTTGTAACCTAAATGAATACTTTTGTAATAAATACTAAAATTCGTGTAAATTAATATTAAGTAATTAAATTGTACGTCTATAATGTATAAATGTTAACACAATTTGTAGACGGTTTGAAACAATAAACGTTTCTTATTTCTTATTTCAAAAGCTGGTTTGTTTGTTTGCCAGTGGGTTTGGCATATGGCCTAACTGAGGGTCATGCTTAGGACCTTCATCTAAGGAAAACTTTGTGATGAAGGTGACATTTTGGGCTAATGTACATTTTAGGAAAGTGTGCGTTTTGCGAAAGTGCGCTTTTGGAGAAAGCTTCCGGAACTATACTTACATTTTTGGTCCATTTCCTAGTGCTTTCATTAATAATTTCTTTATGGGATGAAGATTGCATTCCACCTAGAAAAAAAAAAAATTTTTTTTTTGCACAACCCATACTATACAAAAGCCTTAGTAAGGTTTAAAAAGCGATACAATTATACTCAGTGATAGTGATAAATCCTCCATAAATCCTCCGGCAATCGCCGCGAAAAAATGCATTGTAAATAAGGGGTTTCCCCCATGTCACACTTATTACTATGAAAACCGCCATTATTTTGTTCTTGTGTCGCAGATCGTTGAACCCCCAAAAAATGTGTGACGTACTTTATGGACGGCCCCCTAAGATAATTATGGCCAGATTGTATTGAGTTCTATAATATTCACTCATTCGCGTAATTTTTTTGGCCAATTTTTTTCGGCCAACATTTTTTCGGCGATTTTTTTTCGGCCCTCTCTCTCACCTGCTTAAAGCTCTCCCTGTCGTCGGTAGCGGGCGCCACTTGTAACAGCGCTAACACGTAGCTGTGGTAGAGGAATACGTGTGCCACCGGCGCCAGCAGCAGCTTGGGGAGATAGTACTTGACCGCCAGGCGGAACCCGTGCCCGGCGGTGTCGAGGCGCTCCGAGAACTGCGGAACAGGTAGTTTAGTCATCATCATCATAAACCTGGTGGTTTCACCTATCGCCTCTCAAGCAGAGAATCGTTGGTTCAAATCCCGGCTCGCACCTCTTGAGTTTTTCGTAATGCATGTGCGACCATGCGCTTTACTGTGAAGAGAAACATCGTGAGGTAACCTATATAAACCTATAAAATGGTGTGTGTGAAGTACCCAATCCGCACTGGGTGCGTGGGTACTACGGCCCAAGCCCTCGCATTCTGAGAGGAGGCCTGTGCCCTGCAGTGGGACGTATATGACGACCGCTTTAGCCTAGTTGGTAGTGACCCTGCCTACGAAGCAAGAGGTCCTGGGTTCAAATCCCGGTAAGGGCATTTATTTCTGTGATGAGCACGAATATTTGTTCCTGAGTTATGGATGTTTTCTATGTATTTAAGTATTTATTTATCTATACAAGTAGGTTTATCGTCGTCTAGTACCCATAGTACAAGCTTTGGTTAGTTTGGGACTAGGTCGATTTGTGTAAGACTGTCCCCTAATATATATTTTTTTTTTTTATATAGGCTGGTATGATGATGGCAACTTTACCTGCTTTGCTTACAATAACGAAATTAAACTTTATTTAACAAGTTTGATATGAAGTATCTTTATGTAATTTTTTTTTAATAAAAAATTAAGTTGAAAAATAAAAATACAAAAAGATACTTCCTATCAAACTTGTTAAAGTTTGGACAGGTTGCGACATCTCTTGTCCGGGTGAGCGGTTAGTTCCGAAGGAGTGTTGAAATATCTCGATGAGGGTATAACATAGATGGCGCTGTATCACGCAAGTGAACTAACAAATTGAGATATGAATATGCAGGAAAAATTCGTGTCTAGACTCCTGACCAGTGGTGGTGTAGGGGTATTAGCACATGGCACGGAATGCCGAGGACCTGGGTTCGATTCCCAGCATTGGTCTTTTTTCTGGGGTTTTTTCTGTGCAACCATATTTCAGTTTGTATTTAGTATGAAATGAAACTTGGCATAAATGGAATGTTTCATCATCATCATCATTTCAGCCGTAGGACGTCCACTGCTGGACATAGGCCTCCCTCATTCACGTCCAATCATTACGGTTAGAAGCGACTTCCATCCACCCTGAACCTGCGGCCTTCACCAAATCGTCCGACCATCTAGTTGGTGGACGGCCCACGTTCGTTCATTCGTCGTTCATGCCTAGTCTTAAGTTATTTGTGCAAAAATGTTGGCCGAATATTTTCGTCCATCGCAACCTTTGATCAATTATAACTGTAGATCCACAGTCGCGCGCCCGAAAATGTCCGAGCCAAATGAGCGCCACTTTGATAAAAGTGGCCTTCTTTTTTCTCAGTACGTTGCGTGAAATTGTCAAGTTTAGCTGTCAAGTGTCAACCGAAATTCGACTGTAATGAAGTAAAGACTAGGTTCAAATTTCTGTGTAGGTGATGATTTTAATTGTTACGCAAACAAATAAAAAAGTTCGGACATTCTTTGAAGGGGATTTTGTTCGGCAATGTGTATCTTCAGTTATAATTGATCAAAGATCGCAACTCACCGCCGGTTCCGACACTATGTTCTGGAGCGCGTCCCTGGACTCTTTGGTCGTGACTATGTTAGCGTACCGGACGTACGCGCGAAACTCCTCCACTTCTGCTAGCTCTGAAGAAAGAAAAAAAGTTTTTGTTAAAAAATCATTTTTAAAGCAAGCTTTTTAGCTGACTGTACTTTTTGTTGACTGTACTTGCATTGCCATCCAACCTGCATAAGTAAACCAAATTTCAAGTGAATCCGACCACTGGAAGTGGGTCAAATTCGACTTTCAAGATTTCACCCGTACATACATAAACATAACATACATACATTGCAAGTTAGTAAAAAGCTTTTAATTAAAAAAACCGGCCAAGTGCGAGTCGGGCTCGCGCACCGAGGATTCCGTACAAATTTGTAGCTACGTCAAAATATAAAAATATATGTAAACAGCCGTGTCTATAATAATCCAGTGTTAGCAGAACCCTGCTTCTAAGTAAAATGTATGCAGCGTGAGATCATTTTATATTGGTTAGACGGGAACCCCCTTAATGTTTAATTTTATTTTATTTTTATTACTTGTTGTTGTAGCGGTCACATTAATACATAATCGGTGAAATTTTCAACTACCTAGTTAATTTACCTAGTTATTTGTTGTTACAGCGGCAACATAAATAAATAAAAAAAAAAAAAATATCACGGGACAATTCACACCAATTGACCTAGTCCCAAAGTAAGCTAAGGAAAGCTTGTGTTATGGGTACTAAGCAACGGATAAACATACTTATATAGATAGATACATACTTAAATACATATTAAACACCCAAGACCCGAGAACAAACATTCGTATTTTTCATACAAATATCTGCCCCGACGCGGGAATCGAACCCGGGACCTCAAGCTTCGTAGTCAGGTTCTCTAACCACTAGGCCATCTGGTCGTCTAAACGACATAAATGCAAAGTCTAGCTATCACGGTTCATGAGACACAGCCTGGTGAAAGACAGACAGAGTAGACAGACGGACAGTGGAGTCTTAGTAATAGGGTCCCGTTTTTAGGGTTCCGTACATCAAAAGGAAAAATGGAACCCTTATAGGATCACTTTGTTGTCCGTCCGTCTGTCTGTCAAGACCCTTTTTCTCAGGAACGCGTGGAGGTATCAAGCTGAAATTTATATCAAATACTCAAGTCTACTGTCTCTTGGAGCTGTGAAAAAATCAAACTTCTAAGCCAACGCAATCAAAAGATACAGCCGTTTATGACGCAAATTTCCCCATATTTTCGAAACTCGCAAGGGAATCAAAACCTAAAGGGTACTTCCCGTGAACTCAGAATCTTGAAATTTGGTACGAAGCAAGGTCTTATAGCACAGATAAAGGAAAAATTGCGAAAAGCATAAATTTTTTTGTCTGTCTGTCTATATCAGTAACCAATCTACAATGATCCCACACTGCGCACATTTTGCTTAGGAGCAGGGGTCTGCTAAGACTGGATGTTCATAGATACATATAAATTTGTACGGAACCCTCGGTGCGCGAGTCCGACTCGCACTTGGCCGGTTTTTACAATTTGGGTACGGAAACTTAAAAATTAAAAAAAAATCAAAAGCCGGTAACCCAGGTGTTTGAAGCAACACCCCTCCTGCCGCCCCTTAATAATGTAGAGGCGATTTAGCGATCACATGCACTGAGTTGGAAATTGAACCTTATTGTTTTCATTATACGTCACAATTTCCATTGAAATTATTGAAAATACGACTAGCTTTAAAAATATAATTTGTCAGGTATGTATTCGATAGCTGCTTTTGATTCTGTGATAGTATGCTCCAATAAATAGTGGTTAATGGTGGGTGAATGAATGTATGTTAGCTGACTGTCCTATCTGACCGTACCTTCGAAGCAGGAGCCGATGTACGGCGTGGGAGAGTCCTGAGACATCTCGATGGCGTCCTCTAGGTTACCGAGGAGGGTCACCGTCAGTTCGTAGATGTCCACGATGTTACCGAAGATCAGGGATATCGTCTGCAACAATAATGCGGTTATTATAGAGTTCAATTATTATAGACATATTCACTAAACATTCCAATAGAGGGGGAGGGAGAGACAGAGATCTGAAAACAATTAATAGGGACGTTGCCACCACCAATCGACTGATGTACTTTTTATGAGCTGTCAGAACACAGTTCTCCCATAGAGTTTGAATGGCAATAGCAACATATGACGCCACTTGTGCGCCAACTCAATCAACTAACGCTTTGGGCTTAACATCACTAAATTTCAAAATACCTTATACACTAATATCCCTAATTTTCAAGTTACCATGGGCTCATCTATACATATAATAAATCTGTAACAAGTCGGTGTCTGTACATTGAAGATATTTGAGAAAAACTGTCACTAGGGCTATTTATTAACGCAATAGAACCCAAAACAATGATTTTTAGAATTATTGTCTGTTTGTCTGTGCGTTTGTGCGTGCTAATCTCAGAAACGGCTTAACCTAGAAGGATGCGGTTTTCACTGATATGTTGGTATTTTCTTGGATTAACATTTAGTGTTTGTTTCATTTGAATCGGTTCACAAATAAGAAAGATACGTCTACTTTAAGAGTGAGTTCCCTGACCTTGAGAATTTATTTTTCGTACGCACATTGACAGTTTTCACTTACACAGAACCATTTTGCGTGATACGCTATACAGCCGTCAGCTAAGGGTGGAGTCCCAGTGTTAGTACTTACAAGGGAACATTAAAGAGTCGCCTTCCGATTTTGTACAAATGTAATCTACATTATTTTGTTGAGTTTCGATATTCAAACTTGGTGTAAGTACAAATAAAACGATTTTACATTATTAAAGGATCTTTTTATTAATAATCAGCACTTTAATAACATCAAAAAAATATAAACATCGAAAATGTCTTTATTCAAAATTACTATTATTGTTGACCTAAAAAGAACTGAAAGAATTACATTGCTGACCCGCGACCTTAAATTATGATACTTACGTTTATGCAAGAAAAGCAAAATAAATGTATATGCTAATGCAGCTTAGTAAACGGTTGCGATACTTACTCTGAAGATAAGCTCTGGTTGAGTTCGAAACTCGTGTAGTTTAGTGGTGGTGATAGTTGTGTTTATGTGATTTGTGTGTGTTCGTACAGTGTGGAGGTGGAGGAACTGCATGAACACGTATTTTTTGCATAAACGTAATTATTATAAGGTCGCGGGTGAGCAAAGAAGTTGTTTCAATTCATTGATATGGACCTCTGAAAGGTAACGCCTGATTCAATAAATTATTGTTGACCTGTCCGTGTATTTACAATTCCAATTCTAAATCTACCGGCATAAAAATATTCAAGCACATTTAAAATTTTCAACGATTGCCAATTATTTTTAATGGCGTCAACATTTATACAGATATCTTAAAATTAAATTGTATCCTGATAATATAACACCTGTAACATACGGGGGGGGGGGGGGGGGGGAGCCGTTCAATCGTCGTACAAACTTTTGCATAATTCATCTTTTGTCCGAAATGATCATATTGCATACTTAATCGCTTTTTACTCTGAATCCATTAATTATTCAGGAATTTTGAAATGGTTATCCTGTAGGACTCTATAGGTTAGGTTAGGTTTGTTTTATAACAATTCTGAATAATTAATGGATTCAGAGTAAAAAGTGATTATGCAAAATGATAATTTCGGACAAATGATGAATTATGCAAAAGTTCTTATGACGAACATTATACACCCGTAACATACGAGTTCCGCGTAGGATTGACTGCGAACTGCAAAAGACACTAGCAACACCTAACAGAACACTTAAAGACCCTCACCCTGGTATCCTGGTCTTCTAAAGCTCGTACAGATGCAATTCTGCACTGGACAGGCTCTGAACTGCGAAGGGACATTAGCGACTCCTAGTAGAACATGTATAAAACCTCACCCCGGTCTCGTGATCTTCTGCAGCCAGTGCCAATGTTGTTGCTCAGAAGACGCTTACTGAATGAAGAGTTTCCTGGCGAGTTCCGCGCAGGACAGGCTCTGAACTCTGGAGAGACACTAGCAACTCCTAATAGAACACGTAAAGGGCCTCACCCTGGTATCCTGGTCCAGTATCTTCTCCAGCTCGTCCTTGAACACGCGTATGATGAGGTGCAGGTCCCGCAGGAAGTGCTTCTCGTCGGTGAGCAGTTCCCGCACCAGCTCGGCGTACGAGAGGCTGCCGCGGCGGCCGCGCGTCTCCGAGCTGCGCAGGGACACCAGGGACTCCTGGTAGAACATGTCCAGGAGCACCTAAGGGGGACAAGTTTGTCGTTATCAGTTTTGTTTTTATCAGCAGTGATCTATACAAACGGCAAAAAAATCGCATTTGTTGTACGGGAGCCCCCCTTATATATTTGTTTTATTTCAATTTAATTATTTATTTTTAATGTGAATATAATAACTAAATATTCTGTGAATATTTCTAGCGTCTACCTGTTGCCGTTATCAATATCGAGCAAAAACGAGCAAAAAAATCACGTTTGTTGTATGAGGCCCCCTTAAATATTTATTTTATTCTGGTTTTTAGTATTTTTTGTTAGAGCGGTAACCGAAATACATAATCTGTGAAAATTTCAACTGTCTACCTATCACGGTTCGTGAGATACAGCCTAGTGACAGACGGACAGCGAAGTCTCAGTAATGGGGTCCCGTTTTTACCTTGGGTACGGTACCCTAAAAAGATTGGGAATCTCTGGGTCAGCCTACCTAAGAAGGTGTATAGTTGCGCAGCGTATCGTTTCGAATTGCGCCGTTGTTTTAGATAGGCAGCGAAATGTAAATGTAATGTAATGTAATGTTACATTGTATTAAACTAACTCAAATAATCTTTAACACTAAATTAAGATTTGAAGTTAAGATTTTGTAATTTTTTTTGATAACATTTGAAATAAACAGTTTAAAATTTAAATTTAAACTCTTTTTTTTTTACCTTGTCGGCGCACATAGCGGTCTTGATGTCGTTACAGGTGATAGTCTCGTAACCACTCTTCTGGGATATCTTCTTGACGAAGTTCCCCGCCAGCTTGAAGAGGTCAGCGCTCACGTATTCCAAGATGGCCGTCATGAAGACAGACACCGAGGTGTCTATCTTGTACATCAGGACCTCCTGAAAAGCAAGTTGAACGTCAATGAAGTCATGAAAATGGTTGAGTGGAGTCCACGGACCGGAAGTCGGAAGGTAGGCCTCCAACGAGATGGAGCGACGGCCTGGGTGAGGTTGCGGGAACGCGTTGAATGCGGATGGCGCGGGACCGGTATGTTTGGCGAGCCTTGGGAGAGGTCTTTCGGCTGAAATGATGATGATGGTGAAGATGAGGTCATGAGAAACCGTGTTCTGGTGCTTTGACCTACGGCCTCTCCAGGATCGTGGGTTCGAGCCCGGGCGACATCTGAGTTTATCTGAATGCTTTTATTTTTAGTGAAACAAATGTAATTTGTCTTATCTATATTTAGCGTAAGTAGGTTGGAAGTCAGCCAGGAGTTTATCCTTTGAAGACCCTCATTAGCAACACTGTAAACAGAGTCCCTATCCTTTCGAGTAAAAACCATCACAGTGTCATCCGCGTGCGAGATTATCTGACCATTGTTTAATTGAAGGTTTGTGATATTGTTGATATAAATCAGAAAAAGTGTGGGACCAAGCACACTGCCTTGGGGTACGCCAAATAGCACTCTTAAGTCCTCACTAACGTACTTGCCAACCTTAACCCTCCGACTCCGGTCCTTCAGGTAGTCACTCAACAGTTCCAGAGGTTTACCCCTAATTCCATAAAGTTCCAGCTTGTTTACAAGAGTGGGAAGGAAGACCGTGTCGAATGCTTTTTTTAAATCAAGGAAAACAGCCAAACACTTCATACCTTTGTCAACTTGTTTATAAACAGATGCAGTAAGAATGAGTATTGCGTCTTCAGTTGATTTTCCTTGCCTCGCGCGCGTCGTGCAGCGCCCACTTGTCGGGGCGCCGGGAACGTGCGGGCGCCACGCTCCTCCACGTTACCTCTCGGCGGCGGCTCACCTTCTGCAGCATGTGGTGCAAGCGGTCGTGCGGCAGCAGCAGCCGGCGGCGACGCGCGGCCGCCACCTCGCGCGCGTCGTGGAGCGCCCACTTGTCGGGGCGTCGGGAACGTGCGGGCGCCACGCTCCTCCACGTTACCTCTCGGCGGCGGCTCACCTTCTGCAGCATGTGGTGCAAGCGGTCGTGCGGCAGCAGCAGCCGGCGGCGACGCGCGGCCGCCACCTCGCGCGCGTCGTGGAGCGCCCACTTGTCGGGGCGTCGGGAACGTGCGGGCGCCACGCTCCTCCACGTTACCTCTCGGCGGCGGCTCACCTTCTGCAGCATGTGGTGCAAGCGGTCGTGCGGCAGCAGCAGCCGGCGGCGACGCGCGGCCGCCACCTCGCGCGCGTCGTGGAGCGCCCACTTGTCGATGGGCGTCGGGAACGTGCGGGCGACGCGTTCCTCCACGTCCTACACACACCGAGCATGAGTCTCTATGAGTACCAGTGGCGAAGTGCTAACGACCCGATTCCGGGTTGACTAAAATTTCGAAGTAACCAAACGCTTCTCTTAAGGGCCAACCGTGTTTTTGGCGCATTTATTGCATTAGTTTAATCTCGTGCTGTATCATTACAAGTGAAGCTGTAGTCTTGAGATTCATGTGTAAGATATTTGAGGATTCACTCTAATGACAAATGTTTATCGAAATACGATTACTTATAGTTCGCTCGATAGAACAAAAATCCAAAGTTGTCTCTAAAAAATTAAATTAATTTCTTAGTACGTCGCTAATACTGCACGGCAGGTCAAGACTTTTTGAATGTTAGTAAAACAAGATGTTTTCTGGGGCGTAGTGTTGCTACATTTTTAAAATATGTATCTGTTTTAGTAGTTTTTAGTTAGTTTTTAATTAGATTAAGTAAAATAAGAATAACTTTGTTTATTAACAAGATAGTTAATTGTAAGTTTTCAGCTCAAGCTATTAATTGTACAATACAGGGAGTAACTGTTATTGGCCTTATGTATCAATTTAAAATTAGAATAAGTTTGATTGTAACACTGTTGTGCTCCTTAATAAATAAATAAATAAATAAGTAATAAGATGATTATTATTTTTCTCCTGTATTAGTCAGTGTATTTTTCTTTTTTGATGTCGAATAAAGTTATGTCTATGTCTATGTCTAAAATACCCAAAAACACGCGCAGTCCAACCAACCTATCTTGAGCCATCATGCCTCCCCCAAGCAGCCCCACGCCCGAAATCGCCCACCAAAAATCGATTAGCGCGAAAAGCTCGGTAGGCCCTTAATAATTCGTTGTTTGTATACAGACTTAACTTTTCCATAATAAACTTTTAAGTATTTCTCAAAATGGTACAGTAACAAAACGCAACAAAATATCCACAAGACCGATCAGTCATTCAAAAATTCAGTATGCAGGTATGAATTTTACACTCACACATTTAAATATTTATTGGTGTGAACCATAGATTTACTACAACCAGAACATGTAAAAATAAGAGCTAAGGTAAGCCAATTTCCCTCGGCTTATCACATTGCGCATTGTGTTGCGCATAAGGCTGATTTTACTTTAACAGAAGCTTTTTTTTTAAACTTATCCCACTGGGGATAGCCGACGGAATCGACGTCCATTCAGCCATTTGTAGACTTATTTAAAATTACTGGAACAAATTGAATTTAAAATATCGAGTTTTAGTGTAAAACAATAAGTACAATATTTTATCTGCTTTTATAAACAGTCCGTCTGTATTGACCCTTCGTTGGGATGATGATGATGATTATTGTTACCTGGACGCAGAGCGGGGAGGGGTTCGCGCAGAGCATCGCCAAGAGCCGGAGGCAGAGGGACTCCACATACTCCAGGGCGCTCTCCTCCGCGCTCAGGGACGGGTGGACCTGCTCCAGAACCTGGCAGGAGACAATTGCTCGTTTAGCAAAGAGCATGTTGTGATGACACGTTAGATGCGGCTGGCGACCGGTCTGTTCAAGTACAGAACTACAGAACCAATTGTAAAAATCATCAATAGAAATCCATGCTAACCCTTATCATGGGAAAATCAAGTAAAGCTGTTCTTACTTATCCTCCGGAGACCCAGAAATCCTTCCTTTTGTTATTTAGTTAAAATTCAAAGTCAATTTTGAAATATGTATGTACAAAAAATTGTACACGGGGTCTTAGGAGGTTAAGGAAAAGTTGCTGGCAATAGTTAGTAACAAAAAGCCAAATATGTCTAAATCATAATACAAAAGGTTTGCATTCCATTCCGAATGCTTGGATGGGGTTGCATGTCATAGAATAAGTGCAGGTGTATTAAATTTTTTACTAGTAGTTGCCTGCAACTCTGTCTGGGAAGGATTTGCTTATTGCTGTCCAATGCAATTTTCCAGGATAAAAATTATTCCTTCCCAGGGCCTCAAACTATCTCTAGACCGATTTTCACCTAAAATTCTAAATCATTTCAGCGGTTTAAGCACGAAGAGGTAACAGGCAGATAGACAGACACACACTTTTATATTATTATGGATCTATGTCTTAAATCTGTCAAAATCTTTTTTGCATTAAGTGTAATAAGTTTTTGTTAAAAATGACAATTTTAATGCAGGCTTTTTAGCTGACTGTAATTTTTTGTTGACAGTACTTGCTTTGTCATCCAGCCTACATAAGTATACCAAATTTCAAGTGAATCCAACCACTGGAAGTAGGAAAAATTCGACTTCCAAGATTTGACCCATACATACATTGCAAGTAAAATAAAAGCTTGTCAACAAATACCCATACAGACTTTCGCATTTACAATATTAGCAAGATGTGTTTGAATAACAAGTTGTTTCAATAGGAATATGTTATTAAAATGTAAAGCTAATTTTCCAGTCATCAATACCTACATGTTTGTAGAAATGAATGTTTTGATGACTAAGTAAAATGTGTTTATATTACACAATATTAAGAAATTCCACTAAGTAATGCAATTCTTACTAATGAAATGGGCATGGTCAGCAGTGTAATTGTGTGAATGTATCAAAATATATAAAGTTTAAAACAAATAATGGACAAAATAAATAATGGTCATAATACTACTAAAATTTTCCATGAAACTATTGATTAAAAACTTTTTTAATCGTGTAATCTACAGATTGGTTCAGGTTAGGTTAGGTTTATTTTATGAAAATCCTGTAGAGTTGAGAATTTCCAAGAAAATTGCTTTATATCACCACCACCAAATACCGAATATCCAGCAGAACCTTTGATCAATTATAACTGAAGATACACATTGCCAAACAAAATCCCCTTCAAAGAATGTCCGAACTTTTTTATTTGTTTGCGTAACAAATATAATCATCACCAACACAGAAATTTGAACCTAGTCTTTACTTGATTACAGTCGAATTTCGGTTGACACTTGACAGCTAAACTTGACAATTTCACGCAACGTACTGAGAAAAAAGAAGGCCACTTTTATCAAAGTGGCGCTCATTTGTCTCGGACATTTTCGGGCGCGCGACTGTGGATCTACAGTTATAATTGATCAAAGAGCAGAACCTATGTTTTGATAGCCAGATATCCGGCCAAGTTTTACGTACAATAAAATACATAGGCTTTATAATAAAATTGACAATAATTTTGCCATGACATGACGTTTTAGTTTCTTCTTTCTGTGCACCTGTGTGGTTATGCCAGCCTCATTGGGAGACTCAATGGCCAAATTCATTAAACACTTCTGCTATGTCCAGATTCTCTGGCTGCAAAGGAATGTTTTGAGGCAGTACACTGGGTACATTAAGTCAATGTATTAATAATCAATAGAGAAGGGGACTTGTGACCGGGTTTTTTAGTCCGTGCAAGTCGGACACTGTCTGGGCCCTCCATTCCCAGTTCGTCCGAAGGGATTTTTCCCAAACACAAGTCACTCTTCCTACCCTTAAGTTAAAAAACAGCAAAGACTTCGCGTCTTTGGCCCCTCTGGCAACTCATTCAAAAAAAAAAAAAAGGAATGTTTGATGAACCTCTCTGTCTCCCAGGACAGCTAGTAGTCCATAATATTTTCAGTCATACAAAGGAATTACTTGGATGTTTAAACAAATTAATGGTTATAAGATTGTATTAGAAGCACCTATGATGTATAGGATGTTACAGGCAAAAAAATGTCAATCATACCCTGAATAAGATGGTCCAAGGATTAACTGATTTTGTTGGTGATACTTCAATACCGCGAAACTAGCTTTACCCGTAAGGTCTATTTTATCTAATTATCCCTGTTATTTCATTTCAAGTTAAGCCTTATGGAAAAAGCAAGTTACGGGGTATTGCGGTATCAGTATCACTGACGATTTGGCCTCAAGATATTAACAAACAGACACATAAGACCACAAGATTACCAAAGGCTATGAATATGACCGTGATGCCTTACCATTTCCTTAGAAAAGAACTGCCAGATTTCCCTTTCTTCTTTCTTTTTTTTTTGTTATTTATTTCTGTAATATTTTGGTTGTAATTATTCTCTGCGTAAAGGGACTATAGAAAACAAACTGAAAAATGTTGATATATGGGGAAAATTTGTGTCTTAACTCCTGACCAGTGGTGGTGTAGGGGTATAAGCACGCAGCGCGGAATGCTGAGGACTTGGGTTTGTTTCCCAGCGCTAGTCTCTTTTTCGGGGTTTTTTCTGTGTATCCATGTTTCAGTTTGTATTTAGTATATAATATTAGGATTTCACGGGATGACCGTAAAAGTAAAATTTGGAGTTAAAAATATGAATACAAAAAGACTCCAAGAAACTAATCTTGGTAAATTAAATATTTTGTATTTACGTAATATTGTGAGCTCTGCCCTTCCTGTATTATTGCTGTGTTTAACGAGCCGCGGGAGGGCGCAGGCTGAAAATCAGCGCCTCCGGCTTCCTAACCGGCAGCATTTATGCTGAGCCTGAGCCTATTGCCACAAAGTTTTTTTTTTTTGTGTGTTTCTGTTCTTCTTCTTATTTTTTGTGTGTTCCTTGTGTTTCTTTTTATTTTGTATGGTTGTGGCAATAAATGGATTTTTATTTTATTTTATTTTACATACAACAATAAACACCAGTAGAATCTTATCTAAAGAAAACACCAAAATTCTTGTTTGACTTTAGTTATTTTACTTTTTATATTTATATTTTAACAAAAAACTGAAGAACTAATTTTTTAATAGCAATGGATGTTTAGTTATAGACTTAAATCGTTAGCAACCCCTAAGTTTTGAGAAGGACCTTCAAAAAATATAAAACCGAAATAAAACATCTGGTATCCGCACAAAAGGGTAAAACCACGAAAAAACTATCAGAGAACATAGCTAACGCATCAAAAAAGGTGTTTCGACAGATTTAGGAGGAATATTTAAGAGTTTTAATAGTAAAATTGCAATATTTTCAACCAATGTTGTTGTATACAAACCTTGCGAAGCGAGTTGACGAAGAGTCCCCGCCATTTCTTGGCGTTCTCCGGGTCTTCGAAGTCGTAACCGCGGCTCTCCTCCACCGTCGGTAACATCTCGCCCTCGGGATCCCAGATAAATTCATGTAAACTTGATTTTTTATACACAACATAAAACACAACACATTTTTTCGCTTTCTTCCACAAATTTACAACTTAACTAAACCACACTGTCACACGCGCCAGGGCTTTGTTTTGTACCGAGCCCTAAAAGATTTACTAGGAAGAGTGATAGTTAAAAACATATGATTACAAGAATTATTTGATGAAAAGATTAAAATATTTCATTTGATCGGCAAAACGACGCCATTTTCAATCTATTTACTTTTAGCATGTTCTCATTGATCAAAACAAATTTTACAGTTTTGTTCCGAATTGCAAAAAGAAATACTCAAACGCCACAGCATTTTTATAAAATGCAAGTAAATGATCTCCTCCGAAAAATCTCTGACAATCGTTTGGACAGCAAAATATGAAGAGTTTGTTCTCATTAAGATGGTTTTCAATACAATTACTAAAATTGACAGGCGAAAGAACTTTGCGCAAGTTCGATAAGTGAAAATCAATAATTTTTGTGCATTATTTTATAATACCATTCCCTCTATTGAATCTTTTGTTTGCTACTGGCTAGGAGCTTTCTTATGAACATACGAACTGTAAGTTACGAACGAGATACAGGAAAAAAATAATTAAAGTGTCCTCTGGCTGGAATATTGTAGCTAGTCGCCTACCTTACTTTGTTTTGAACTGGTTTTTCAAATATTAACATATTTCTGAGGAAACTTTAAAAGTAACAGTAGGATTTTGATAATGATAACTCACAATAATTTTGATTCGTCTTTATTTTTATGGAACCGTAAATAAAAAGGTTTTAACATCTTCATGAGGATAGCGGTTTTAAAACGTCTTTCAACTGTCACTGTCGCATTGACAATTGACATGTCTCCGTGAAAAACGTCTCAGTTAGTTCGGTCCAGTCTGTTTATTTTGCAACTTCGCATGTTTGCAATAATAGGTCTAATAAGTATTATCTATCGTTTTCTTATAAAAAATGCTTGTGAAATCTATCTTTGTTTATGTGGTTTTCTCTGGGATAGTGTGCTGTGTGGCTCAGAGCGGTGTTTCACCTGGAAATGGCACAAACAGGACATTTATTTACAACGTGTAAGTATCTTTGTTATTGGTCATCATTAAACTTCGTAAACAGGCGTTTCATTTGGGATTCCCCGATCGGTGTCTGCAATTTAAAGTATACAATCGATATATTTGTATATTTACACAGAAAAACTTGCGATAAGTAGCAAAATAAGGCATTGACCGTGTCACAATTGATGTAATTCTCTTTCACAAATTCAGCACTTTTTTGCCGAAACTTTATTGCATAATAGAAAATTGCGACAAAAGAATGATCAAAGATTGTCGCTGTGCCAAACAAAATATGTCTGGTCGTTCTATTGACAATGAAAGCTCAAAAAAATGTTTAGATAATTAAATTTCAATATTACACCCGGTATTTACGGAAAGTGAGCTTACACTTCACACATCTCAGCCTACTTACGTCCTACTGCAGGGCACAGGCGTCCTCTCAGAATGAGAGGGAAAGTGAGCTTGATGCCTGAAAATTCTACACAATCTACATTATTCTAAATTCTATCTGGTTGATGGGTTCCATACCCCGAAAGGAAAAATGACTATAAAATTGAAGATTCTAAACCATAAGATGGTTTGTCTGGCTCTATTTTTCATGGACGCATGGAGGTATCATCTTGCACTTGTCTGGTTTTCTTGATACAGTGGCTTCTTTAGTAGGTCCTCTTTAATGGCTAAAGTTTCATTTGCATTAAAATTAAATACCTTATTTGTAGCAGCTAACCATGTGTTCCATCGTTCTGTTGGAGTAGTAAGACATTCTATGGTTGCATTGAAATTTCTTGTCAGTTGTGTGCAGGTTTTCTCACAATGTTTTTGTTCACCATACATTGTAAGGTAAATTTCAAAGTAATTGCACACAAATTGTAAGAAACTCAGAGTGATAAAACACTGGCTGAGCCTACATGCGGCATAGATGTACGGTCGACCAAGAAAGTGGTTACCAGCTTTGACAAAAGTTTCTGTGACATCTAAATATCCCTAAGTCACTGTCATCATGTTATTGCAAGGGAAATCAAGATTCAAGATTCAAGAAGTATTTATTCAAGAACAATACAAGTATCATGTTTGAAAATACAGTTGCAGCAGGTTAAACATAATGATAAAACAAACCCACTTACAACCAATAATAATAAAAAAAAATGAACAGAAATAAAAACAAAAACAAAAAATGAAAATTACATACAGGTCTAAATTAACAATCCTTATTAAATATTTCGTCTACAGTGTAAAAACATCCTCTCAACAAGAATACTTTTAATTTCCTTTTAAATAGCATAGGACTTGTTATAGTTTTCAGCTCAGTAGGTAGTTTGTTAAACAAGCGCACAGCTTGAAACCTCGCGCAGTGCTTAACCACTTGCAATTTTGGACAAATTCTATGTCTTATGTTTTTGGTGCGCGTGAGCAGACGTAATTTTTGTTCTTCAGCTGTCTCATAACTAGATAATTTCTTAATAAATTCCGTGAGCAATATGAGAACATACAAACCAGGTACAGTGAGTATTGACAATTTTTTAAAATGCTCTCTGCACAATACCCACTGTGGAATACGAAACATCATGCGGATGGTACGTTTCTGTATAATAAGGGCTCTATTTATATTATATTTGAAGCTGTGACCCCAAAACATAATACTGTATCGTAATTTTGATTCAACTAATGCATGATAGACTAATTTCAGCTGATTTATATTAATATCATCTCTAAGGCTTCTTAAAGCATAACAAGCTGATGATATCGAATTTACAACAGCATTCAGCTCCGGTTTCAAATCGACCTTGTTGTATCATGACATGCAAATGAACTTCGACCGTAGGGGGGTACACCATATTTTTGGCCGACTGTACCTACTCTCTATATTACGATTTAGATATATGTAAGTATTACCAACCCTTAGTATATAAAAATTATTATCTACTAACAAAAATTATGGATTTTGTTCAAAATAAATATTATCTAATATATAAAAATCTTGTGTCATGGTGTTTGTTATCAAACTCCTCCAAAACGGATGGGCTGATTTTTAGGGTTCCGTAGCCAAATGGCAAAAAACGGAACCCTTATGGATTCGTCATGCTGTCTGTCTGTCTGTCCGTCCATATGTCACAGCCACTTTTCTCCGAAACTATAAGAACTATGCTGTTGAAACTTGGTGAGTAGATGTAATCTGTGAACCGCATTAAGATTTTTACACAAAAATAAAGAAAAACAGTAAATTTTTGGGGTTCCCCATACTTAGAACTGAAACTCAAAATTTTTTTTTTCATCAAACCCATACTTGTGGGGTATCTATGGATAGGTCTTCAAAAATGATATTGAGGTTTCTAATATCATTTTTTTCTAAACTGAATAGTTTGCGCGAGAGACACTTCCAAAGTGGTAAAATGTGTGTCCCCCCTGTAACTTCTAAAATAAGAGAATGATAAAATTAAAAAGAATATATGATGTACATTACCATGTAAACTTCCATCGAAAATTGGTTTGAACGAGATCTAGTTTGTCTGTCTGTCTATATCAGTAACCAATCTACAATGATCCCACACTGCGCACATTTTGCTTAGGAGCAGGGGTCTGCTATGACTGGATGTTCATAGATACATATAAATTTGTACGGAACCCTCGATGCGCGAGTCCGACTCGCACTTGGCCGGTTTTTGTGAATTTTTTTCTCCACATTTGGTAGGTCTGACAACACCTCATGGGGTGGGGAAGGGTAACGCCTCATGGGGTGGGGAAGGGTAACGCCTGGGACGGTGCACCCTGGGCAACAACGGTAAGATAATGTATTCGTACATTATCTTACCGGTGGCTAATATCCGACTGGGGGGGGATATGTATATATGTATTATATGGGCCATGTATCTATGATATGTATGTATTTTGAGAGGACGGGCGTAAGGTAGCTGACGGGAAGCTGCTCTGCAACCTTGAACTGAGTAAGTAGCCCCGCCGTGCTGGTCACACGGCCTGGGCTACCGAAAGGTTCTCCGCTCTGCAACAGGCCTCGATGCGACTTACGCCCTATATAGGGAGGGATAGCATAGGAGGGACAGGCGTTCGGTTGCCAATAGTGCACGCTCTGCAACCTTGGACCTAGTAAGTAGCCCCGCCGTACTCGCCACACGGCCTGGGCTACCGAAAACTTCACCGCTCTGCAACCTGCTGAGGCGCCAAACGCCTTATGGGGAGGGTTAGCTTTTGGGGTTTCTAAGGGATCAAAGATGGAGGCGAGCCTAAGCCTAGTACCTGCTTTGTGGCCCGAGCAGGGAAAGGCGAGGGGGAGCCTGGTGGGCGGAAGCGACCGCGCCCTCGGTACCGCTCTGCTTTCAGAGCAGGACATGAGGGCGCGGAAGCTAACGTGAGGGCACGTAACCCCGGCTATCCGGGAACGTGGGCATCTGCGGAAGCCACGAGGAGTAAACCTCTTTAAACAATCCTTCACCAGCGGGGGAGGCCGGGGAGTGCCGAGCCCGCATTGCACGGTGTCGACAGAGGAGCCCCATCCCGGGGCGGCCAGTGTGCGTTGCGGTGACACATTTTGCTCCCGTGGCGTTCACAATGGCAAACGAGGGAATCCGTGTGGTTTTTAGTGGGTAGGCCCCCCTTGGGGAGAGCCCCACATACCTCCGTTTCCCCGAACGGAGACGATGCATAAGGTGCATTTTCCACACCAAAAAAAAAAAAAAAAAAAAAAAAAAGGTCTGACAACAGGTTGTAGGCTATTTTTCTTACCCATATTCTTCGTGGACGGAGACGCGGGCAACAGCTAGTTATTATTATAGTACTGTTTGACGGTTTGCCGCTCGAAGTCGATATGCAGCTTGATATGCACCCACAATTTAGGGTCACTTGCACGGTCTAGGGTTAAAATTTTTGAGTTGTTAACCTTGGGTTAAGGATGACAGTTCCATACATTTTGACAACTCTTAACCCTGGGCTAGCTCTTAACTCAAGGTTATACAGTTAACTCGGGTCTGTGCAAGTCAGCCTTTCTGTATTGTTTATCATTATTTTCAGGTACAATTATGACACACAGTATAATTTGACTTTGAATGCCAGCACTGAACAAATATTGGATTTCACTGAAGTAAGTATGCCCTGATTTCTATTATTATTTTTGTAAGAGTATGATTTCAATTTTTATACATATACATAGGTAACCATAGACACAGCCTATTATGTCTAGTAAAACTAAAACACATATTATTTCTACATTTTATCTTTCGCTTACGCCCTAGCTGTCATAGGTAGGGTTGCCATCCGTCCGGATAAAGCCGGACAGTGTTAGGCTTTTCGGGGTGCGCCAAAGTTGAACTAATTTTTCAATGTCGATTATCGGAAGTCCGAAAATGTTGTTCCTAAAAATTTACATCATAATAATCACTACTCATAACTACTCTGTTCCTAACGTTCTGAATTCCTAATCATTCAACTTCATAATGTCCGTTGCAATAAACATCTATCATACTACTATTTGTTTTCCTATATTTTCTCAACATAACCATCTTTTACACTATTATTCATCATCATATCTAATACCTTTAAACGAGCAATTCTTGTATATATGTATATATATATATAATCAGGATCTCGGAAACGGCTCCAACGATTTCGATGAAATTTGGTATGTGGGGGTTTTCGGGGATGAAAAACTGATCTAGCTATGTTTCATTTTCAGAAAATCGCTTTTACTCGTGTTTTCCGGCTATTTTTGTTTGCATTAGAATATAAAGCTAAATTTCGCCCACTTCGAGCAGATCATAATGGCACATTAGAAATCGGGTGGTCGCGGATCCAGCCGACCTCGGTTCGAGTCCACGTTTTTTTCAACATTTTTAGTTTTTTTTTTAAGTTTATTTTTCATGAGAAAACGTCAAGTTTCTTCTTTTGTGAGAAAAAGTTACTTTATTGTGAGAAAAAGTTACTTTTTTGTGAGAAAAAGTTACTTTTTTGTTAGAAAAAGTATTATAGGGAACGTGCAGTAACTATAGGGGGCAGCACTAATGCGACAGAAGAGACACTATGCGGACAGTAAAACAAACTTATCAAGGTAAAACATTCAAATTGATGGCACCCTTATGGCACCAGTTGGCAGCACCGTCTATGTGCACGTTCCCTATTGGGAGCACAGAACAGGAAAAGCCGGTTATCTGTAAAGTCGGTTTACGGACGATAGTTTAACGTGACTCACCCAACCTCCGGTGTTTTTGTCAAATATCTTGAAAACGGTGCATCCTACGGCAAAATCAATGAAATTTTCATCCCCCCTTTAACACCCCCGCGCTCCATCCCCCGCATCCCCCCCCCCTCTCACCATCCCCCCCCCCCCACCTCTCCGGTGTATATAATCAGGATCTCGGAAACGGTTCCAACGATTTCGATGAAATTTGGTATTTGGGGGTTTTCGGGGATGAAAAATTGATCTAACTTGGTCTTATCTCTGGGAAAACGCTTGGTACCGAGTTTCTGCCCGAGCAGAGCTCGGTCGCCCAGGTACTATCTTTTTTATGTAGATTTGTTTTTATTCATAAAATTGAACATTATTATACATTAAACTTCATAATGTCCGTTGCAATAAACCGAGTTGCTTCCGCCCTGATAGGTCTTGCTCGCTCGCTCGCTGACTCCAATGATAGCGATTGAAGCCAGCGAGCGAGCGAAGCGAGCGAGCAAGACCTTGCGGAGTGGAAGCGACTTGGTATGGTTAGGTTCAAAGGCTAATGCGGGAGCGTAGCGCAGCGCAGCTCCCGCATTAGCCTTTGGTGTTAGTTATTTTTTTTATGACCACCCGGATAATCTAATTTGTTTGATAAATTTCAACAGTGAAGTTATTACTTAAAATTTTCGGAAAACTGAGTGTTATGGACTAAGTTAATAGTAAAATAAATTGTAGGAACGAAAACTTTAGGAAACAAAATTTTAGGAACAGTGATAATTAGGAGTACAAATCAATAGGAAAATCAATTTTCGGAAAACTGAGTGTTATAGACTACGTTAATAGTAAAATAAATTGTAGGAACGAAAACTTTAGGAAACAAAATTTTAGGAACAGTGATCATTAGGAGTACAAATCGTTAGGAAAATCAATTTCGGGTGATGAAATTTAGCGAACCCAATATGGACCCGGCTTTTCGACCTCTTGTCCGGCCAAATTAACTGCGTCCGGCCCGTCCGGCTTTTGTTAGGCTTTTTATTAGTATCGCGCCGCGCGCGCGCACCACCTTGCCAATCTTACCACGCCGTCCCCGCCCGCACCGCACGGATTCGTAAAGACACTCAAAAATCACTTTTTTTAGCATCCAACTTTTGAATCCAAAAGTCCGACTTTTAAACATGTATTTTATTTGATCTTTTTGTCTAAAATCCCCAATTTTTCTTAATGTCCGGCTTTGGGACCCAAAAGTCCGGCTTTTTTGGCAGGTAAATCCGGCTTTTTGATTTTTAAAGATGGCAACCCTAGTCATAGGGCCGACAGCCCTAGCTGTCATAGAAGGACTGCATTCTAACTGCAACGTAACTGCCGACTGCCCATACATTTTCCATTGCAATTGCATTGTAGTTGGCAAAACTGCACGCAAGCAAGCAAGCTGCGACTGAAAGGGTATGAATTACAATACCGAAGTACGAAAGACCGAATGTATTAAAACATCGAAAGGGTCAAAAGACCGACACGATTTTTTTCTGAAACCGCAAACTTCTCAGAATTTATTAAAACGGCATCATACAGAACCCATTAGGGTAGGTTAGGTTTGTTTTATAAATATCTTAAAAAGTTAACGGTTTCAGAAAAAAATCGTGTCGGTCTTTTGACCCATTCGATGTTTTAATACATTCGGTCTTTCGTACTTCGGTATTGTAATACATACCCGGCTGAAATGTACGGGCAGTCGGCGGTTGCAGTTAGAATGCAGTGCGTCTGTATCGGCCCTTAGGCACAAGCCACATGCATGGGACGGGGGCGCGTCGCAGTCGCGGGCGCCGCGAATCAGTTTTCATACTAAATGCATAGAAGCGTCGCGATCCAAGGCAGACAGAAGAGACGGGGCGGAGACGCGGCCTGCGGACAAACGACGCGCACTGCGACGCGCCCCCGTCCCACGCCTCTTCTGTGCGGCTTGCGCTAATACCATGTTCCCAAAATACCACATTTTTCAAAATACTACATTAGGTAGAGCTTGTCTAGTTTGAAATGACGCGCCCCACCACCGCGTTTGCGCACGGGATTTGGAGCTCAATTTGAGCTACAATAGAGTCTATGGCAGATGTGCGTAAATGCGGTGGTTGGGCGCGCGTCATTTTAAATTAGACAAGCTCTACAACTTATATTACAAGCGGAACTCCCTTTCTAGTTAATATAACTAAAGCGAGATAGTTCCGCTTGTAATATTAGTTGTAATTTGTTATGCAATTGGGCCCAGATGTCCAAAATAAGACATTTCGCCAAAAAAAATCACTTCCTTGAGTAATCTTCGATTCTGCAATGTGGTGCAACGAGAATCTGGTCTGGTAAGCTATAATTCGTTTTTTTTTAGCATAATAAATAAGGTAAACAAACTTGATGAGTCTTTTTATTGAAAAACACTTTTAAGAAATAGTAACTATTACTTATGAAACCAAAAGAGACATAAAAATATACATATTAGCTGTAACTTATTTTTCAAAAGTGTTTTTCCCATCGAGTTACGATTTGGGTACCTTCGTATGCCTTGTACCGGATCCGTACCCAATTTAAGGCTTTCTTTTTGTATTTTTTTTTAAATCTGTATCATTGGATTTATATGAAACTGTTGAGGCTAGAATGCACGACTTTTTTTTTTTTTAAATTCCGGCATACGAAAGGTTAAGAGGCGAGTGTACAATTTTCTGTAGGGCCGACAACGCACTGGCATCGCGTAAAGCGCTGCGGGTGTCTATGGACAGTGGTGATCATTGAACATCAGGTGACCCACTAGTTCGTTTGTCTGGCCTCTCTAACATAAAAATAAAAAGACACGTCAAAATCGCTTACCTTCATTCTAATGCTAAAAAAATGAAGTATAGAAATGTGGTAAATAATTAATGTAGTAAATCAGGTACGAGCGTTTTGGAATTATTATTAGAATTCTTGTATTCTATTCCTCTCGACCCTGACCAGGAGTCGGAGCAGTGGCACGGCTTCCCGTCTCGCGTGCACGTGTCGACGACGGACAACGTCAGCGGCGACCATCCCGTCTTCGTCACCGCCACGCAGCAGAAAGGTGATGAAGTGGCCAAAGCCACAGATTACATAAAGGCACAGTTTCATTGGTCGATAATTCGGATAATACGGGCCCTATGGCATGTGTTATGGAAATCTTCCGCACCCTGCGTGCGGGCCCTATCGACCAATAAAATCGGTTCCCCGAATGCGGGCCCTATGGCATGCGTTATGGAAATCTTCCGCACCCTGCGTGCGGGCCATATCGATTAATGACACTGAGCCTACAAACGCCATCGGCCGCTTAGGCCCTGGTTTCTCTGGCCCGTCACACGCGACTGGCGGCGTCTGGATGCGCGTCTGACGCTGTGCCACACGTCGACCTAGCGACCGCCGGTGACGTTTCAGAGAAACCACCCTCAATCATTCCCGAACAAAACATTCGAACGTCGTCGGTCGCGGACACGCGTCCATCACCGGTCGCCGGCGGCAGGTCGTCAGAGAAACCAGGGCTATACATATAATAAGCTCCAAACGCACAGACTTACTTATTACTTACTTACTTTTTACTTTAAGTTTGCTATGAAGTATCTTTTTGTATTTTTTATTTTTTTAATTTCATTTTTTTTTAATTTTACGGTCATCCCGTGAAAACCATATACGGTATATGGTTTTCACGGGATCACCGTAAAAGTAAAAAAAAATGAAGTTTTAAAAAAATAACAAATACTTCATAGCAAACTTGTTAAAAGTGGGCTTAGTAGCGACATCTCTTGTCCGGGTGAGCGGGTAGTTCCGATGGAGTGTTGACGTCTCTCGATGAGGGTGTGACATAGATGGCGCTGTATCACGGCGTAAATGTGATTAGTTAACGAACTGAGATGTGCGATATATGGGAATTTGTGTCTAAACTCCTGACCAGTGGTAGTGTAGGGGTATGGCACGCGGCACGGAATGCTGAGGACCTGGGTTCGATTCCCAGCGCTAGTCTTTTTTCTGGGGTTTTTTTTATGCATCCATGTTTCAGTTTGTATTTGGTATGAAATATTTACTTTTTTCTGTACGGCTCCCTCGTAGCGCGAGTGAGTTCGGCTCGCATTTGGCCGATTTTTTTTATAATATCCTTGTGTTGCGCAGGAGTGTCTTCGTGGGAGCTCCCTCTGGTGGTGGAGACGGGCGGCGGCCGCTCGCGCAGCAACAGCATGGCGCGGACGCTGTGCCCTCACGACGCCGGCCCGAGTAAGTAAGAGACATATCACTAGACATCGGCATGGAAGTAATAAGTACTACGTACAACGGGAATGAGCTGTTGTCGCAAAATTGAAGCCGAACGAGAGCTCAGTAACTGTACCTCTTATCCCTCACTGGCGATGGTAGATTGGTTGGATGGTTCATGTGGGGTTGTCAGGTCAGGTGTCCGTATTTCATACAATTAAAAGAGAACCTATACGCCAATCGCAAAATTTTTGCGTTAATAAGGCTTTACACGTAGCAACAAATAATATTGCTTTAACATGTCGGTAATAAATTATTATTTATATTTAGAAACATTTTAGAAGTAAATGTTTTTACTTCATTACATTACATCAATCGCATATTGTTTTACAAAAAATAAAAACCGGCCAAGAGCGTGTCGGACACGCCCAAGATAGGATTCCGTAGCAGGTACGAAAAAATCTTTGCATACTTTATTAATATGGTTGTTTTGGTCCCAACTCCCACCGCGCGCAGAATTTCAACGTCAGCGGTACAGCGCCATCTACCGGCGAATTGGGTAACAAGCTAATCTAATCTGCAGTCTTCTAAGAACCATATTATTAGAAGCGAAGCAAACTATTTACACATAAGTATTTAAAGGCTATAACGAACCAGGAGCGCGGGGCGCCGACGGAGCCCAGCGCGGTCAATAACACAGAATCAAATACAGTGTGCCGCGCTGCCGGTGTGTCACCGTACATTTGATTGAGTGTTACACAGAGCGCGCTGGGCACGCTCCGTCGGTTTGTGGTGGCCTTAATACATTCGCAAATCGTCAGTTCTCTAAATAGAAAGAGCCTGGAAAAGAGTAATCACAGCCGCCTAACGACGCCTGTAACATGAGCGGAATTATGGATGCATTGCCAGACCTTTGAGAAAATGAAAATTCATCATTAATGGAATAAAATTAAAATTAATTGGCAGTCATGATGTACAGTCGAGGTCAAAGATATCTTTACACTTAGTGCCTTCTCACAATTTCATATAAAAGTTCAAACACGAAGTGCCTGTACATTTTAATATATTAGATGTTAGATAATAACCGGATAATTATCAATAAACATAATTATCTTGATCGGAAAATGCGCAATTACCTCGTGTTCCAGACATAACGACGGTGAATCGCCCGACGATCCACATAACGACATCTGACCCCTCGGACGTGGTCGTCAACATCAAAGTGCGGCGCGTGCAGGATTTCTTCGTGCAGGTCGATAAGGTAGGCACCTTTGGGGGCTACTACGGAATTCAAAAAAAACCGGATGTCTGTAAAGTCGGTTTACGGACGATAGTTTAACGTGACAACGTCATAACAAAACATTCAAAAAACAAAAATGAAACCAGGCGGTCACCCATCCAAGTACTGACCGCGCCCGACGTTGCTTAACCTCGGTGATCGGACGAGAACCGGTGTTTTGTCTTATATCTTGAAAACGGTGCATCCTACGGCAAAATCAATGAAATTTTTCATCCCCTCCGCACCCTCCCACCCCCCCATTAAAAATTACCCGACCGCTAGTACTAAGATTGTACATCCTGGCGCGAGCTGCTCTCTTGTACATCCTGGCGTTCACTGCTCTCTCTTGTATGGGACATGTACGTTACATTGCGTCATCCTTTTTCGTGCGTGCAGCCAGCGTTCATCTATTTATTAGACGTTGTCACGTGAAAAGTAAGGTTTTTTTATAGTTCATAGGAGCAAAGGTGAATGAACCTGGTTTCTACTCATAGTTCGGCACGCAACATCCAGTTTGTATATGTATAAGATTCTTGAATGAACGTTAAGAGTTTATTAAACGTTTTCGCTCCATGACTACACAAGCAAACTCCTGTCTTATTCATTATCGTTGATATATGTTCGCAAAGATCGAGACGTCATCATAACATACATCACGGAATAATGACTGTCGTAGAAGATAAACAAATTGATTCATTCTGACATGGTTCTATAGTGACCTAGGAATCAAATTGGTTGACTGTACAATACGAATTAAAACAATTACTTTGCTCACCCGCGACCCGCGGGTAGGGTCGCGGGTGAGCAAAGTAATTGTTTTAGTTCATTAATATGGACCTCCGCAAAGTAACGCCTGATTCAATAAATTGTACAATACGTTTACTTTTAGTTTACCACTGACAGATGGCTTGCCTTCATTTCATTTCCAACTTTAACACCATACAAATAAAGTAGCTATTACAAAATCTGCAAACGTGGGTAACAGTATTCTAAAATTGGCTTTATTTGTAGGTCGTTAAAGTTGAATATGAAATGAAGGCAAACCATCTGTCAGTGGTAAACTTTATGTAATTTTACTGGACCACCACCAGACATTAGAAAATAACATTTTCACCTCACTAGCTCGGAAAGCCCTTTTTGTTTGTTTGACATCTATTGAGAAAATCGCTTTTTATCCACATGTAAAGAAAGAGTTTTGACATTTGAAGGCAGCTTACGTGATATTTGACAGCTAACAAAATGTAAAACGTTAAAAGTGCTGAATTTTTAACATCACAATTAATGAATTGCATCGAGTATAAAACACTAAATACAGTCTTACAACTTTATTTTAATTCATAAATATCAGCATTCAACATTAACCTTCATTCTTGTTGCGAAAACGGATGAAATGTTCTGACAGTCCAAGTAAGTCGATGTGCGAACAAAACGCATCCGAAAAATTAAAAAAAAACTTAAGTCAAAACTTTTCAATTAATTATTTTGAGTGAATAAATAAATAATAATTGATAGTACAAACCCTTTTTCTTATTTTCCTCGCTGTAGAGAGGTGAAAAGTTTTGTGTTATACACGGGTGAAAAGTTATTTTACGTCTCGTGTGTTGAAACACTCGCTATCGAAAGGATTCTATTTTTGAACCACTCGCTTCGCTCGTGGTCAATCATAGAATCCTTTCGATAGCTTGTGTTTCAAATGGACACTCGCAGGTAAAATACAACTTTCCCCCCTTGTATAACAAATAACTATTTCACACCTTTCATTCGGAAAAGTAGATTTTGCTCCCTGACGACAGGGATCAAAATGCTACTTTTCTGTACAAGCTACTTTTTTAATTTATTCATTGGCATGTATAATTTACGCAATATGACAATGAACACAGACCTTAATAAAATAATCGATTGTAATTATTTCATCGTAATCGATTAAAAACGAACTTATTTCATGTTTTAACTTTAACAACGTTTTGAAAATTGATGAATTTTTTGTAATAGTTTAAAAAATGTCACAATAAATTATACGTTTTACTTAAATGAAAACTATCGATGATTGTTATTGTGATTTAATGAATATTGATATCCGTAATATTCGATTCCATTCGATTATTTCTTAACATTGTTAAAAGTAGCACAGGAATACTTTTTATGTGGTGACCTTTCCCTGTGTGAAAAATTGTATGTGTCACTCAGGAGCAAAATTATTTTCGTCTTGGGCGTTACCACTTGAATCCTTCGTTACGTTCAGGATTCTAACTTAAAATCCCTCGCTGCGCTCAGGATTCTATTGTAGAATCCATCGCTTCACTCTGGATTCAATGTACTGCCCTCGCCGTAAATACATCATTTTGCTCCCTTGTGACACAAATAACTATTTCATCACACTCGCTCGCCTGCCTTTTCACCTTTGATTCGTTGCAGGCGGTGTATCTGAACGCTACGCCGAGCACTCCTAAGTACTACTACTTCAGTTTCGAGAGCGACCCGCCGGCGCGCGGGCTCCGGCTGCCGCGGTGAGTAACACACGCGGATACAGTCAGCGTGCGAAAACCATCGTCAGTTTGGTCACTTTCAAGTTTTTCGCAGGCCAACTTGCCCCAACCTATAAAAAAGTTGTTTCCGTTTTCACTGTCTATTTTCTGCGGTTATTTGAGTGAATGATTGATGATTTGCTGTCAGCTTAAAAAAAAATCACGGGACAATTCACACCAATTAACTTAGTCCCAAATGTTTGTAGTGGTAGAGCCATGTTGTAGCTAGCCGCTGCATCACGAATGGGCCGGCTCGTCTGGGGCAGTACCACCCTCTCACAGAACACCGGCGTGAAGCAGCAGTACTCCTGGTGAGAGCGCCGGGGGCCCAATACCTCTCCCCCTCCCCTATTCCCTCTCCTTTTTCCTTAGGGCTGACAACGCACTGGCATCGCGTAAAGCGCTGCGGGTGTCTATGGACAGTGGTGATCACTGATCATTTAACATCAGGTGACCCACTAGTTCGTTTGTCTGGTCTATCTAACATAAAAAAAAAACACCCTAGAGGGCACCACCACAATATTAATAGGTGCATGTTTCGTTGCAGCTTCAACTATACGATCCCGAAGAGCGTCATCCTGATTGTGGAGTCCGACAACGACGTCTGCGCCGTCGTCTCCATACAGAACAATTCGGTAAGTCCGAACAGATAAACATTCCCGGAAAAAACATCTAAAAGCATTAAGGGCCTACGGAGTTATCGATTTTGGGTGGACGATTTCGGGCGTGGGGGTGGCACGATGGCTCAAGATAGGTCGGTTGGACTGCGCGTGTTTTTGGGTATTTTCATCTTATTACTAAAACAAATACATATTTTAAAATTGTAGCAAAACTACGCCCTAGAAAACATCTTGTTTTATTAACATTCAAAAAGTCACGACCTGCCGTGCAGTATTAGCGTCGTACTACGAGTTTATTTTATTTTTTAAAGACCACTTTGGATTTTTTTTCTATAGAGCGAACTACAAGTAATCGTGTTTCGATAAATACTTGTCACTAGAGTGAATCCTCAAATATCTTACATATGAATTTCATTGTCCCCCTAATATTTATATTTAGGACTATAGCATTGCTAGTAATGATACAGCACGAGTTTAAATGAATGATGCAATAAATGCGCCAAAAACACGGTAGGGCCTTAAGACGGTCCATAGACCCGCCGGGTTGGGTCCTGAAGGCCTCACTTGCATTTAGCCTTGGCATTCAAAACGTCTCAGTAGTACACTGACCAAGTATGCAAAATGACTTGGTTACCTAATGCCATGATTACAAAATTGGCTGAGTTTCAAGAAGACTTTCTTAGCAAAACGTCTAGGACGTGAAATGCACAAGTAGGCAGAATGACTCAATATTGTATGTATTGGTTATCCAGACCATTTACCTATTGAAACATTATGACATTAAGTCGCTTTACAGCAAAGTCATTCAGTCTACTATGTCTTATAATAGCATAGCAATGAGGGCGTTTTACAGACAAAGACATTTTGCAACGCGGACAAATATACAACTCAGGTGCTCTGCTCGCCAAGGCTAAAAGCATGTAAGGCCTTCAGGACCCAACCCGACCCGCCAATATTAATGTTAATGCCTGCCAACATTACATTGTAATCAAACGACTGACTAGTAACTATAATATTCGTAAAGATAGTGCGTACAGCTCCTCCGCGCACAAGAAGTGAAACTTCGTAATGTGGAAATGAAAAAGGCACTTATACATCAATATGAACCTTATTGCAATAACTTAAAGAACTAAATTTACTTATGCATCTATGTGTTTAAAATTACTCACTAGATGGCGCTTTTATCAAGTCTCATACATTTGCACAGACAGTATGAGTTCTGCATCGCACTATCGAAGTTTTTAACATCCGTTAGTAGAGGTATATATAAAATGCGAGATGCGAGATGGGTACCAAGTGTACTTGCTTCGGCAGTACATATACTAATGCTTTCATACCCCCTGCATGGTAGCGTTAAACGTTTAACGCAACCTTGTTGGAAGTCGCATTAGAAGTTTCACTTCAATAAAATAAGGATACTTTACAAATAATAAAATTGTATGGGATTTAATATTATAAAACTTTTATTCTTAGTGCCCTGTGTTTGACAACGAGCAAGATGTGAAATACCAGGGGTACCATCTCACCATGATGAACAAGGGAGGCATCACTTTAACGGTAAGGTCGTATATTATACAACATCACACACACCTGCCCACAAAACAGATAGGTACAGAGGTCAATCAAGTGTATGTAGTTCACTTTTCATACAAAACGTTTATAGTATAAATCTTCCCAGGTGAACTTTTCGCTTCAAACCCTTATCTTTCAAAACAAACGGTATCGTCATAGTATTAAGGTTCAAAATTAATGTAATGGCTCGAAGTGAAAAAATCACCTGGGAAGATTTATACTATACTTTCAGTTTACCACTGACAGATGGCTTGCCTTCATGTCATTTCCAACTTTAACACCATACAAATAAAGTAGCAAATAAAGTAACAAAATCTGCAAACGTGGGTAACAGTATTCTAAAATTGGCTTTATTTGTAGGTCGTTAAAGTTGAATATGAAATGAAGGCAAACCATCTGTCAGTGGTAAACTTTATGTAATTTTACGTACCTACGCTCGGCGGTCGCTCTAGGGTTGTCAATTATAGCATATGCAAATATGCACATAAAACTATCGTGGTAGTAGCACTCGTATCTAGTTGTTTGATTTATTGTTGATAATTAAACGGGAAGAATGGAAATATAAAATAATAAGAAGTAAAATATTTTTATTTTAATGTCATTGTTACATAGTATACAATACAATACAATACAATGACTCTTTATTGTACACCAGGAATAGTGAGCAATACAGAAAACAGGTACACAATGAGAAAGTTACAAGGTAAGCAATAGGCGGCCTTATCGCTTAAGAGCGATCTCTTCCAGGCAACCCTTTACAAACTACAGGGCTTATTATGTTTGTAATACAGGGTGTATCCGTTAACACGATCAATAAATTAAATTATACACCCTTTAACTAATCAGTAATTAAGTCCAAGTGGTTTAAATTTTTTAAAATTAAAAAAAAGAATTTGTTATTTTCTAACAAAATTAATCGGGCCAGCAATGTACTGCACTGCAGACCGTCATGTCTAGTCGAAGTACTTGACGTTGACATTTACTATCGTTTTCAATTGAAAATGCACTAAATACACCAATATTTTGCTTAATAAACATGCGCAGTTCTTAATTAAACGATCAGTTCTTTCAAAATTACGTAATAGTTTTCCTTATCAAGTACCTAAGTGTGGGCGAAATGATCAAAACACTAAAATAACTTTATCCTGTTTATTTAACGTTATCAACAAAATAGTGCATTATGATAATATCACTGACAATAGTAAAATTATGCCAATCTCACCAGGTGACTTCTTCTCTAGATAACTTGTACTTTTACAACGAAAACGCCCATGGACCGTATGCTGGCTGTTCACGTCCTGCCTCATCGGTGATCGTGACAACAACACGAAATTATCAATCGGAGGATCCTCGTATGCGTTATTTAACTCAAATCTCGGTTTACATTTGCTCTTGTTTCGTTATAATTCACGTGCATCGTAATTTAATTTTGTTGATGCCATTTTACATTATTTTGATTTGTTTACCAACTTGACTTTTGAATTTGTCAATGTAACATTAGTAATAGAGTAACCAACTCATTCCTAAAGAAAAGACAAGTTTGCATTTGCAATGTATGGTTTATGGTCTGTGGAGGTGCGAGATAATAATATTGAACTTTTTGGAGTTCAACAACGTAAGGTTAATAAAAAGTTTAAATAGGCACAGATTGTAGAGATCTTTATGTTTATGAGTAAATATTTATAAAAAAAATAACATCGCCCCAGTACCAAGGAAATACCCTGTACCAAGACATCTAACGACCGATAACTGACAATTACGCAATGATGAAATTCATTGATTATGCATTGTAACTTTAAATTACAATTTTTCTGTGATTAAGCATTTTGGCGCATTAGGACCAGGCCAAGATAACTTCGGATATGCTAAGGAATCATCGTTTAAATTTATTGTTTTACTTGTAGACTACACCCGGTATACAGGGTTAGTATATTACAAACATAATATTAGCGGCGTGAATTTACCTTACATAAATGTAGTTAGATACTTCGTTTATACTGATTCAAAATAAGGAACTATTATTACTTTGGGAGTCGGGGCGGGGCGCTTACCTACCTACCTAACTACGAGGGTCATGCCAAAAGAAACTGGTTTGATCTAAGTGTGTGCACGCATATTCCTTTCTATTGGTTAATTTTTACGATCCATCACTGAAGAGACAACTCTATGCTGCCGCAATCGGATGAATTAATCTTGACAACTGGGCCCTAGGAAGTAGGCTCCAGCAGAGGCTCTTGCTGTCTTATAATTGCCTGGTATCTTTTTTGTCTAATTATGTGATTGGTTAATCTAGCTGCATGCACGTGTGCGTGGTGATCGTGTATGTATCATACTTGTGTGTGTGTCTATTTTAATTGGCCGATTATCTGACGACCCGTAGCCAATAGGCGATCAAAAGACTACGGTCTTTGTTGATCCCTCCAATCGCAGGACTTTTGTGTAGTCCCGTGCGTTTTATGGGAACCTAGTGGGTACATAAGTATAATACTGTTTTCTAATTGGTAGCCTCTCAGCCAATAGAAAAACAAGAAAATAAATGCTCTGGTCAAGCCCCTCCCATTGTTAATGGCCACGCCCACATTCAATAGAACAATGCTAACGTGAAGGAAGGTAGAAGACTAGTAAGTGTTCTTGTATTGCTATGGGTTCCTAGTCTACGTGCAGCGTGTAAATTCAAAATCTCACAAGCATTCATTCAGAATTTCGAAAAATCTCACAAGAAACCGGTGCTTAAAAAGGAAATAACAATTTTGTTGACAATGTGCCGTGCGCAAAAGCTGGAAAAAATAAGAAGAAAAGACTGGAAACGGAGGAGACAGTTCTGTTAGAAAGCGTTAGTACTGCTGCTGCGTTATGCTCGCCTGGTACTTTCAGATTGGGAAGAACTTATAACTAAAGCGTCTTGTTCTTGTCTTGTTCGTCTGAATACAGGAGACCAATTTCAAATTTGTATCGTGCCTGTTCAATATCCATCCGTATTCAATACAAGAATAGCGAGAAACGGGCAAACTTCGATTTTCGTGTACACGCCGGAATAGCCCCGAAAGCTTTGATCACAATACTACTATTTGAAAAAATGAAAATGAAAATATATGTATTGCTCATAAAAATACAAATCAGTAGGTTAGGGACCTCCTAGTAGGTATGCGAGATACCTGTGACACAGCGTGCCTAGGGTATCAAGCTATGGCAGCCGAGAGATATGTTTTATTATTTTTCTCAAACATGCTTTGAAATGTATGCGTTAATGTCACGAAATGAAGCCATGAAGTTTGTTGTTTAAGGCTCCCTACATTACTTCTTGGCCTAGGCCATAAAAGTAAGTATGAAAAACCATTATTGTCCGCTGCTGTAACTTTTTAAATTTGCTTACTAACACTAAACTGACAAAGGAAAAATTACTTACAGCCAACTTACGACATTAAAAATCTATCTTCTTTTATTTCTATAAAACCGCCTAAACTACTGGTGATGGATGGATGGATGTATGGATGTATGGATGGATGTATGGATATATGGATGTATGGATGGATGTATGGATGTATGGATGTACGGATGGATGTATGGATGTATGGATGGATGGATGGAAGTATGGATGGATGGATGTATGGATGGATGTATGGATGTGTGTGGATGGATGTATGGATGGATGGATGTATGAATGGATGTATAGATGTATGGATGGATGGATGTATGGATGGATGTATGTATGGATGGATGGATGTATGGATGGATGGATGTATGGATGGATGGATGGGTGGATGTATGGATAGATGGATGGATGTAGGGATGGATGTATGGGTGGATGTATGGATGGATGTATGGATGGATGTATGGATGGATGTATGGATGGATGGATGGATGGATGGATGGATGGGTGGATGTATGGATGGATGTATGGATGGATGTATGGATGGATAGATGGATGGATGGACGGATGGATGGATGGTTGGATGGATGATGATGATGATGATGATGATGATGCATGTTTGAGAAAAGCTCTATACAATCCTCGGCCGGAAGAGGGATTGCTGGACTCGTTATATCCGGCCTCGTCTACGACTCGGCCGTATACCCCAAATCTCGTCCATCAATCCCTTACTTCACGGCCTCTGCAGTAATGTACTATTTCACGACACTGCTCGAAAATGTGGCCATAGATAACCTAAATCCAGTACACAAAACTGCCTATATAAGTACATTTAACAGCTGATTCATTTATGGCGCGCAAACACGACAACAATGTTACACTAATCGAAAACAGGTCGTATCAGTATATGTATTTCATAATACGATACGACTTTTTCAAAGATAATTTCTGAATTTCATTCCCGGCGTGCTGAAACGACCAATCAAAAGTAATCGTCTGCTGCATGTGAAATTCAATTGACCAATGAGAATGCGTCATTCATGACTTTAATGAGGTGTTTTTTTTCCTTAAACGCATAATATGCACAAAATGCTTTAATTTTTTTAAGTATGAAAAACGCCACAGCATTATTCTGTTTAAGCCCTGCAAGGTTAAGGTTTTTATTTTTTAATTATGTGGTTTTTGATACTGGCCACTAGGCCGGTAAGGCGACCGGCGACGCGTCGTGACGGCGACTAAATCAAACATAGTTCGAGTTATGTGAGCAGCCGTAGCGGCCGCCACGGCCGCTCACATTAACTCTAACTATGTTTGATTAAGTTCCCGACCGACTGAAATGACGCAGAACACTAAAATCAGCTTTCCAGGGAAAAACATCACAATGAGTTTTAACAACTGCCCCCATGCAAACATTACCATAAACTTTAATTAAATATTTATTTTTATTATAAGAAACGTTTTTTATTTCCTCGCATTAGTCGTGAAAAGCACAATGTTTAGTCTCGGCCAAAAGTGCAATAGATGGACTCGTACTTTCGAGGGCCTCCGCTACGCGTCGGCCCTCAAACAAACTCGTCCATCTATTGCTTACTTTCCAGCCTCTACAACAATGTACTATTTTTATAATTTAATGTAGGTAAATCCATATTGTTGCCGCTTTACTCTTCAGTTTGGACAAGCTTACCAAAGCACACTTCATTCTATTTTTTTTAAGATCACTCATTATATTGTGCCGTTTTTTGCCCAAATAAACATTAATCATTAAACATTCTATTACTAGACAGAATTTTACAGACTCATTCTCACACGCACCGCACTGTACACCGCACTAAAACAAGAATACCTATTTATTTTGTAATTGCATCAAATCACGCATTTTACAACGCCTTGCATGGCCCACGATTCGATATAAACAATCGTGAAGTTATTCATCTCGCCCGCGCACTCGCGTTCCAAACCAAACGCAACAAACTTCACACCGTAAGCCAGATTCAAAATTGCAAAGAAAGTGCTATATATGCAGCTATACATAGATATTTGCAAAACTAACGTTTTCCTAAGTATGAAGAGAGCGCTTGGAAGCCCCGTAAAAGCCCACAAGAGCGAGCGAGATGTCATGCTATTTATAACGTCGCTACTAACGCCGTTCCGCGCCGCCGGGCCGCGCAGCGGACTTGTTATGTAATTCTTGGTATTTTACGTAAAATAAAGCGCGTTATTATGAAAGTGATTATAATAGAACTTTTTTCGTTTGGACGATGTTTGGTTTTTATTTTTAATCTTGATTTGAGATTTATAAGGCAAGCCCGGCTTTTGGGCTTCTATGTAAGGATCGCCACTGGCTTCTGCGTTATGTTCGCCTGGTACTCTCAGATTTGGGAGTATAAAAAAAAACATTGTTATGTATGATGTAGTTTGTTCCAGCAATCGATGTTTCCCGTGGGTTTCTACATAATGTTCATCGTGAAACAAGACGACGGCGACTGCGCGGGCGCGAGCGAGACGCCGATACCGCGCGCCGACGCGTGGGAGGGAGAGAGGGTCAAGAATTTCAGGTGAGGAGAGAGAATAGCTTTACTTTCATTTTTACAAGATTTTATTTAATTTGTAACATGACTTTTTACATAAATTAAAAAATTAACCGATTTCAAATTAGTTTTTTTAAAAAATTCTTAATGCAAGCTTTTTTGCTGACTGTATTTTTTGCCCCTGGTTACCGAAGTACTCGCCAAGACGAATCGAACGAATCCAAACGCGATGCGGTCGTGTCGTTTTATTACAGAGTTCCTATGGCCGCCTTCCAGCTCCATCATCAGATCAGCTCCATCTATAATATAAAAATGAATCGCTGAATGTGTTGCTAAGCGTAAATCTCGAGAGCAGCTGCACCGATTTCGCTAATTCTTTTTTTAGAATATTCCTTGAAGTACGACGATGGTTCTTACGGAGAGAAAAATTTAAAAAATTGCCTGAAAAAGACTAAAAACAACACTTTTCTATACTCCCAAGAGGGTTTATACTTGCTGAGCTGGCAACGTTGCATTTTTGTTAGTTTTTCTCGATTAAACCATAAAAATTGAATGAAAATTAAAAATGTTTTGTATACAAATTGTTCTAATATGTATAAGTTAATGTGTCTACTGCAATAATAATTCATGATAAGACTTTTATTTTCTATAAAAACCGTTAGGTAATAATTTGTTCGTTTTTAAAGAAAATAAAAGTCTATCACGAATTATTATTGCAGTAGACACATTAACTTATATATTAGAACAATTTGTATACAAAACATTTTACATTTTTACATTTTTAATTTTCATTCATTTTTTATAACCATAAAGTTTAAGTATTAGTGGAGAGGTTCCGGGTAGGCAAAACAATTGAGTGACGTTAGTCACTACATAGTATAAAACAAAGTCGCTTCCCGCTGTCTGTCTGTCCCTATGTAGGCTTAGATCTTTAAAACTGCGCAACGAATTTTGATGCGGTTTTTTTTTAATAGATAGAGTGATTCAAGAGGAAGGTTTATGTATATGTCTAATACATGCATAATTGCTCCCGTGCGAAGCCGGGGCGGGTCGCTAGTGTCATAATAATATTGCACTGTCATCCGATTTAAGTCACGCATGCTAAATTTCAGCTCAATCGGAAACCGGGACTTGGGTCAAATTTGCCCCGTATATACAAAGATAAATACATCGGAAGTTAAAAATAAATAAATAAATGCATGAAATAAAAGCTTGTAAATTTATTTCAAATGTTGCTACCTATTTAATTTCCTTGCAATCGAAGTGAAAAGCAGAATATAAAACTCGAGCATTAAACCCATTTTCCCCTCGACGTATCCATCCATCCTCGCCGTACCGGCTCGGGTGGCTATATGAACGTCTCGGGTAAAATAGCTCGTTTTATGCTCTTGTTTATTTTGATTTGTCTTCAGGTTTCGTGTGGTAGCAACAATATCGTACAAGGAATACATAGTGGCAGCTTTAGTGGCGCTCGCGCTGCTTATACTTCTGCTGGCGCTGACAGCTCTCATCTCGTGCTTCACTCTGCGCTGCCACGGTGAGCTGGTCATCAACATATTTACTGTCATCGTCATTCAAGATTGTTTTTTTGCAGTCTTTTTATATTTTTTATTTTTTCAAGTCCAAATTTGTTACTTTTACGGTCATCCCGTGAAATCATGACGAACTGAAACATGGATGCACAGAAAAACTCAGAAAAAGAGACCAGCGCTGGGAATCGAACCCAGGTCCTCAGCATTCCGTGCCGCGTTCTATTCCCCTACACCACCACTGGTGGCACTTGGTGTGCATCTATGTTTCAGTTTGCATTTAGTAAGAAATATATGGATTTCACGGGATGGGATTAAAAAAAATGAAGTTGAAAAAAGTAAAAATACAAAAGTGCAGCATAACAAACTTGATAATTATGTTGGTCAGTGAACCGACTGGAAATAAAACCGGCCAAGAGCGTGTCGGACACGCCCAAGATAGGGTTCCGTAGCCATTACGAAAAAATCAAGTAATATTTTTCTAAAGATTTCGTATGTGTACGGAATCTTCCAAGTTGGGTATCGTCAATACTTTGAAAAAAGCTCGTATCTCAAAATCGTTAATCTGGCAAAGTGAACTTTATTACGCGCATATCAAGGTTCAGTTTTGTTTACATGCTGATATTTGAGATACGAGTTTTTCAAAGTAGTGACGGTATTTTTAATACCTTAGGCTACTATTTACTCTTAAACTACAAATAATTCCCAAGCAATCTTAGCCGCTATAATTTTTCTTGTAAATTTAATATATTTACTACCATTTTGAATTTTTTCAAATTTTTCCACCCAACAGTTTAGATTTTAGAGGGGGGGGACGGTCGATTTTAATGAAAATTTTCACTTTAAAGTTGAATATTTCGCAAACAAATCACTGAATACAAAAATCATATAAGCAACCCCCCAATGGTTTTAAAAGACCTATCCAACGATACCCCACACTATAGGGTTAGTCGAGAAAAAAAAAATCACCCCCACTTTACGCCTATGGGAGGTACCCCAAAAAAAATTTTTTTAGTTTTTTTTATTTAACCACTTTGTCGGCGTGACTAATATATATATTCATGCCAAATTACAGTTTTCTAGTACTAACAGTCTCTGAGCTTAGCCGCGGACAGACATACAGACAGACAGACAGACGGACAGACATGGCGAAACTATAAGGGTTCCTAGTTGACTACGGAACCCTAAAAAGAGAAAAAAAGCTCAAGTTAGTATCATTACAGAGCAAGTGGTGGTCATGGTGGAGGAACCGGCCCCCTCCACTTCGGGCGCGGGGGGCGGCGAGGAGGCACCGCTTTGCGCAGACGACAACTTGCGCAGGAGTGAGTGAATCATACACATACATACACACATACATGTAGCGTCTACTAGCGCCATCTAGTCATCACATAAGGAACTAACTACTACAATCCTACATTACGCTATCGAAGTTCCTCAACTCGTCGGCATAAATACAACTTTCAACTTTCATCCATCGGATTTCGGTCCCCAGGCATAACATCTGCCTGGAGAGAGATCTCTCTATTGTAGCTACCCCCAAATACACATGTGACGCTGGTATCCCCAAAGGGGGCAAACAGAGCATACGAAACGGTCAATTTTCGTTTCAGGGGTTCCTTTAGCAATGTTAGGTTTAAAATTAGATAAAAGTGGTACTAGTGACAGGTATTTTAGGTTTAAAGTTAGATAAAAGTGGTAGTAGTGACAGGTTGCTAGCCTATCGCCAATGTGGAAAGGTAGTTGAACACCTTTTTTTTTTTTTTTTTACTTGGGGAAATCCTCATGGATACCCACCATCCCCGGGGGAGGATGATGGGTTATGTCAGACTCCTACTGACTAAAACCCCACGGTGTTCCCTCTCTCCGCCTAGGTAGGGGCTACGGGAACGGTTACGCCATCCGCGGCCCCCACCGGCGTCTGCCCTTTCGGGCCCACCTCTGTGGGGCGTTAGCCCCACAAACTCCGTTTAAGGCGCACCGGAAACACCTGGAGCGTCACCTCGGTACATCTTTGGCGGGTGACGGACCCCCCGATCCACCACCCGATGTCCCTCTGAGGGAAGCGGGGTAAGCTCGCCTCTCTGGGGCCAGGAAAAGACACAAAGACATCAATCCTGGGGCCACCCGGGCACTCAGGCCCCAGGATACTTTTCCTCCAGGAGGCCCCCGGAGCTACCCCACTATGCCGAAGGGCACCCCGCACCGCCGCCGCAGCCAGTGCCTAAAAGGCAGAGGCAATTCAGCAACTAATTTCAGGGGTGCTTCGCCCTCCCCGTCATGCGCCTACGCGCCCTTCCTCGCAAGGATTTGTGTCCGAGAGCGGCCGATGTTATGGCCGCTCAGTCCCGGCACTAAACTCCTCGAAGTACGGTGGCCAAAACACCGTACCCTTGACAGCCACCATGGCTGCCCGTTATGCCCTTGCGGGCCCACCTCGCGCCGAAGCGCTGCCGCGTCCTCTGTCCACTCTGCTGGGTCAGAGGGATACTGGGAGCGGCCACACCTGGGTACCTCTTGGCCCCGCCGCAGGCCGGACACATTGCATGCGGCAAGGAGCCCCCCCACCACGACAAGGTACCCATCGGGGGGGAGGTAGTTGACCACCGGCCGCCACTGATTGTCTTGTGTTAGGAGTGCGGACTGTCTGTCTCGCCACGGTGCTCTTAACAACCTCTTGTAAAATTAACCTTAAAGTTTTGTTACATATTTTGGTACGACAGCGAATAAAGGCAATTGTTTCGATGGCTCCATTTTTCGAGCGGCGATCGTGCATCTACGTATAATATGATCGAAGGGCGGTATGCTGCCCTGCAGACTCTAAAACGCAGTATGACGGTTTTTACGTTGGTTGAATATTGAACTATAACAAGCACAGCGTAAGGGACATAATGGTCTAATCGCAGTTTTGCGCTTACTGCGTTTTAGGGCCTGCAGGGCGGTATGGCCGAACCTTTATGAGGTGCAAGGCAGTAAAGTGTTTAGTCTCGCAGCGGACTCGGTCAACTCCATGTCGTCGTGCGACTCCCAGCCGCGAGAGATCCGGCTGGCGCGGCCGCTCACGGTCGCCGGGCTGAGCCGCCGGCCCGCCGCGCACGGCCGCCGCTCCGACAGGTGCCACATTACACATTACACCGCGCCGCGCGACCCCGGCCGCGAGAGACCCGGCTGGCGCGGCCGCTCACGGTCGCCGGGCTGGTGGCACATTACACATTACACTCTAATAAGTGATCACTTTTGTACCTTGTCACTTTCGGTCGTTACATAATTTCGTATGACTTTTCAAACATGACGTTAAAGTGACAAGGTACAAAAGTGATCACTTATTTTTGACGTTGACCCTACGTACATGCTCGTTACATTGCGTCATCCTTATTCGTGTATGCAGCCGGCGTTCATCGATTTATTAGATGTTTTCACGTCCAAAAATATAAAAACCTTTGGTATTTTTTTTAGACATTCCCAATTTCATTAGCTAAAACATGTCCTGCTAAGTGACAATAAAACATCGATAGTCGATAAAACCATTGTTTCAATCTCTCTTGACGCTTGATTTTTGCTATGAAAATTCCGCCCCTTAATGATGGGTTTATGATGGAATGATAATAATAAACCAAACAATAACTCCTATACGTTTCCAGGTACTTCTGGAACGCACTCACTGTGGCGGTGGTGTACGCCCTTCCAGTGGTCCAACTGCTTTTCACGTACCAAAGGGTGAGTCAACTCCTTGCCTATACGGGATAGAAAAAACCGGCCAAGTGCGAGTCGGACTCGCGTTCGAAGGTTTCCGTACCATTGTCTATAAAAACGGCAAAAAAATCACGTTTGTTGTATGGGAGCCCCTCTGAAATATTTGTTTTATTTTGCTTTTTAGTATTTGTTGTTATAGCGGCAACAAAAATACATCATGTGTGAAAATTTCAACTGTCTAGCTATCACGGTTCATGAGATACAGCCTGGTGACAGTCGAACTGACAGCGAAGTCTCAGTACAGGGTCCCGTTTTTACCCTTTGGGTACGGAACCATAAAAAAGTTTTTGCCGTTTTTATAAATAATGGTACAGAACCCTTGGTGCGTGAGTCCGACTCGCACTTGGCCGGTTTTATTAAGATCTCGAATAAACTTTTGTCTAAACTGGTAGACCACCCATGTTTCAGTGTGATTTTAAAGACGTTTCACGTCAACAAGTAAAATTAAAAATTTTAAAAACCCCCAACACAATTAAGTCTAAGATCCCTTTCGCAGCATGCAAAAGAACTGATAACTTTGAAACGACTGGACCAATTTTGATGAATTATGACTAAGAACCATCGCCAAGAAACCTGCTTTCACACAAAAAAACCTCATCCAAATCGGTTCACCCGTTTAAGACGGATGTACACACACATAGCGGTCAAACTTATAACACCCCTCCCCCTCTTTTTGTGTCGGGGTTAAAAAAACCGTTATTAACGACCAGATGGTGTTCCAAACGGCCAAACAAACAAAATACCGGCCAAGAGCGTGTCGGACACGCCCAAGATAGGGTTCCGTAGCAGGTACGAAAAAATCTTTGCATACTTTATTAATGTGGTTGTTTTGGTACCAACTCCCGCGGTCGGCGGTACAGCGCCATCTATTGGCGAATTGGGTAATTAATCTAATTGCAGTCTACTAGTACAACTAGTACAGTAAAATTACATAAAGTTTACCACTGACAGATGGTTTACCTTCATTTCATATTCAACTAAAATAAACCCTACCTACAAATAAAGCCAATTTTAGAATAGTGTTACCCACGTTTGCAGATTTTGTAATAGCTACTTTATTTGTATGGTGTTAAAGTTGGAAATGAAATGAAGGCAAGCAATCTATCAGTGGTAAATTAAAAGTAAACTTATTTGTACTGGTGGTCGATTGGCAAATGACACCACCTCAAACGGCTCCAGCGGGCGAATAGAGCAGTGGAAGTACCAGGCACTCATAAGCGAGAGAGGGTCGCACGTCGAACAGTTTTGGCTGGTGGTCGATTGGCAAATGAGCACCTGAAATGGCTCCAGCCAGCGAATAGTGCAGTGGTAGTACCAGGCACTCATAAGCGAGAGAGGATCGCACGTCGAACAGTTTTGGCTGGTGGTCGATTGGCAAATGAGCACCTCAAATGGCTCCAGCCAGCGAATAGTGCAGTGGTAGTACCAGGCACTCATAAAAAATATGGTGGTCTAGTCAGGCATCTGTCAGTGGTAAACTAAAAGTAAACGTATTGTATGGCCAGATGGTGTTTCAAACGGGCGACCAAGACCTGTGCTACTACAACTTCTTGTGCGCGCACCCGCTCTGGTCGCTTTCTGACTTCAACCACGTCTACTCGAACGTGGGTTACGTGCTGCTGGGACTGGCCTTCATGGCGCAAGTGAGGGCGCGGCAGGTGCGAGAGGGACGGAAGACCGAGGTGAGTGTCTTCGAGCACTGTTCGGTGAAGTTTCCCAACTGTTTCGTTTCTCAACTCTTTTTTTCTGAAACTGTGAACCAGTTTCCTTAACTTTAAAATTTATGTAGCTGGTTGTGCGCTGGTTCCCTTGCAGCTACATTTCTATTATCAAACCGCGTTTAGAAAGGGATTGAGCTCATGTGTCAATTTTTAACTAATGCATGATATGACATTGTCGGTGGTACAATGAAGTTCTAAAGCATGGAAAAAACATCAAATTATATAGTCAGGATCTCGGAAACGGCTCCAACGATTTCGATGAAATTTGGTATGTGGGGGTTTTCGGGGATGAAAAATTGATCTAGCTTGGTCTTATCTCTGGGAAAATGCTTGGTACCGAGTTTCAGCTCGAGCGGAGCTCGGTCGCCCAGGTAGGTACTAAGAATTAAACGAAAAACGAATGAGGCGAGATAACAGGATACCAAAAAGTAAAGTAGTCCTCCTTCAACAGTCGGGTGAAAATTTTATGACACCAGGTATAGGTAACGCCACCAGAGTTGAGGTCACGCACACAACAACATCTCATGTAATGACAGCGGGATTTTGACGTTTATTCGTATCGACAGCAAGATCAACAGACTAAACAGTGAATTGCAAGATTGACTAAAAATTTCTTCAACCTATTTCGTTAAGAATTATTTAAGAAAATACATCTCTAGGTCAAACAAAACAGAAAATAAAATATTTTGATGTATTTTATTTAAATCAGATAACCATATTTTTCGCTTTTGATAAAATACCGATTTTTTGTTGCGAATATTTCTTATCAGTTTCAAATTGTTTTATTTCAAAAATAGGTTAGGTATATGATAAAAGAAAAATTATAATATGCGTAGTATTGCGTAGGTATTTCACCTTAAGATCATATAATCCACATTTTCATTCACTCCCTCATTTCATTCATTCACTACTTTTTTTGCAATCAGTACTTTATGTAGCTGTGTGTGTAATCATTCGCCTCAACTCTCCTGGCGTTACCTATACGCTCCCGTCCCGTATCAAACAGTGGCAGGGACGGCACTAGGAACTTCGAATTTCGCAGTTCCCCTGTTCGCTCCTCTGACCTCCCCCTTCCCGCAGGGTCTGGGGATTCCCCCCCACGCGGGCATCTTCTACTCGATGGGGCTGGCTCTCAGCATGGAGGGGGTGCTTTCCGCCTGCTACCATCTCTGCCCCAACAAGATGAACTTCCAGTTCGGTGAGTCATTATCATCATCATCTCAGCCCATTTGCGATATTCACATCGAGCGAATGTTCACGTCAGTTGCCACCTTAAAATGGCTCCTTTTATGCTCTTCTTGTACAATATAGAACCTGACTACGAACGAAGCTTGAGGCCCGGGTTCGATTCCCATGTCGGGGCAGATATTTGTATGAAAAATACGAATGATTGTTCTCGGGTCTTAGGTGTTTAATATTTATTTAAGTATGTATCTAACTACAGGGTTAAATTTTTATGACCGTGCAAATTTTTATACTGGTTTCCTTAGTGAAAGATAAAAATGCGTTTTTTTAGGGTTCCGTACTTAAAGGGTAAAAACAGGACCCTATTACTGAGGCTCCGCTGTCCGTCCGTCCGTCCGTCCGTCTGTCACCAGGCTGTCACCAGGCTGTATCTCGGGAACCGTGATAGCTAGAGAGCATAAGAATAAATAATAACAGAGTAGAAGCCAGTAGAAGGGAAACTCCCGCTCCGGCCGGACTCAAGGTCACGATATTAGAGTACTCCCTAAGAGAGAACTCAGTCAGGGTGTCACGGCCGGCGTCGCCGCACGCGCGTTTGGCTGTTAACTGTTTGCGCGTTCGTTTTATTGGAAACAAAAATAACAATGACGTCAAGTTATTGTGGTGTATTTGGGTGTATAAACAATTCAAAAACGATGCCAAATCACCTTAAATGGCTTCTTTTGGTATGGCACTTGTAATAAATTCTTATTTAGAAGTACCTACCTATAATATGTAGGTACGTACAGTCAAGGATTTTAATTGTTAGGCCACTTGCCACTGTTCGCATTTTAGCCGTGTAATGCAAATCGGGTGAAGCCGCTTATACTGGTAGGTATATGCTGATTTGCATTACACGGCTAAAATACTAACAGTGGCAAGTGGCCTAACAATTAAAATCCTTGACTGTACCTAATGATTTATAAATCTCATATTTTGTAAAACTAGAATAAAATAATGATTTCAAAGTAAATAATAACTTAATATTTTAGCGATATTATCTTTAGAGTAAGTAATATTTAACAGTAAGCAACCCTAGCAACACGCCTGGACGTCAGAGGGGTGTAACGACGTGAGGGGGGAAGTAGGTATATAAATGGCGGCGTTTTGGACGCAGACAAAAGAGATTCCCTTCTACTCTGTTATTATTTATTCTTATGTAGAGAGTTGAAATTTTCACAGATGATGTATTTCGGTTGCCGCTATAATAACAAATAATAAATGGAATAAAATAAATATTTACGGGGGCTCCTATACAAAAAAAGTTATTTTTTTTGCTCGTTTTTGCTCGATATTGATAACGGCAACAGGTAGAAGCTTGAAATATTCACAGAATAATTAATTATGTATTGACTTTAAATAAATCATTAAATTAAAGTAAAAAAAATATTTAAGGGGTGCTCCCATACAACAAACGTGATTTTTATAGGTAACGGAACCCTTCGTGCGCGAGTCCGACTCGCACTTGGCCGGTTTTTTCAGTACCTTTCAGTACTAAAATATTGATACACATCAGGCGAAAGATATCCTAAAAAATCATTCGGCTCCCGATTATCCACACGTTGCTAATTATTTTTTCGGACAACACATTTATTTGCGAAAAATTTACCGATTTTATTTTAGAAATGGCATCTTTAATTGATACCTAATGCCTGGGAAAATTTTGCACGGTCATAAAAATTTCACCCTGTATATAAGTATGTTTATCCGTTGCTTAGTAATACCCATAACACAAGCTTTGCTTAGCTTACTTTGGGACTAGGTCAATTGGTGTGAATTGTCCCGTGATATTTATTTATTTTTATTTGATATACTATTTAAGTCCTGTGATTTTACCTATGAAAACATTAATATCTAAGGCGTATTATACAATTAATGACTATATCATGGACAGGGATGTTTGGAACTGATTCCGATCCGCATTGGCGATCCCTAGTCTCAAATAGCGTATCTACTGTGTTAAAAAATTTAATTGTAAGTATTAAATACTTTAGATGTATGTTATTTAATAACAGTGTAGATCTGTTTGAAAAAAATATACCTTGTTGAGTTTCTTGCCGGTTTCTTCTCGACAGGGTTTTTCCGAACCGGTGGTAGATTCTTCGACGTTCGTCGGAGCATCAATTGATGCCTAAATTGAATAAAGAATTTTAGACGTGACTCTAATTTTAGTACGAGAGCTATACTTGAAAGGTTTAGGTAATTAACTATAGTGATTGTGTTCCGCGCAGATTCGTCGTTCATGTACGTGATAGCGGTGCTGTGCATGATCAAGCTGTACCAGAACCGGCATCCCGACGTCAACGCCAACGCGCACTCCACATACATGCTGCTTGCCGTCGTCATGGCCATCGGTGAGTTGCCTATCGCTGTCTGTTAGCAGTCAACGGCTGCATCGAAATAAACACACATGCCGCAACTATGAACTTTCTGAATATTGACAATTAGCTGATGGTAATCAATCCTAGACCAAATCGCGGCAGACCGTCCGCCACATTTTCGACTCGTGTACAGTAAAATTACATAAAGTTTACCACTGACAGATGGTTTGCCTTCATTTCATATTCAACTTTAACGACCTACAAATAAAGCCAATTTTAGAATACTGTTACCCACGTTTGCAGATTTTGTAATAGCTACTTTATTTGTTGAAACTGGAATTCGAGAAGACTGGCCTTAAAATGAATATGGGGAAAACTAAGATCATGACCAATATTCCCGAAGTCATGGACTACCAGCTTCCAGTGGAGAGAGTGACCGAGTATATATATTTGGGCCATAGGATCACACTAGGCTTTGAGAACCAGGTGGCTGAGGTGAAGAGACGGTTTGCTCGGGCGTGGGCTGCGTTCGGTGCCAATAAGAATATATTGCGGGGCAAAGTATCTCTGCATTTCAAAGTTTAAAGTCTTCGAGCAGTGTGTCATGCCCGTGCTCGTTTACGGTACAGAGACTATGACTCTTACGCAAAGGTCGGCAGAGAAAATCCGAGTTGCGCAGAGGGGCATGGAGAGAGCGATGATCGGGATCACCCTTCGAGACCGGAAACGTAATGAATGGATCCGAAATAAGACCAAAATGAAAGACGTCATGGCTGTCATAGCAAATAAAAAGTGGGCATGGGCAGGACACATTGCGAGGATGGACGAGAGTCGCTGGACGAGGCGATTCCTTGAGTGGAGACCCAGAGCGGATACTAGGGGACGCGGCAGACCACCGCAGCGCTGGGTGGACGACATTCGACGACACGGAGGCCAGGACTGGATGAGACGGGCACAGGATCGCCAAGAGTGGAGGAAGGGGGAAGAGGCCTACATCCAAGATTGGATCAACAAGAGGCCAACATGATGATGATGATGACTTTATTTGTATGGTGTTAAAGTTGGAAATGAAATGAAGGCAAGCCATCTGTCAGTGGTAAACTAAAAGTAAACGTAGTAAGTGGGACAGAACTAAGGCTCATAACCTTTGATCAATTATAACTAAAGATACACATTGCCGAACAAAATCCCCTTCAAAGAATGTCCGAACTTTTTTATTTGGTTGCGTAACAAATAAAATCATCACCTACACAGAAATTTGAACCTAGTCTTTACTTCATTACAGTCGAATTTCGGTAGCGGCAAAACTCCACTTGACAGCTAAACTTGACAATTTCACGCAACGTTCTGAGAAAAAGAAGGCCACTTTTATCAAAGTGGCGCTCATTTGGCTCGGACATTTTCGGGCGCGCGACTGTGGATCTACAGTTATAATTGATCAAAGCTCATAACGCAATGTTAGACCATTTGTCCTTGCAAATAAAGTTCAATATTGATTATTTACATGTTTGGCTACTATCGGAAACGGTCTACACTATTCTGCGCGAACGAAAACTACCGATATGTAATTTCTCTTAAATTTTATGTTGTAATTTGTATGTTTTTTTGTCTGTTTGTATGTGTATTTTCTCTTGAAAAGATGTCATGATGATGATGATTCTATTTTTTAGTATTTATTGTTTTAGCGGCAACCGAAATACCATCATCTATGAACATTTCAACTGTCTAGCTATCACGGTTCATGAGATACAGTCTGGTGACAGACGGACGGACAGTGAAGTCTCAGTAATAGCAGGGGTATGTTCGTGTGGCGCGCCTCCCGGGCAGGCGTATGGCAGTAGGTTGTCGCTCGGCCTTCAGTTCGCACGCTAGCCGCGTCGCGCGTAATTAAGCATCTTTTTTTCTGTGATTTTTGCAACAAACAATGACTTCTAAACGATCTTATAAATAACTTACTTACTTATTAAAGGTATTACTTACTTATTAGGTAAACTTACTTTATGAATTCACACTGTTATCTTTCTTGATTTTTATACCTACCAAACATCGGCGAGTATAGGAACCCTGTGCCCTTGGTTTCGGATCAGCGGTGCCCAACGGAATATGAAGGCTCGTATCACACGATAAGTTTCAATTAAGTACGCATGCAAGCAGTAAGAGTAGACAAGTTTTTATACATAAAGTTGACTTTTGTTCGAGAGTGATCCTTCTGTACGTTAGTACTATTACTTATTCTGTGGTAATAGGGTCCCGAACCCTAAACCCCCTAAAAAGACATAAAAGAGCTCTTAACAGACTACTTACAGAAACAAACTTTTGATTTTGATGATGATGATGATGATGATGGATGTGCCTCCCCAGGTCTGTTCGGCATAATGTACCCGAGCGTTTACTTCTGGGTGTTCTTCACGGTACTCCACCTCCTCACGTGCTTCGTGCTCACCATGAAGATATACTACGTGGGGCAGTTCCAGATGGGTGAGGGCATCCAACGAACTACTCTCGATTTACTGTCACGATGTGGGGTTTACACGGGTGACTAAAGCCGCACGATTTTTACCGCGCGGCTAAAATCGACCGTGTAAATGGCTAATTTTCCGTCCGAATTGCCATTTAGACGGTCGATTTTAGCGCGGCAAAAATCGTGCGGCTTTAGTCACCCGTGTAAACCCCACATTACTCATTAACTACCAAATCGACCACTCGGACGAAATAAAATACGTCGATTCAGAAAAATGCAAATGTCCAAAAATGGAATCATGTCCCATGGCAAAACTCTCAGTATAAAGGTTCGGCCATACCGCTGCTTAAAACACGGAGACGTTACGGAATCGCAGTGACGTGCCGTAAACGTCACGACTTTACCGCATGCTCTCCATAGTAAAGTCGTGACGTTTACGGTGCGTCACTGCGATTCGATACCGTCACCGTTTTTTAACCTTTTCAACGCCAACGACACATATATAGGTCACAAAGTACAGTGTCAAAGTGATCTTGACATAATGACATAAGATTCAAAGCAGGTTTACGTTTTGTCGAGGCGCGGCGGTGAAAGGGTTAAGCTGCGGTTGGGAACCTATCGATGTTTAGAAACTCCTTTACTCGAATTTCATTTATCCGAAAACGGTTCTCCGACTTTTTAAAATCCATATTTGTTTTTCCACAACTTCACAATGCCACGGATTCATTTAATCACAGTTTTATTTGCCAACAACTTCAAAATCCCGAATTGCAATAATCCATTTTTTTATTTGCCAACCTAATCAGTTGCCATATTTTCATAATCTAAATGTAACGAAAAGCCGAAAGTAAGTTTTTATTATCTACCTAACCTAACATCAGACTAAGACAACATTGCTTAATTTTTAGCGAGCGAGCAAGACGGTTCGGAGCGGAAGCGACTCGGATAGATTAGGTTCAAAGGCTAATGCAGGAGCTTCGCTCCGCTACGCTCCCGCATTAGCCTTTGGTGTTAGTTATTTTTTTTATAAGCACCTACATAACCCCCTACCCACATAGCAAACTCAATGAAATATTTGGGCAACATTAAACAACAAAATGAATATTACGCTCCACACATAATTGTATGGTCGCCTTTTGTACCCCTGACCTTTGCGGAATAATAATTTGCGGAATAAATATATATTTGGCAAATGATCCTACGGAATTTCATGCAGTTGGACTTTGAATCATTTGGCAAATAAAAAAATGGATTTTAAAACATTTGGTATAAGAAAATATGGTAAATAAAATTTTGGACAAACAATAATTTGGAAAATGAAAAAAAGGAGTTTCGTTTTCGGAATTTTAATATTCGGAAATGAGCTTTCCGAGAATATGATAGGTAACCGCTGCGGTTTGGTCGCACCTTTATAGATTTAACCCAAAAGAAATTTTAAGCAATTTAATTAATAATTCAATTCAGGCTTAATTCATTTATGATTATACTTAATTTTTTTAACACTAGAAACAATCTTAACGAGTCTTTTTATTGAAAAACGTTTTTAAAAAAATAGTAACTAAACCAAAAAAAATTAAATGACCATAATAATATGTCCTTGCTAATTGTTACATATTTGGTGCGATTTATTCCTCAAAAGTGTTTTTCACTAAAAAGACACGTCAAGATCGCTCACCTTCTTTCTAATGCTAAAAAAACGAAGTATAAAAAGTAACGTCACCGTTTTTTAAGCGGCGGTTTGGTCGCACCTTTATCAGTGAAAATCGCGAAAGTTTAAAACTAATTTTATTCATGATATTCATGATGTTTACTTGGTGGCAGAGCGCGCCATGTTGGGCCGGACGCTGGCTGCGTTCCGCGCGCGTCCCGGCGGCGTGTTAGCGTTCCTGCGGCCGGCGTACGGCGCGCGCGCCGCTCTGCTCGCCGCCGCCAACGCCGCCAACTGGGCGCTCGCCGCCTACGGGTGAGTGGGAGTGTGTTTGGTACTAGAGCGCGAGCCGGTAAGAGGCCGTGACCAGCAGTGGGATCAGTGGCGAACCTTACATAGAAGCCCAAAAGCCGGGCTTACCTTATAAATCTCAAATCAAGATTAAAAATAAAAACCAAACACTTTCATAATAACGCGCATTATTTTACGTAAAATACCAAGAATTGCATAACAAATCCGCTGCGCGGCCCGGCGGCGCTGAACGGCGATAGTAGCGACGTTATAAATAGCATGACATCTCGCTCGCTCTTGTGGGCTTTTACGGGGCTTCCAAGCGCTCTCTTCCTACTTAGGAAAACGTTAGTTTTGCAAATATCTATGTATAGCTGCATATATAGCACTTTCTTTGCAATTTTGAATCTGGCTTACGGTGTGAAGTTTGTTGCGTTTGGTTTGGAACGCGAGTGCGCGGGCGAGATGAATAACTTCACGATTGTTTATATCGAATCGTGGGCCATACCATGCAAGGCGTTGTAAAATGCGTGATTTGATGCAATTACAAAATAAATAGGTATTCTTGTTTTAGTGCGGTGTACAGTGCGGTGCGTGTGAGAATGAGTCTGTAAAATTGTGTCTAGTAATAGAATGTTTAATGTTTAATGATTAATGTTTATTTGGGCAAAAAACGGCACAATATAATGAGTGATCTTAAAAAAAATAGAATGAAGTGTGCTTTGGTAAGCTTGTCCAAACTGAAGAGTAAAGCGGCAACAAGATGGATTTACCTACATTAAATTATAAAAAAATAATAAAACATATCTCTCGGCTTGCCATAGCTTGATACCCTAGGCACGCCACTGAGTGGGATGTATATAGGGTACTAACAAATTAACTACCAATATTTTTATGGCTTAACTAGCGACCCGCCCCGGCTTCGTACGGGTGCAATTATGCATGTATTATACATATAAGCCTTCCTCTTGAATCACTCTATCTATTAAAGAAAACCGCATCAAAATCCGTTGCGAAGTTTTAAAGATCTAAGCATGCATAGGGACAGTTAGACAGACAGCCGGAAGCGACTTTGTTTTATACTACGTAACAACTTTTAAAAATTTTTAAAAACATCTCGGTTTTCCATGCTAAAGCCGTAATTCGTTTGGATGGATATGCATGAAAAGTTTGCGTTTTTTTTTTAATTTTAAAAAGTTGTTAGAAGAAAAGTGACTTGTTTTGATGATTAGATTAAGCCATTAAGCCAAATATTGGTATTGTAGCGACTACTAGCGCCATCTAGTCATCACATAAGGAACTAACTACTACAATCCTACATCACGCTATCGAAGTTTCTCAACTCGGCTGCATAAATACAACTTCCAACTTTCATCCATTGGACTTCGGTCCCCAGGCATAACATATGCCTGGAGAGAGATCTCTCTATTGTAACTACCCCCAAAGTATGCTAACTAATTTGTTAGCACCTTATATAGGCCTTAGTTATCTTTTTTTTCTTAAAACTTACCTGTTGAAAAGTGCGGATGTGGCCAAAAGTCAAATCATAAAATGAATAAGTCATGTTATTTTTGTCGCATTTGACCGGGTTCGATACCCGACTAAGAAAGGCGATTTTTCAAAAATCCATAAATGGAGTATTTTTTTTAATAAAGGATTGTCCCCTCTGTTTAGAATGTCCCTATTTCCAATATTTAAGGTAGTTCTCCACGTGGCGTTCGACCTATCCACCCAGTATAATATGTTTTTTACAGAATGTACGAGCACAATAAGGACCTGGCACGACATTTACTGGCCATCCTGATGGGCAACGCCGTGCTATATCTACTAGCTTACGTGGCCGCCAAGATTGCGCACAGGGAGAGGGTAATCAAATCACAATTACATTACACAGACCAACACACATCGCCGGATGACAAGCAAAACTCACTAAAATTTCAGTCGCCGCTCTTCAAAAAGTCGTATCTAGTTAGTAATTTCATACTGAGATACGAGCTTTGTTTTAAGTAGGTATTTGGTACTTAGTGACTTTTGCTTGTCACCCGACGATATATTACAACACACAAATATTATAGGGTGTAGTGGTGGCATGAGCATAGGTATCTAGACACATAATGTTAAAAATAAGGAGTGTAGTATTCGCCAACAAACTGTTTTGCAGTTTGGGGAAGTATTTGTCATACATTTAATGTATTTTTGTGTTTAGATTATTAAATTAACTCAACAAAAAAAAATAAAAAAAAACTTGCAAACAGACCTCAACCCGACTGAGTTTCTTGTCATAGTGAAAATACGGATAACTCACGTCTATGATCAAGTTTAGCTTGACATGTTTCGGGCTAATCCGTAGCCCTTCATCACGGAGCACAAGCCACGACGGCCGCTACCAAACGCGCCACCGCTCTGCTCGCGGGGCTACTCGACGAGACTGACAGCGACACAAAACTACCCCCGTTTTCATCGTAATTTTGACTGTCACTGTCAAATCACATAACACTAACAATATATCACCATATAAAGGCACGTTTACACTCACCGTTGACGCAGTATGACTATGCACATTGTTTCCCAACTCTACAGACCAACTGTGTTTTTCTTTATATCCGTTATAATGTTGTATAATGTAGATGTACTGAATAAATAAATAAACTTTAAGGGAAGATTATTCAGGACAAATAAAGTTATTTTCTCGAAGAAACTAGTGTCTTAACTCTTACTATTTTTGAGATATTCAATGATTAAATGGACCCTGTGCCCTTGGTTTCGGATCAGCGGTGCCCAACGGAATATGAACGCTCGTATCACACGATAAGTTTCAGTTTCACGTGCAAGCAGTAAGAGTAGGCAAGTTATTGACGTGACAACGTCTAATAAATCGATGAACGCCGGCTGCATACACGAAAAAGGATGACGCAATGTATCGTACATGTACGTTACATTCCGTCATCGCGCGTTATAGCGCGCGCCAGGATGTACAATCTTAGTAGGTACTAGCGCTCGGGTAATTTTTAATGGGGGGGTGCGGGGGTATTAAAGGGGGATAAAAATTTCATTAATTTTTCCGTAGGATGCACCGTTTTCAAGATATTTGACAAAAAACCGGTTCTCGTCCGATCGCCGAGGTTAAGGCTTGATTTCCTCCTACGCTGACATCGGTCGCGCGTACGAATATACACAATACTCTATGGGCCACCGCACAGCGACGCTGACGTCCGCGGCAGATTTATTGCTACGCGCCGCTGATGGCGCGTGTCGGTCTCGCTCGTCAGCGCCGCGCGCATCGGTGCGCTGACGCGCTATACACCACTATCGCGCGTACGTCAGTCGCGCGTACGAATAAACACAATATTCTATGGGGCACCGCACAGCGACGCTGATGGCCGCGCGTTTGTCATACGCGACCGACGGTACGCTCGACCGACGTCAGCGACCGATGTCAGCGTAGGAGGAAATCAAGCCTAAGCAACGTCGGGCGCGGTCAGTACTTGGATGGGTGACCGCCTGGTTTAATTTTTGTTTTTTGAATGTTTTGATACGACGTTGTCACGTTAAACTATCGTCCGTAAACCGACTTTATAGACAACCGGTTTTATACCTAAAGTTGACTTTTGTTCGAGAGTGATCCTTCTGTACGTTAGTACTATTACTTATTCTGTGGCTATACAATACGTTTACTTTTAGTTTACCACTGACAGATGGCTTGCCTTCATTTCATTTCCAACTTTAACACCATACAAATAAAGCAGCTATTACAAAATCTGCAAACGTGGGTAACAGTATTCTAAAATTGGCTTCATTTGTAGGTTGTTAAAGTTGAATATGAAATGAAGGCAAACCATCTGTCAGTGGTAAACTTTATGTAATTTTACTGTACCACGGCTGTGTGTCGACAGGTCCCGATCCGGGCGTGGGTGTTCTGTGCGCTGGCGCACGTGTGCTGGGGTGTGGCGCTATACTTATTCTTGGACGGACACACGCGGTGGGCTGTGAGTATCTTTAACATCATCATCATCATCTCAGCCTTCTACGGCCATTCTGAGAGGAGTAACGTGCGTGTTAAGAAGGAAGATCAAAGGAACAAAGGAAGATCAGCGCCGTTCGCAAGATTGGCAATCTTTTGCTGATTTGGATCATTTTGTGACACACGCATGTTATTTTATCATTGTTTTATTTTTACTTTTATTGATTTTTTTTTTTATTTTGTATTAATGTTAACTATTTAGTCACAAATAAAATGTTTCTTTCTTTCTTTATGTAAAATGAAAAGAAAAGGAATAGGAAGAACAAAAAAGAAGAATGTTGTTGTTGTTTTGTTGAATGTTAAAGAACATGTTGTTGATGTTGGTCGTCGTTTGAAGGTTTTGAAATTTAATTTTGAATGTTGAATTTGATGAAAAATTTCTCCAATATCGGGATTGTCACATACAGACATGAAATTGTGCTTTAGCGTTCATCATGCATCGACCATGAAGTTAATTTGTGGGAATTTTAATGGGAATTTAGTTAATCCCAGATTTACGACTTAGGCTGTCTAGTGTCTATCCACGGGAGCAAAGCGAGGCAGCGTAGCGTTAAGCGAGATAAAAATCCACCAATAGAATTGCATAAAATATCAGCCCTTCAGCGGAAGGGGAATTGCAAAAGTAGTTTAAAAAATCATACAGAACCGGGAAGCGGAGTGAAGCGAGTGGACAACTCCGCGTACCGAAAAAAAGGTCTATTCCCACAAGTTCCATTGACAGTTCTATTGATAGAACTAGTGGGAAATTTTATTCCCACTAGTTCCATTATTTAGGACTTCAGATAATAGAACTACTGGGAAAAAAACATTCCGCTAGTTCTATTATCTGAAGTCCTTTAAATAATGGAACTAGTAGCCCTCAACTCTGCTATGCTGCCGTGCTAAGCCAAAAGGGCCTATGTCCGAAAATGACCAAATTCTGTTTTTTTTTTGCGTTGGATTCCTTAGCTTATGAGGAATAAAGTTCTGTTAACGAAAAAGTCGTATTTTTATTAGAAGTGCCTTAAAAATAGCTAATAAAGGCTTATTTTTCTCAAATACTAAGAAACAAAAACATAAAAACACGTTTTTCTCGAAACCGTTAAAACGGACATAGGCCCTTTTGGGACCATTCTACTTTTAAGTAACCATTAATCTTTTGTGAAATATAAGGCATACCTGGTGATTTTTTTCAAGTGTATAAATAACTTATATACAAACTGAAACACCTAAATTTAATGTTTTAATTAAAGCAATAAAACTTTAAATTCAAAGAAATTTTGTGGAAAAAATTAGTAACTCAGCGGAAAATACATCAATTTCCATACAAATGGCGGGGACATGCATGTCCACTGCGTTACCTACTTTATAGATAATAATGATTACTTTTTATACGTAGTGATAATTTTAAATGTAAGCTGTAGATTTAAACCGAGCACTTTACCGTTTTTGTAAAAAAAATATTTGAAGAGCACAGTACAAAAAATTACTGGTCAACGAAAAGTAGAATGGCCCCTTGGTTTAGCACGGCAGTACGCGTTATATTGCTCCGCTCTGCTATCTAGCTCCGCGTCTACAGACAGTCACAGTCCGCAACTCTCATAACATAACTTTTTCCCCAGGAAACCCCTGCGGAGTCGCGCCGGCGCAACGCCGTGTGCTCGTCGCTGCAGTTCTACGACAGCCACGACCTGTGGCACGTGGCGTCGGCCGCGGCGCTGTACCTCTCCTTCAACATGTTGCTGGTCATAGACGACCCCTTGGCCGACACGCCCAGAGACCTCATACCCGTATTTTAAGTAACGTGACAAAAATATTGTTTATCGATGATTTCTAGAATTATTTCTTGTTTGATGATGATTTCTTGATTGATAATAATTTCTAGATTGATTTCTTAATTAATGATTGAATGATGATATGAGATTCTATGTTTAATTTTGTGATTGATCGACGATAAACTCAAGTCATCAATCATTTTATATTTTCTCTGAATTGACAACAATAATAGTAACTAATAAATTGATCAAATAACTAACTACATAGTCTGGTTTCAGAGGCCAAGACCACTGGGTCACTGCGCCTAGCTAGTAACTAACTAACTAACTACATGACAAATAAGTTAGAAATTTAGCCGTGTGTAATTCCGCCGTGTGCTCGTCTCTGCAGTTCTACGATAGCCACGACTTGTGGCACGTGGCGTCGGCCGCGGCGCTGTACAGTCAAGTGTAAAAATATGGGTGCACACAACTTGCTCATAAATATGTCCCATAATAGCTCTTATGTCGTCGAATTAAGGTATAGGTATACAACGATGGGAGGATTAAATCGATACTTATTTTTGCACTTGACCGTATCTCTCGTTCAACATGTCGCTAGTCATAGACGACCCGTTGGCCGACACGCCTAGAGACCTCGTACCTGTATTATAAGTATGTGACGAAAATATTGTTTATTGGTAATGATTTCTAGATTGATTTCTTTATCGATTTCTAGTTAATGATTGAATGATGAGATGAGATTTAATTTTATGACTGATCCACGATAAACTCAGCAATCATTTTCCACTAATTGACAACAATAATAGTAACTAATAAATTGATCAAATAACTGACTCTGGTTTCAGAAGCCAAGATAAAGTTAAAATTAGGGTCACTGCGCCCAGCTAGTAATTAACTAACTAACTACATAAAAATTATAGTATTGCTCACTATTTGACAGACTGACTTATTTAAATAATTTTCTAGCTAATAATGAAAATACATTTTGCGGTGTAAAATTACATTTCAATTCAACGGTGTGTGTAAAGTTCCCAATCCGCACTGGGCCCGCGTCGGAACTACGGGCCAAGTCCTCTTATTTTGAGAGGAGGCCTGTGCCCTATAGCGGGATATAGGTTGAGATGATGATGATGACATTAAACTCGCTCTGTCGTTAATAAAGAGTGAAAATGTAGGTATTTATTAGTAAAACTACACAACTACATCTATATGTACTACTATTCCTAGTCTGCAATAATAGTCCAATTTTCGTCCTTATATTATCCTTAAAATATTATAGCTTTCTGCTATTATTTCTGGGTATATAATTATGTTGTTAGGCCTAAAATAATTTGCTTTAAATTCTAGCCATATAGCTATCATATTTTAAGGATAATGTAAGGATGAAAATTGGGATGTACCAAAAAAAATAACCTATAGTTTTTATATTTTTTTTTTTGGAAAGAATAGGATTATAAGATACTATTTTCATCGATTTTGAATTTGGTTGAGTATTTAATTTTTTATAATTTTTTTAAGAAATACGTTGGATGACGTCACAGTGAGAGAGCCACGTTCCATTGCCTACAAAAATTCAAGCCGTACATAACATAATCTGTGGCACTACTGATTTGTCTTGTCACTGTCAATAATACAAGCACGGCTTAGGGTCCTAAATGAACCATGACAAATAGTTTTATTTATTTATCTTCTTTTAGCTTCGATTATTCCTGTTTGTTTAATGGTTTGATAGTAAATAGATATTTTTTACTAAAATCTGATATTTAAATTCTTTCATATTTACTTGTAACGTAGTAATTTAATAATTAAGTTTGTAAAAATAAATTGCGAGTATTGTATACATTTCGGACTTTATGTTAGATGACAACTGTTTAAAGCTAGGTGCGCATCATGTGATTAAAGTTCTGTCTTTGTCACTTTTTGCTATTATAAGCAGGACAGCAACATTTCAAACTGACAATTTGCTTTAGAGTGTAGACCTGCTTTATATCTGCCTATGTGACGATTCACTGCAGGGGTCAACTGAAGGTCATTAATTAAATTTTCTTTATTTAATTCAGTTTATCATATTTCTGGAATCTGATTTCTGAAAATGCTTCACAAAGCCTATTTCTCCAAACGTTTTTCGATTTATTATACGTTGTCAAAAATTGGGACATCCCAATTGGACTATTGTTGCAGGCTAGGACTATAGTTATTTAGTTTTACGGTATTATTTTTGTATGAAATAAATCCTAGATCAAAGTTGCTGTTTTTTTTTCTAGTATTACCTGGAAAATAGAATTAAAAGTAAAGCATTATTATATTACTAAAGTAACCTTTAAAATGAAGTAGCGTATTATGAACTTTTTCTAATCAAGTATGTAATCACAAAAGTGCTTTTATGCTACTTGCTTAAGCTTTCGTTAAATAAGTGTTTGGTGCTTCTCAATATTACTCGGCAACCTTATAAGTAATTAAAGTGAACTGTATTACTTATTAATAAATTAGTTTTAACGAAATTCTAACAAACAAAAAGTGACAGTAAAAATTTTTGGTTCGCGCGTAACTTTTTTTTATTAAGAAAAGAGGCAAAAGCTGTATCCATTCGTACAGCCTCGAACAACCAAAGAGGTGAAATGAAGTAAGTAAATAAATGTTACCACTGGCCGCTAGTCTCCCCAAAAATAGGGGTATAATAGTTATTTTACAATGCACATGCTCGGAAAGTGCCTCTTGGCGTGTGTCACCATATCTATAGAAAGTTAGTCATCCCAGCACGCTTCAGCGAATGTGAAAAAAACCTGTATTGGTTTTAATTTACACACGTGTGCGGAAAAGTAACTTTTTAAATTGCCAAATCTCAAAAAGTTGTGTCCAAACTAGTGTTTAAAAAATGATACTAGAGAGTTGTGTCTTTATAATTCAGTTTTGCACAAATAAGAAAATGTTTGATGCAACCAGGTGAATATTTACTGATAAAATAACAAAACAGATTGTTTTAATATTAAAACACACAAATATTAATTCCGTCAAAAGTTTTGAAAAAAAAAATAAGTACCAAAATAACTCCTTGAATCCATTACGGACCGCTCAACGTCATGCGCGCGTCTCTCTCTAAATTCATTCATTCAGTGAGCGCGCATGGCGTAACACGAACCAAACATGGCTACCCGTTCGCGCCTGTCATTAAAACCCGCCAAAGTAATGTTCATGAGTTCAGTCCGGAGAATTAATTTTAGTTTAGTAAATTAAAATTGCAGTTCAAGCTGGAACGTTTCGAGGTTTTGTAGCTGGGCTGGTGCCGGGCGGAGCGTAGACTTTATCAGTCGCGATCTTTCAAGCTTGAACCGAATATTCAATGTGCCTCGTACCATACGGTGATCACTCCCGGTTTTAACCGCACTGATCACGGAGACATCATTGAATATTTGCTTCCTCGTCGACATAATAAAGTCAATCTCATTCCTCGTTACACCGTCAGGGCTCATCCAAGTCCATTTCCTGTGCTCTCGCTTCTTGAAGAAGGAGTTCATCATATAGAGTCCCTCCTTCTCCATAAAGCCGGCCAGTAGGTGGCCTCGGTGATTCCTACGCCCTACTCCAAATTGCCCCATTCGCAGCTCTTCACCATCCCGTTTACCCAGTTTTGCGTTGAAGTCCCCCATAACAACCGTGAAGTGAGATCCGGAGCTATGCATGGCTCTGGAGATATCCTCATACATAGTTTCCACCTCTTCGTCGGAGTGTGCCGAAGTCGGAGCGTAAACCTGTACGACCTTCAACGAATACCGTTTGGTCAATCTTAGTACCAGGTACGCTACCCTGGTCGACACACTCACGATCTCCACGACGTTGTTTACAAGGGACTTATGGACGATAAACCCGACACCGCCCTGGGACTGTTGGTCGCCCTCCCGGAAATAGAGCATGTTACCAGAGTTCAGGATTATCGTGTCCTCCCCCTCTCTTCGGACTTCTGATAACCCTACTATCCCCCATCGTAACCTGCTCAATTCTTCCTCCAGTTCCACTAACCTATCATCCGTCCGCAGCGTACGGCAGTTATACGTTGCCAGGGCCAGGGATCGTTGCTGATGGTAGCCGGATCGCTTCCGGGGATTCTTAGCACCCCTTGCCCCGCCGCTACCCAGGCCGCTACCGTAGCCTGGAACAGCGGGGCTACCGGAGACTAGGGGCCGTTTTTTTTTGGACTCAGCCATAGGGGGGTATTTGCCGTAGTCGCCACGCTTGGCAGGCGGGTTGGCGACCGCAGTGGAAAAAACCGTACATATTAGGGACGCTGCTGCCCGTCCTCCGGTATTACTGGCCGCAGTTTTAGGACATACCCGGGTCCAAAATCGTTTCGAATGCCTAGGAAGCGACATGGATGATTACAATGACGGGTTTGTGGAAGCTGTCCATACGGTTGGGTCAAAGTTCTTTAAGACTCACCGTACAAATAGAACCAAAAAAATCACACCTTCTACTCTAAAGCTCATGGAAGATCGACGTAAGATGATCCTACAGACATCTGGTGACGCTTGCCAATACCGGCGGCTTAACAGACAGATCTCAAAGTCTCTGAGGCGCGATATACGCCAGTTTAATACTAATAGTATTGAAGTGGCGATAGAGCGCAACAGAGGCTCTAAAGTTTTTGCCAAGAATCTGTCTGTTGGGCAAAGCCAATTGGCAAAGTTAAAGACCGATGAAGGTAGGATCGTGACCTCTAAACCGGAGCTATTGTTAGAAGTTGAGAAGTTCTATGGACAGCTGTACACATCAACGAAGAAACCCGTCATGGATCTAGCTGAAGACCCGAGAGCTAGATTAACCCGGCACTATACCGAAGACATCCCGGACGTCAGCCTGTACGAGATTAGTATGGCTCTCAAACAACTAAAGAATGGCAAGGCCCCTGGTGATGACGGAATAACAGCCGAACTTCTGAAGGCGGGTGGAAAACCGATCCTCAAAGCCCTTCAGAAACTATTCGATACCGCCATCCGTGAAGGGAAAACACCAGAAGCATGGAACAGAAGTGTAGTGGTGCTGTTCTTCAAAAAAGGCGATAATACCTTATTGAAGAATTATAGACCCATTTCACTTCTGAGCCATGTTTACAAGCTGTTTTCGAGAGTCATCACGAATCGTCTCGCGCGCAGGTTAGACGACTTCCAGCCTCCCGAACAAGCCGGGTTTCGAAAAGGCTTTAGCACCGTGGACCACATACATGCGTTGCGGCAGGTTATACAGAAAACCGAGGAGTATAACCGCCCCCTTTGCCTGGCATTTGTGGACTACGAGAAGGCCTTCGATTCGATCGAGACTTGGGCTGTACTGCAGTCTCTCCAACGGTGCCAAGTAGACTACCGGTACATCGAAGTGTTGAAGTGTCTGTATAATAACGCCACAATGTCCGTCCAACTTCAGGATCGGATGTCGAAGCCCATTCTATTGCAGCGGGGAGTCAGACAAGGAGATGTTATCTCTCCGAAACTGTTCACCGCTGCACTAGAGGATGCGTTTAAGACTCTGAACTGGGAAGGGCGTGGCATCAATGTAAATGGCGAATACTTCACTCACCTTCGATTTGCCGACGACGTGGTGCTTATGGCTGAGACCTTGGAGGACCTCAGTGCGATGCTCGCTGACCTCGGAAGTGTCTCCGAGAGAGTTGGTCTTAAATTGAACATGGACAAGACGAAGGTCATGTCGAACGCCCATGTTGTACCAACTCCCGTCGTAATCGGAGATACTTTGCTCGAAGTTGTTGACGACTATATCTATCTGGGACATACAATCCAATTGGGTAGGTGCAACTTCGAGAAAGAGGTCAATCGACGAATTAGACTCGGCTGGGCAGCGTTCGGGAAGCTCCGCAATATCTTGTCATCCGATATACCGCAGTGTCTCAAGTCAAAAGTCTTTGACCAGTGTGTGTTGCCAGTGATGACTTATGGCACTGAGACGTGGCCGCTAACGATGGGTCTTATAAGGAAGCTCAAGGTCACTCAGAGGGCGATGGAGAGGGCTATGCTTGGAGTTTCTCTGCGGGATCGCATTAGAAATGATGAAATCCGCGCGAGAACTAAAGTCACGGACATAGCTCGAAGAATCGCTAGACTTAAGTGGCAGTGGGCAGGGCACATCGCCCGTAGAACTGACGGCCGATGGGGCCGAAAGGTTCTCGAGTGGCGTCCGCGGACCGGAAGACGCAGTGTAGGTAGGCCTCCAACAAGATGGAGCGACGACCTGGTGAAGGTAGCGGGAACGCATTGGATGCGGATGGCACAGGGCCGATCTGTTTGGAGAGCCTTGGGGGAGGCCTATGTTCAGCAGTGGACGTCTTTCGGCTGAAATGATGATGATGAAATTAAAATTGAGAGTTCAACTGATGAATTAACATCGGACTTAACGCCTCCTGACGTCCTAGACCAAGCACATAATATGTGACAGCCTCCTAGCGACTAAGTAAAACCAATATGTAAACACTTACGAGACTTTCCCTCAATGAAAGGTAAATAAAAAACCAACATCTTTTTTCGAAGATGTTTAGCCCCAATTTTTTTCCTCGCTTAATGCATTGTAAAACGTTGTAAACTTAATGCATTGTAAAAAAATATACATGTCGAAAGTAGGAAATTCCCAACTCATGTCGGCTAAAACACACTCACTTCGCTCGTGTGTTTAGATCTCCGACAATCTTTGGGAATTGCCTACTTTCCGCACTTGTATCATAAATAACTATTTTCAAGCACCACTTGTAAGCCATAATTAGTAATTGAAATGGCTGTGACACAAAGAACACAATGTATCAAATCAAATGTGCGTTTTATGAATATTATTTTATAAATGTTAATTAAAATTGTAAAAATATCAATACTTCGCATCGTGTTTATCCTAATGTAAAAACGAAGAGGTTTCAGATTTTGTATGAAGTATGTAAAGTGTATAAGTAAGTGCAATAAAAAATCTTTTGTAAGTGTTTTAATGTTGTTTATTTTTCTCATTGCGTACATAAAGCTTCCCCTCTTCTATTAGGTAAATAAACACGCATTTCTTATAAAAACGTAGCTATCGTAAGGTCGCCTCGCGGGTGAGCAAATTAATTGTATTTTCCATGGACTTAATACCTATTTATTAGTCAATCAAAAGTGACCCATATTACGAAGCCATACAGTTTAATAATGGCAACTAGAGACAGCGGTCCGAGAGATTACATACAAACTAGAGAAACTAGAGAATTGTATCCCACTTGCACCAGTACTTGATCACCCTAATTTTTACGAGATGCAATTCTCTAGTTTGTTTTTTTCCGGCCTCACTTTTTTGTCGCAGTACTCAGTCCTGGTTAGGTATTAAGTCCATGGTATTTTCACACTTAAGCTCTGAAAGTAGGTTGCATTTAACTTGAAATCCGTGTTGTAAATTCGATTTACATCTTTAGGAATGTAAGTAAATTTAAAAATCGAATGGTGCTTTTTGTATTCACGAACTGGTAAACAAGGAGATTGTAATGCGTAATATTTACTTCCAAACCTCCATGCTGGCATAATGCTGCTGGCCAGTGCTGGCTGAATGTGCCAAAGCCAAAGAGCGCGAGGCCATTAAAAAAAAAACAAAAGACGGTTTGGCGCGATAAATCTTCCGCTCTTTTACAAATTGCGTATACATTTTTCACATAACAGTTTTTCTTCATTTCCTCGCATTTGTGATGAAAAGTAGTGTTCAACTCGAGTGTAATAATAATAAATAAATATCACGGGACAATTCACACCAATTGACCTAGTCCCAAAGTAAGCTTAGCCAAGCTTGTGTTATGGGTACTAGGCAACGGATAAACATACTTATATAGATAGATACAGTCGAGGGCAAAAATATGTATACACTTTAGTACCTTGTCTATTTTCGTCATATTTGAACTGCCCATATATGAACTGTTACAGTGGTTAAAGTGACAAAGTACTAAAGTGTATACATATTTTTGCCCTTGACTGTACATACTTAAATACATATTAAACACCCGAGAACAAACATTCGTATTTTTCATACAAATATCTGCCCCGACACGGGAATCGAACCCGGGACCTCAAGCTTCATAGTCAGGTTCTCTAACCACTAGGCCATCCGGTCGTCAAAAAAAAATGTATAGTGTAAATGATCAATTACACCCGCGAACTCGTGCGCCTAAATATCTTGGGTGTAATTGAGCACTTACAACCCTTGTTCATCAATCAACTATTTAAATATGCAGGGGAAATACAAAGTAGGTACCTGCGGGATACAGTCGACACATGAAGAAGCCAGCGATAGCTTTATATAGGACGCAACAGGTGGACCCAGCAATAGGCAGCTATTATTCCAGTCAACGTTGAATTGAATTCTTTGGGTGCGCAACGATCGGTATAAAAACTTTTGATATAATTTCAGTCGCTATAACGCTCATTTGATATAATTATTGAATCTTATAACAACACTTAATATATTATCATTTGATATACTCAACTTTTCATATAACGTTCATAAGATATAATGATGGTTATATAATAACGGTTGTATTTAATTACAGAAAAGTAGGTTAGGTTAGAACTGCAACCCCCTACACAAAACAAATGGTTGCGTCTCACGAGATGTGACAACAAAATATATAATAACGTTATACCATATAAAATTATATGTTTTAAAATTATACCAAACGTTTATTATATCAAATGAGTGATTATACCATTTGAAAATATATCAAATGTTGTTATATCGATCATTACACACCCGAATTCTTTCCTACATCACATCTCAGCCAACATATTATATACATCATGCTGCAGGGCACAGCCCTCCTCTTAGAATGAGAGGGCTTGAGTTGTAGTTCCGACACAGGTCCAGTGCGGATTGGGAACTTCACACACACCATTGATTTTCTTCGCAGACGTACATCTCCAGATTTCTGCACGATGTTTTCCTACACCGAAGAGCTCGTGGTAAACAAATGTAACTCAGAGGTTGGAGCTTGGATTTGAATCCACGTCTTTCTGCTAGAGAAGTCCAAACCGATTGATATGAAATTTGGTACGGAGATAGCTTGAGACCCTCGAAAAGACTGGATAGTTTTTATCTCGAAAACTTGCATAGTTACCGCAGAATAGCGATTTTTTTGCAGACGGAGCCGCTGGTAACAGCTAGTTGTTTATATTTCAGTTTATATTAACAATTGTCATAAAAATGGTAGAGCATACAATAACGTTGAAAATGTGTCTAAATAGCAACAATAACAAAGCACTAATAAGGAGTTTAGCTACATTATTTTAAGCTTACACTATACATTTTAGATAATCTAAGCGTAGTTACCTGCTATCGATTAAAATTATTTTTACAACGTCCATTAACAACCCTTCTTCAATGAGAGCTCAATGGATGCCCAGGCAATGACGCTCAATGAAAACTAGAGCATAGAGCATTGTAAAACAAAACTACCCTCTACAACCAAAACAACCTTCCCACATCACCACAAAGTGCACATTCCAACGCAAAAACGTTTCAAAAACTACGATCGATCGAAAATAACGTCTTATTTTAACACAACTGACAGTTTCCCGCCAAAATGATGTGGAATTTAAGCCAATGCGTTCGAGTAGACTTTCGTTTTTAAAAAGGTTGGTGTTAAGCTGTTTTTCAGTTGTAGAAGTGATGTGCACCGGTGACCTCGTTTGGGGCCGGGGTTGCCCCAGTGGCCTACTTGGGGCCGCGCCCTCGCCCGCGCACGCGCGCCGCCCTACGGAGCCCGAGCGACGGGGTACGATGGGGTAAAATTTGCGAGAAAATGGGGAGATTTTGGGCTTCTCCACGATTAAGCCGGAACATCACCATTGATTGATTTTTGTCTCTTGATTTAAATTTCAATCAGTTAGATTACCTAAAAAGTATAAATGTTACCGTTAATGTTTTTTTCCTATGTATCGAATATGTGTAAATATAGTATAGTAAATAAAAATCTTTTCAATTTTCGAGTTGTCGACACGTTAGCTTATTTTATGAGAATCTATGCTATGTGTCACTCCATGCATTTGAAACTTACTTCAGTCTACCAGCGATCGTGACATTGGTATAGCTGCATTCTGCAGTTAACACGTCTGTGTCAAAATATTGGGAGCAGAGGCGGCGCTAGGCGTACGCGACGTAGGCACTTTTTTTAAGTTTGCGTTTGCATAAGTTCATATCATTTCATCACAATGTCATGCCCACATGCCCACTATAATTTTAAGTTTCAATTCAATTTATATGTAGACCCACTTAAATGCAGCATCGTGTCACGTGCCACGATATGTGTTGATTGGAGTTCTTTTTAGGTTTCCGTACCCAAAGGGTAAAAACAGGACCCAATTAACGCCACCAGAGTTGAGGCCACGCACACAACCACATCTCATGTAATGACAGCGGGATTTTGACGTTATGTTGACGTGTGGCCTCAACTCTGGTGGCGTTACCTATACTGAGACTTCAGATAGACCTTTTGATACGTATTCTAAAAGCAAATAATCACTTCTTTCTTTCTTTCTTCCTGTCGCTGTTCGTCAGTTTCTCCGTCTGTCCGTCTATCACCAGGCTGTATCTCACGAACCATGTCTAGCTACAGTTGAAATTTTCACAGATGATGTATTTTGGTAGCCGCTATAATAAAAAATATTAAAATTGAATAAATTAAATATTTAAGGGGGCTATACAAAAAAGTGATTTTGTTTGCTCGTTTTTGCTCGATATTGATAACGGCAACAGGTAGAAGCTTGAAATATTCACAGAATATTTAATTATATATTCATTTTAAAAATAAATAATTAAATTAAAATAAAAACAATATTTATAGGGGGCCTCCCATACACCAAACGTAATTTTTTTGCCGTTTTTATAGATAATGGTACGGAACCCTTCGTGAGCGTGCGCGAGTAAGACTCGCACTTGGCCAGTTTTTTAAAAAACTACGGTTTTGTTTATATTTAAAGTGTTGTATTATTGTGATTGTATTGTAGTCCTTAAAAAATAAAGATATTCTATTCTACTCTAGAATGTTATCAAATCGATTTATAAATTATAAAGCAGTTCTAAGGTAAGAATCTAAAAAAATACAACGGTATTGATAAACTCCTCCTTTTTTGAAAATGGTTAAACGGTTAACGGTTTTTGAATGACTTATAAAGTCTAAATGTATGGAACAAGAAAATAGAAAAAGAAAACTATTATTTACTACATTTACAGAAAATAAATATTCCATTAGGGCCGGCGCTCACTGACGGCATGGCAGGGTATGGCATTTTATTACTATCAAGTTATTTTGAGTCTTATTTCAATGATTTTAGAATTCACGTTACTTTATTGATTATGCGTTGCGTCATCCTTCGGCACGTCGCGGCATCGTGATATCGAAATAAAGTAACATGAATTCTAAACTCATTGAAATAAGATTCAAAATAACTTGATAGTAATAAAATGCCATGCCGTGCCTTGCCGTCAGTGAGCACCGGCCCTTACATTTCAATGTAGAAGCCCTTAAGGTCGCGGACACGAAGTCAGCGGACTGTGGAGCGGGCAGAGGCGCGGCGAGCGATTTTTCTGTTCATTGCGTGTGGTGCCTCGTGACCACTGTGTGGAATGCGTTACGGACGCGCAATGAACAGAGAAAGCACTCGCCGCTCCGCTGCCTGCGGACTTCGCTGTCCGCGGCATGACTCAGTACAATTTGAACATCGCGATGGAAACGTTTGTCAGCCACAGTAAAAATCCCGAAAAAATGATGAATAAGTAGTCAAACTAAACCACAGAATATATAATAGTACTGACGTACAGAATGGAAACGGTCCGCCCCGCACCGATTCGAATTACCCCACCCCTCAAGGCGCAGATAGCCAGAAACCGCCAGAAACCAGTCGGGTGCGCGACGCGATGCGTGTCGGCCGCACGCACGGACCAACTGGTCCGTGGCCGCACGGCACTAAACTTTTGCGAAATGGGAATATATTGTGCATTGTATGGGTGTTTGGCATTAACCAAAGACAAGGAAAGGAGTTTTTTTCGATTTCCGAAGGACGAAAGAAGGTAGATAACCAACTTCAATTAGCAACATGTAACATTAGTAACTAGGGAAAGTAGGTTTAAAAGTTTGTTACCTATAATTTATAAATAGACTTATATTAGTAGGTAGGTATTAGTAAAATTAATTTGTTAATTATTTCCTATCAATATCTACAATTACATTCTCTAATTGTCTTTACAAAATGAATTAGGTATACACTCATTCACTTATTTTTAAACACTTAATTTAGACAAACGATAAGTTTAATTATATGTGCTACGATAATTAGATTACCTACTCATTTTATTTTACATTACAACGTTGCTCGCGCTCAGCGAACGGCGCGGCATTCACTTTCCGCAGCTATCTCTTTCTATCTCTTTTTACGATAGTCAGCCCTGTGCATCTTACGCACACATTGACGCGTGTACAGACGTCGTCGTGCTTGTGTGGATTCAGGAATGCGTGTTTTGTGCGTCGTGTCCGCCGTGTGACTAAACCAACTAGAAAAGAAATGCTAATATCCTGGATTTTTTTCAAAACAGCCCTCATAGATAACAACAATCAAACGTACTACAGTTACCTATTTACATAAGATAAGGCGAAGTGCTAAGTGATGTTATTATGATGTACCTATATGCATAAAACAAATTTCTTACTTAGTCATCATGGTGCTTCTGTGCAACAGGAGTGGAACTAAAATGATCTAAGACATGCTGTATGTTTACAATTTTTTGAAATCACAGTTTAATTAAACTGTAGATGTTGTCTGAAAGAGGTCGCTTCGTGGCGATAATTTAACTATCTCAACAATAATTTTCTGAATTGTTAATTTCGTGGTGTATTATACTTGGCTGTTACTAAACCAGAGAGTTACACCCTGGCCTCATCTACGTTTTAAGGTGAGATAGTGGTCAATTAAATGTAAAATAAAATACAACCGGACAATTCACACCAATTGACTTAGTCTCAAAGTAAGCAAAGCTTGTGTTATGTATGAATAAGTACTAGGTAAGCAATGGATAAACATACTTAAATAGATATTAAACATGCAAGACTCGAGAGCAAACATTTAATTTTGTATTTTTTACACAAATATCTGTCCCGACCGGGAATAGAACCCAGGTCCTCAAGCTTCGTAGTCAGATTCTCTAATCACTGGGCTATTCGGTCGTAACGTCATATATCGAGTTATATTGCATTTTATTGTATCATTTGTAAATAAATACAAAGTGGTGAGAAATCGTACTCAATTTGAAATACGAGAGCAGTGCGTGCTCCATCGTAGGCCTCATCTTCGCTTTCCATCAGGCGTGAATGTGGTCAAACGCAAGCCTATATTGTATAAAAAAAGTAGTAGAATATTACGGCTCTAAATTCTGTCCACAGGCACAGGCCGAAAACTTAATTTGGACTGTATACATATTTTTACCATTTTCAAATAATAGTCTGACTAATGTGATTTGATTACAAAAATTGATCCCTTAGTACGTCAACGTCATAAATAAGTAAAATAAGTGATCACTTTTGTACCTTGTCGCTTACAGTCGTTACATAATTTCGTATGGCTTTTAAAACATGACATTAATGTGACAAAGTACAAAAGTGACCACTTATTTATGTCGTTGATCCTACAATCGACAAAATCACAAAAACATATTAAAAGGACTAGTCAAATTGCGTAAGGGATTTCCGCAAACATCATTAAAACGGAAATATTTAAAAAAATAAACACTTTTTTTTATTATGAGAGGGAGGCAAACGAGCAAGCAGGTCATCTGATGGAAACATCTGGTGTTCATTAGTGATAATATGTCTAACATGTATATGACCTACTGCCTATAATAACAATAAATGAGTTTGAGTTTACAAAATATTGGCCAAGTGCGAACGGCCCTCGTATTCAAAGGGATCCAAAATACCGTAAAAACTACCACTAATTTTTTTAATTAACTCAATTGTACTATTTATTGATTTAATAACCACAGAAAGATTCCTAGTGTCTATTTATTATTGCTTAAAAGATACGGAAAACGACGGACGGAGAGCCAGCAGGACTTTAGTTTCCGATCCGTTAGCCCTCTTTGAACCTTTAAAGCAATATTAAACTTAACCATATAAATGATTTATCGTGAATTTCTCAGATTTTCAGCGATTACAGCGAGCAGATTGTCATATTTTCTACGTGATATTCATCGCGATTAATTCTGATGTGCCCCTGATATGTTGACGGAGTTATACCTACGCATCATGATCAGAGGGAGACTAAAATAATATCCAAAATAATTCACTGTGAATCTTTGGAACTGAATTTTATTATTATTCTATCAAGATTGGTTTTTTGGAGTCTTTTCGTATTTTTTATTTTTAACTCCAAATTTTTTTTTTTTACGGTCATCCCGTGAAATCTTAATATTTTTATACTAAATACAAACTTCTTCTTCTTCTTTCTGGGTTTTTTTCTGTGTATCCATGTTTCAGTTTGTATTTAGTATATAAAATTAAAAATATTATTCTTATTTACTCATTATTAGCCGTGGTGGCTTAGCGGTTCGACCTATGGCAGGGGTGCCCAACTTGATACGACCCAAGATCTACCGCCGAATCCCTGGGTGATCTACCAATGACATAAACGCAGCACTTGGTGATTGAATACGTTGGGCAGTCTGTTCTATATAAATAAATAATAAATCTTTATTCAAAAATACTTTTACAATATAACATCTATAGTCTAAACATACAAAATGGTAAGAAACACTTATGCCTGAACTAGGATGATCCTGTGTTTCAGGCGAAAAGGACTTATACATATAACTATCTTAAATTAAGTATCACTTGCAAAAAACAGTTGTTCTTAATAACTTAGCAAAATTACAAAACACTATAAATAAACAGATCAAAACAAAATATGCCTCTATAAAAACAATGTTCATTTCGAAATAATCAATAGTTTCTCTGTATCTTCATAGGATAGTTTTTGAAGTTCATCTTGGAGAATTTTCTTAGTATTTTTATAAGTAAGAGGATATATGTTTTGCCTTGTCACTATTGACCGGACTAATAGATCGACATCAATTGCAATCGACCGGTTGGCCACCCCTAACCTATGGCCTCTCAAGCAGAGGGTCGTGGGTTCAAATCCCGGCTCCCACCTCTGACTTTTTCGGAGTTTATATGTGAAATTACATTTGAAATTTACCGTGAGCTTTACGGTGAAGGAAAACATCGTGAGGAAACTTTTATACACCTACGAAAAATTCAATAGTGTATGTGAAGTTTCCAATCCGCACTGGGCTCGCGTGGGGACTACGTCCCAACCCCTCTCATTCTGAGAGAAGGCCTGTGCCCTGCAGTGGGACGTATTTAGGCTGGGATGATGATGATACTAGGTAATTAAATTGAATTATAAAACCACAGTCGGTACAAATCATGTAGGTAATTTGAACGATAATACAATACTCAATGATCAATGCATAACAGCTGATGCTGTGGGTTTCTGATTACCTCAATTATGAAAACACTGACACGTACTCGTGTGGCAAGAGCGTTAAATCAATTGATCTTGATTTGCTTTTGCTTTCTCAAACAAAGGGTACATTTATAATTTGTCAATCATGGAAATAACAAATTATTGTGTTAGAACTGATTCCAAAAGTGACGTCAACCCAATGACTTTGCACTACTCGTCAGCATGACGTCACTCGATAAAATACTAATTGTCCTCTAGAAGTATTTCGTTAGTCATTTCATTTACGTTGAGTGCTCTGTCAACAAGTTAGGTAACTAACTGTTACTTAGGATACTCATCTTATGATAAATACCTAAAATGGTCATGCTTGAAAGGTCAAATTGTCTGCTGTACCCAAGAAGCCTTACGTAATATTTACAAAACAAATACGTCGTGAAAATTGTTTTGCTTTCGTAAATAGAAGTTTAAATAACAGGGAAATGAAAATTCTCAGCTGGCAACATTATCAGCTTTTGTTGTCCCGAAAGAAAAATGGCTGACTGACTGGCTGAACGTCAAAACTTGAATGGTGTAGTGCTTAAGTCTGAAACGTGCAATTTTACCTCGGAATACACCTTATTAACGATATTTTAGTGCTTGTGCCGTGTTGTTGTGCTATCTAACTAATGTCCTGTGTTAACCAATAATCGATTATCGTGTTTAAAAGGGTGAAAAACTGCAAGTATTGACGAGAGCAACTTCAATGCACCGTAAGTACAATATATCATTTATTTTTGCTTTCCTATCAATTAAATCCTCAAATATATAAACCGTTGCAAAGAAAAATAACGATAGTATCTCAAACAATCACTATTAACTCATCAAAATTAGCAGTTTCGTTAAAAAAACTTTTTAAAAACACGTAATTTTTCTTCGTCGAGAAACGTCAAAATATTATGCAAAAATAAAAGTATCGGATCGCTTGAAATCGTGACTGTATCGTATAAACTAAAAACAATGACAATTAGGATGTAATTTTGGTGCGTTTTAGTCATTTTTGCGCGTTTGGGGCTTATGTCAGTGGTTTTAAATAGCCTATAGTTTGTCACTCGAAATGTTACTTTGTGCCGTCAATGGAGTAATGAAAATCGTTTAACATGGTACTATCAGGCTTGGAGGTTAAACAGTGTTTGTTAGATGGAGAGATTACTTCAGTAATGATTGCTGATCTCATTTGTTGTTGGGTTGTCAAAGTGCAAGCATGTTTTTACTGAAAGTTCATTCATATGGGAATGGGGCTCTATATTTAGTGATAGTAATACGAGTTGAAGTGGGAAAATGTGACTGCAAGTGTTTCAATGACATCTTTGGAAATGAGAAAAGTGAAATAATAGTGCCACTGTTAGTTAGTTATGAGTTTTATGTGCCTGAACAGTAAGTTTAAAATGTCTATTACATTAGTCGTTTCTTTATTCACGGGTAAGTGTTTCAGTTAACAATATATTTAAGAAAATCAGATCCGCAGCGCAGGCTTCGTCAGGCAAACATTACATTAGTTGAGTAGCTATTCTGAACAATTGTTGAATCAATTAATGTTCTATAAGAACTCATTTTTTTGGGTTACTTTGGGTTACCAAGATTGGCTTCATGGTTTACTTGTGATAAATTTACTAACAGGGAGAATGAATAACTTCTTTATTTACAATATGAGTATTATATTCATCTGTTTAAGTCCAAGTGTACTTAATAAACAAACACCGGAATGACAGGTGCAAATCAGTACTGACGTTTAATAGTGCGAGGATACATTAAACTAATTTTATTAGTTGATATCAATAAAAATGATGTACAACCGTTGTGTAATTTTAAGTATTTGAATTAAGAATAATACAGAAAAATAAACTTTTTGAGGAATCAACTTCTTTAATATTTTATATAATTTTCATAACATACAATCAACATTTTTTACTAATTTTCAGACTTTAATCTTCGTTGCCTGAGCGACAATATCCATTTTAGCCAACCTTTCTAGGTTGATTGTAGTAATTGAAGGAAATTCAAAGAATTTATAGTGCTAATGAATTTCTTCTGTACAACACAGTTCTATTTCTTTTCCGGATACCAAATCATGTAATGTTTTTAAAGTTGAAATGGAGACATTTTTCTCTAAAACTATTTGAAGTTTTTTGTGAATAATTTTACCCTGAGGATGAAATAGCTGTGATAAGTATAAAGTACCTGGGCGGCCGAGCTCTGCTCGGGTTGAAACTCGGTACCAAGCGTTTTCCCAGAGCGCGGCTGTTTTATAATGTACTCTGTGGTACGGCTCGTACGTCTCGATTCCGATGCAGTGGACGCTTAGCTCTAGTGTTGCGTTGCTTAACAACGCCATCATCCATTGTCAAGTAGCTTTAGTGTTGCTGTGTTGGTTAAGCAGTTACTCAAAAAGTATTTTTTTTCTGTTCTGTGCTCCCAATAATACTTTTTCTCACAAAAGAAGAAACTTGACGTTTTCTCATGAAAAATAAACTTGAAAAAAAAACTAAAAACCTTAAAAAAAACGTGGAATCGAACCGAAGTCGGCTGGATCCGCGACCACCCGAATTCTACTGTGCTATTATGATCTGCTCAAAGCTGGCGAAATTTAGCTTTGTATTCTAATGCAAACAAAAATAGCCGGAAAACACGAGTAAAAGCGGTTTTCTGAAAATTAAACATAGCTAGATCAGTTTTTCATCCCCGAAAACCCCCACATACCAACTTTCATCGAAATCGTTGGAGCCGTTTCCGAGATCCTGATTATATATATACAAGAATTGCTCGTTTAAAGGTAAAAGATGAAGGAGGTTTGCACATAGTTAAAAGTATTCAAACTTAAAAATTGCTTTTTATTGATGTTGATAAACTTAGTTTTTTTTTTTTTTTTTTTTTTATGTTAGATAGGCCAGACAAACGAACTAGTGGGTCACCTGATGTTAAATGAACACCACTGTCCATAGACATCCGCAGCTCTTTACACGATGCTAGTGCGTTGTCGGCCCTAAAGGAGAGGGAAGGAATGAGGGAGGGAAGGGGTGAGGTATTGGGCCCCCGGCACTCTCACTGACCGTACGAAACGCAAGCAGGATTACTGCTGCTTCACGCCGGTGTTCTGTGAGAGGGTGGTACTGCCCCGGACGAGCCGGCCCATTCGTGATGCAGCGGCTAGCTACATCATGGCTCTACCACTACAGTCTAGTTGATTTTTAATTAATCACTAGCACTGTACATTTTTGCCCCCATCAATCCGGAGTTTGTTAAAGTACAATTGAATTACAAGAATAATGTCAAAAATATATATAATTATAACTCTATGCCACTAAACATAAGGTTGGTGTATGCATATATTTGATGCAATGGCTGTATAGATATTTACACCTTCCACTGTACTGTGTGGAGTACAAATTTTTAAATGAGATAAGAACTATAAATATGTACAGACTTTATTCCTTAAAGATATGTATCTATTCATTTGTTACACATTTTTAACGCAGACTTATTTGTGCTGATTCTGGTCCAACAAGTTTGTTGCACTGATATGATGGTTTTGACTGAAAATCAGCGCTGTAGCAGGCACCTACTGCAGCTTAATGCTGAGTCAAATTCCTTCTCAACATTCAACTATGTTGTTTGAACTGGTGACCGATGAGGCAAAAAGATTCTCGAGTGCCGTCCACGGGCCGGAAGACGCAGTGTTAGGCCTCCAACAAGATGAGCGATGACCTGGTTAAGGTTGCGGGATCGCGTTGGAGGCGGATGGCGCGGGATCGATCCGTTTGGTGAGCCTATGTGCAGCAGTGGATGTCTTTCGGCTGATATGATGATGATGATGATGCTGTTTCCAATTAGGTATAACTTCAATATTGCCCAGGATGGCGCTTAAATCAATATTCATTTTAACTGCCCACATAAAATCACATTTGAGGTAAATAAAAGCAATAGAATATGATTTTCCTACTAGAGCTTGTTTAGTTTGAAATGACGCGCCTCACCACCGCGTTTGCGCACGGGATTTGGAGCTCAATTTGAGCTACAAATAGAGTCTATTGTAGCTTGAATTGAGTTTCGAATCCTGTGCATGATTGCGGTGGTGGGGCGCATCATTTTAAACTAGACAAGCTATAACAATAATCATTCTTCCATACTAGGGGAGTAGGGGATAAATATGGATCTATTGTTATCTAATGAGTAAATAAATTATTATTATTATTATTATTATTATAAATATGTAGATGTAAAAGCAACTTTTTTTTGTTTGTCCGTTTGCTTACCTCTTTGGGGTGAAACTACTATAGCAATTTAGATGATATTTCATCATCATCATCCCAGCCTATATAAGTCCCACTGCAGGGCACAGGCCTCCTCTCAGAATGGGAGGGGTTGGGCCGTAGTTCCCGCGCGGGGGTCAGTGCGGATTAAGAGCTAGTCTAATATATAAAAACCTCGCGTCACGGTGTTTGTTATCAAACTCCTCCGAAATGGCTTGACGGATATTTATGAAACTTTTTTTCTCTATATTTAGTAAGATAATCTTATTAATCGTATTGAAAATCTCCAGAAGAAATTTATTAAATCACTTGCTTTTAGGACTGGTCTAATATATACAGATTATACAGACATTTCTAGCCGCTTCAATATGCAAAAACTCAGTGATCGCCGTGATTCAGTGGACTCTGTCCTACTCTATAAAATTATTCATTCAGAATTAGATGCCCCTGCATTATTACAAAATATTAGTTTTAGAGTTCCGCGTAGACGAGAGCGCCAGTGCCGCAAAAAAGATCTTTTTTCTATTTTACGCAGTCGGACCCATTATGCCGGGAATGTTTTTATTAAACGAGCCTGCAAATTATTTAATAATGACGCGAGACTCAGTGGCGTGGATATCTTTAATTGTATATGTGCATTGCTTAAAAAATCGTTTAGGTAGACGCTAGTAATCCTTATTCTTAGCGTCTACTTAAGCGTAACATGCCTATTGTTATTTTAGGTTAATGGTTGCATTTTCTTTTTGATTTCTAATACCTATTTTTACCTCTGTATGTTATGTATAACTCTTTGTTATACAAGAAATGCAATTGAGTAATGATTAATTGAATAATTTAGTTATCAATGGAGATGGATGTTTAAAAAATTAACTTAACCCTTGATCTATTGATTCTTGGGATTGGTTTTTATTGTGTCGTTTTATGGAGTGTTTAAGTTTATATAATAATATGTATATTTCAATTGTTACCTTTTGGCCACGTTTTTCTTTAACCAATCGATTAAGGAAACTATAGGTCTGTTTACTGTTATCTATTTAAATTTCATATTTATGTATGACTGTTTGTTTTCTCAATAAAAAAAAAAAAACAAAAAAATAAGATAAGATAAGATAATAATTAGGCGTGAGAATAGGTCGTAGGCTGTTTTTCTTCGCAGACGGAGTCGCAGGCAACAGCTAGTGTTAAATAAAAGCTTATAAACTGGAACTGTTTGCACAGTTTGCCGACATTCTGTAATTTCTCAATTGTTCATTTTCATAACAACTTCCTGTGTCCTTCAAACACTATATCTATAGGAAATATTTGTATGTGGAAACAAATGTTTTCTTAAGCAGGACTGCGACCTACATGTAGCCTTATGAAACGAGTGAGTGCAATGTAGAAGAAAATATAAAATTACTTGCTGTTGCCCGCGACTCCGTCCGCGAAGAATAGGGGTATAAAAAGTAGCCTATTCTCAAACCTACCGAAAAAGTTTCATAAAAATCGGTCAAGCCGTTTCGGAGGAGTTCGATAACAAACACCCTGACACGAGATTTTTATATATTAGACTAGCTGTTGCCCGCGACTCCGTCTGCGAAGATAAAAAATAGCCTACGACCTATTCTCAGGCCTACCGAGTATAGACAAAAAAGTTTCATAAAAATCGGTCAAGCCGTTTCGGAGGAGCTCGGTAACAAACACCGTGACACGAGATTTTTATATATTAGATTAAAATGTGTTTTCCCGTGGGAATCAGATATTTTCCCGTGGTAAAAAGTAGCCTATGTCACTCTCCAGCCCTTCAACTATGTCCATACAAAAATCACGGCAATCCGTCACTCAGTTTCGACGTGAAAGGACAAACAAACAAACCAACTTTCACATTTAATATTGAAGTAAAGGTATATCCTTTTCCTACAACTTTGCTCACGAAAACCATTATTGGGTGTTATTTATTTATTTATTACTAGCTGTTGCCCGCGACTCCGTCTGCGAAGGATTCGTTATGTCTCAAACTATCTAAATCGGTTTAGCGGTTATTGATTCCCCATACAAACTTCCACCCCCTTTTTCACCCCCTTAAAGGATGATTTTTGGGATAAGAAAAGACTGATGATTGATATAAACAAGCATTACTCAAGATTTCCAACAGCTAATGGGCCATTCTACTTTTAAGTAACCAATCTTTAAACTCAAAGAAATTTTGTGGAAAAAATTGGTAACTCAGCGGAAAATACATCAATTTCCATACCAATGGCGGGGACATGCATGTCCACTGCGTTACCTACTTTATGGATAATAATGATTACTTTAAATACGTAGTGACAATTTTAAATGTAAGCTTAATTATGTACCTATTTAAATCTTAAATGATTTAAACCGAGCACTTCACCGTTTATGTAAAAAAAATATTTGAAGAGCACAGTACAAAAAATTACTGGTCAACGAAAAGTAGAATGGCCCTAATGTCAATAATTGGGTGACTAGTCGAGCGTTCTGACACTTTGGACCGCTCCGTCAAGCATCATTACCATTCCACGATCATAACCACAACGATAAGATAAGTTGCAGGAACTTTGATCAAACTGGTGTAGGTACATGTTGCGGCGGGTTGCAAAAAAATGTTGTTATCACAAATAATCGTTTCGTCTTAATTCGTTCGTACATAGTCTGTCCGCCATTCATTACCTTCGAGTCCGACAAGAAGAGACAAAAAGGTCATCGCCGGTGCGCGATCTATCTGACCAAGGCTCGAACCAGCAGAGCAGCTCGATGTCGTCCGATGGCTCCCTGCGTGACCAAACTTTTACTATACTTCGTCTTTTTACCATTAGAAAGAAGCTAAGCAATCTTGACGTGTCTTGTTTTTGAAAAGAACTTTTGTAAAATAAGTCACAGCAAATATGTAACAATCAGCAAGGAAATTTATAGTCATTTACTTGTCATTTACATTATTTTGGTTTCATAAGTAATACACCATCTTCTTTATAAGTGTTTTTCAATAAGAATACTCTTCGAGATTGTTCACCCTTTTTCTAATGCTAAAATAAACGAAGTACAGTTCGGCCCGAGGCAGACAGGTGGCGCTGTGTGTAACGCTACATTTTTCGTCAAAAGTACCGCTGCTGAACAGGTGGGCTACCACGAAATTTGATTTTTGAACTGAACTTGGCATCGTGCCATCCCTTTCACTGTTATGATTAGTACTATTATCGTTAGCGAAACGGCACGATGCGAAGTTCAAAAATCGAATTTCGTAGTATACCACAGAAATATATCGAGATAGAAGGAAAATGCTCGGCAATTTGTAGCGAGACCGAGCCTGTAACATCTTGCGTAGGTACTTTGACGTCACGAGTGTAATTTAGTAAGACGTAAGAAGTAGTCGAGCTGGGAAACATAAGCCGCGCGAAATCAATTCAAAAGCATCGATTCACAAATCGATTAGGGAACCGATTCTTATGCACAGAGGAAATGATAATTATTTTCGACAGAGGAAATGAGAAAGGTCAGAATTTCAAATCGAAAAATATAAATGTAGGTAGGTACCTACCTAACCAATAAATTGCTTTACATTTGTCAGTACCTACTATAGCCGCTGCAGTTATTCATCATCATCATCATCATTTCAGCCGTAGGACGTCCACTGCTGGACATAGACCTCCCTCATTGACGCCCAATCATTACGGTTGAAAGCGACTTGCATCCACCCTGAACTTGCGGCCTTCACCGAATCGTCCGTCCATCTCGTTGGTGGACGTCCCACGCTGTGCTAGCCAGTCTGTGGTCTCCATTCGAGAACTTTTGGGCTCTAACGACCATATGTTCTGCATGCTATATGGCCTGCCCATTGCCATTTCAACGAGCTAATCCGTTTGGCTACGTCGGTGACCCCGGTTCTTCTACGGATCTCCTCGCTTCTGATTCGATCCCGTAGAGAAACTCTGAGCACAGTCCTCTCCATAGCTTGTTATTACTTACCTACCTATAATCGTGTAAGTACTACACACACACACACACGCACATTTTTTAAAATAATATTTAGCCTTATGTAACTGTGTACCTTTTCATCATATGACATCATCACTACATCAATAGTCGGATAAGCTGTACTGATTACTCGTCGGTACTTTGATGGGCCAGTAAAGGTGTCTTCGTGGAAATGTATAGAACAATTCTTGCTGTTTTTTGTAGGAAACCATTTTTTACGACCAGTTGTTTTCATTCCTTTTTTTTTTAATATGAGGATCATTCTTAAAACTAAAATAAAATTGCATTATAGAAGTAACCATAACCTGTTTGTTAATAATATTTGCTTTGCACTACGTACATTATATAGCTACATAATAATATAAAAACGTAATTATCATTTCCTCTGCTTTCAAAATCGATTTTAATCGAGTGAGAACTGCGATAGTGTACTTGTACATCACTATTCTTACTTTTGACGGAAAAAATGATAAATTGACCTTGGACGTGACTCGATAGTTTGAATAGCTTATTTTTACATTGCTGGTTTTGAACGCACGCCATGTCTGGCTCGTCAAATTAAAGCCGCAATGGAAAGCTAGCGTGGACACACTATCGCCCGCTACTGTTCTGATGAGTCATTTTATTTTTATAACCTGACGTCGCACGCAGACCGCGGTCGGGAGCAGACTGAAGTTCGCGGCGAGCATTGGGGCTTATAAACACCATTTGGCCAGTCGACGTACGTAAACTCTTTCCTTCTATCTCGATATATTTCTGTGTAGTATACAGTATTGGCGTTAGGGGAGGGCGCGACGGGGCGACGGCCCAGGGCGCTAAATTTCAGGGGGCGATCAGCGGGGGTGCTTGCCCCGCCAAACTGGCACTCGATTTTGATTTCCTTAAGCTTCTAAGAAGCTTGGGGTGCTAAATAGATCGATACTGTACTTTACACCTAAGCACCTTCTTTAACTGTATAAGGCCCAGGAGCGGCAGCACTCGGAATACTGTTCTCATCTCTGGGCAGGGGCACCCCAATACCTTCTCCTTCCATTTGACCGCATTCAACGTAATATTCTTACCCGGAGCGTCAGTGATCGTAACGCCGGCCGGCACCTTATAAGGCCGGTTTCGCGTGGTAAACGACCGTGACAGGAGTTTTGATTGGAGCTCGTCTATTCCAGATGTGAGCGGGAGGCGGGCGGGCGCGGCATGTGGGCGCGCGCGGCCGGCGCCGGCGCGCTCGCCGCCCTGCTGGCGCTGCTCGCGCTGCGGGCCTGCCGCGCGCGCCGCAAGCAACACGCGCAGGTACGTTATCGCCATCGTCATACGTAATCGCTTACGAGTTGCTTGACTTGCTGCGAGGACCTGAGGCCGTATTGTCTATCTAGTGGACGCTTGCCTTCGCTTTCACCATCTCTTTCTGCCACCATCATATCCCGTTTGACAGAAACTTTCTGTCAAACGGGATATGATGGTTCTGTCAGAAAGAAATAGTGAATACGATAGCAAGCGTCGGCGCGTTAGACAATTCGGCCTCTGATGTCATTACCATCATGACGATGTAGAGCGGGAAGAGGTTACACTCGTTACACAAGCGCGATACGCAGGTACCTACCGTCATTACCATCAACATTAGCATCAGCGGGCGGTCGTGGCATGCCAGTCTGACTTGCTGCTAGAGGACCTGACGTCATTACCATCAATATCATCAGTGACAGTTGAGATGGAGACGGACGCGGCGTATGAGCGACACTCCTCGACCTGTTCCTAGTTCTGAAGTCAGCACCGTCATCTTTTTTTATTGAAATAGCAAAGTGAGCGTACGTGGACATCTGCAACAACAGGATTGGTGCGCAGCCGGCCTAAAGTGCAAAGAAGGTATTCCTCATGAGCTGATAATTTTGCTGGTAATTACTCTCCTAACTTGCAAAGTCAAACCATTTGATTTCTGACCCATCAGAACGTTTTCACAGTAAGCGTCATAATGATTTTCCTTGTCAAGCAAGTCAGTAACATCGCTGTGACATTTTGAAAAAGTCCCATAGTGGGTCACGATCTACACAGCGCAAGCAGTTGCTGCGTGGCAGGATTAGTAATTATAATCGTAGCGATCCGAACGGACCTTACTCTACTCATTGCCTATTTAACAGAGTTAGTACTAAAAACAGAGAATGCACGTAATTGGTCAGCGATAAGGACGATGCACCAGCACATACGTCCCACTGCAGGGCACATATTTAAATATTATTATCTACTACTTTAAATTACATAATTATGATTAATAGATGAATAAACATGACATGTACTTAATTATTTGAGATGCCTCTAACTACAAACAAAAATCACGAGAAATATTATGAATATTCCAACAAACGGCATGTAAGCCGAGCCCGCCATCGACGTGCGATTGTTGACGCCCACTGACAGTTTCTTGTCCCTTTCATTTGCGTACAAAAGTGCAACAGAGAGAACGCTTTGCTGACTCCGTTAAACAGACAGGGTATAGGTGCCAACTGCCGACTGCCCATACATTTTTCATTGCATTCATTGCAGTTGCATTGCAAACTGCAAAACTGCACGCTAGTTGAGACTGAAATGTATGGGCAGTCGGCAGTTGCAGTTACGTTGCAGTTCGAATATGCCGTAGTGGCTTAGTGGTTTGCCCTATTGCCTCTCAAGCAGAGGGTCGTGGGTTCGAATCCGAGTTCGCACCTCCGAGTTTTTTGGAATTTATGTGCGAAATTATATTTGAAATTTACGGTGAAGGAAAAACATCGCGAGGAAACTTCAATGGTGCGTGTGAAGTTTCCAATCAGCAATGGGCCTCTCCATTTCCTGAGATTCCTATGACATGCAGTGGGACGTACGCAGGCTGGGATGGTGTACTCAATTACTCAAGCAAAATATTTCCTGTTCCAGGTGGTCGTAGTCCGCGCGCCGCCCCGCCCGCCGCGCCCCTCGCCGCCCCCGCTGCCCCACTCGTACCCCCGCCTCTACCCCTCCCCCCCGCGCCCGCCCCCGCCCCGAAGGACCCACGCGTCCCTCACCACGGCGCCCGCAGATGACAACCCCGCTCCCCCTCAAATCGTCATAGTCAACAACACGCCAAACCAGCCCAGCCGCGACCAAACCCCTGGCCCTTCCAACGAATTCAAAGGCCCTAAAATCCCGCTACCGGAGCAGTGGCTGTTAAAAAAACCTTTTGACTATAAATACTCTAACATACCCCGGCCTTTGGGGCAGATCAATTCTGATTTAGGCAGCGATCTGACGCAGGAGTCTAGAGCGAAGAAATACAGTGCGACTAGGTCACCTTCTCTGGAGAAGGACGAGAAGTCTCCTTTTGTGACGAGAGACGAGGTCTTCGAGTTTGACGCGGCCAAAGTACAGGCCGGTGAGGAGATGGACGGTGCGTCACCGGTCGAAGAATCAGGAGACATGTCGCCGGGTAACCTCAGGCGGTTCAGATCGGTCAGCACGAGACTTAACATGTGCAGTGTCACGGAGACGCCGCATCTCGAAGGCCAGCAGGAACGGCTCGAGATGCAGAACTCGCCGCGGCTTCTCGATTGTGCCACGAAAGACAAATCCAAGTTCGATTTCTCACCGAAACTCTTAGCTGACAGCATGAGCTCGCCCCGATTTTTCACTCCCCCTGAAGCGGTATCACCCATGTTCTTCGCTGAACCTTCTCCTAAATCCGTCTATTATGATACCGTTAGGTCTCCCAAATTCTTTCCCGAAACTCCTAGGGACGCCGAAGTGCCCCAGTCCCCTAGAACCCTAGGGGATCACGTGAACAGGAACGGTTTAGAGAAACCTAATTCTCCGAGGATTTTAAGCGCGAAACCGAGTCCTAAAATACATAGTTATAATAAAGAAAACTATTTCACTTTCGAATCTGTGTTGCCGGAAGAAGGGGCTGCCAAAATGTCTCCTAGACCGAGGAGGTATGGCGGTAGGAATTCTTTAGAAAAGGAAAGATTCACGCCGCCCGCTGACAAAGAAGCTAAGAGATATCGACGACATAACAGTTGCGATACGAATTATAAAAATGTAGAATTAAACATAACGAAATGCGAAGAAAGAGAGGAGGCGACGGACGTAGTGGATTGCTGTGCCAAAATGGAAAGCTTAGAAATAGAGAGTAAGGAAGAAAAACATGAGTTAACGCCTAATTTGAACACGGCGCAGGCCAGACGGCAGAGGCTGAAATCTATATCGTTAGATTCAGACAATGCTAAAATTATTGAGCAGAATCTTGGTCTGCCCATAGCTAAACAGATGAAAGATCAAATGAATGAAGCTTATAAAAACCAGGACGTGAGCGCTTCGTGTGAGAGCATGGAGAGACATCTTAAAACACCTACAACTGAGCAGCCCGTGTTCAAATTCGAAGAGGAACCGGTGAAAGATAAAACGTCAGAAGAAGACGAGCCAAAGACGCCTGATTTGAAGAAAAAGTGTCTCAGACAGAGCTCGGATACCCAGTCGTTCCTGGACATGCCAAGATTCTCGCCTAAAGAATTCGAAATAACAGTAACGACCGAAGAAGGCGCAACGACGTCTGCAGAAGCGGAATCACAGACGAAGAGGAAAGGAAAGAATCTGAGAAACCTGACCATCGATTTGACTAAAAGAGACAGCGATTTAGAGAAAGAGCTGCTCGAATTTGAAAAATTGTACACGAACGCTGCAGAGAAGAAAGTTAAAACGCCCACTTTGAAAGTCAAAGCGACATCTTTAGACTCTTCTGAGTCTGTCAACTTATCGTTACCTCAGAAGAAGACTTTAGATGTCCCTCAGAACTCTATATCGGTCCCTAACACACCGAAGAGGCAGTTGATTAGGATCTTAGCGCAGAAAAACATCAAGCATGATTCTGGATCCAAGAGCGCTGAACAACGTCGTCTATATAACATGAAAGGGCAAGACAGCGGGATTTTCCTGAGAGAAAACCACGCCAGTCTTATGTTATACCAGCCTGGGAGCTCTCGAAGGACCATGGGCTCTTTCGACGAGAACATGTCCGATTTTTCCGAAAACCCACCAGAGATCAACATCTCGGGACCAGGGTACCAAGAACCTGGACCAACTTTGGGTTCGAACCTGCTAAATTACAAGCAGAACCTCAGCGTGTCCAGTACTAACCTAAAAACATTGCCAGAAGGCGTCACCTCAGACGATTTCGAACCAAACGAGGAAGATGAGAAATTCGGAAAGAAATTACACCGGAGAAATTCCAACCAGAGCCTCATGTTAAGCACGCATAGCTTGCAAAGCTCCAACTGCTCATTAAACAGTTCTGGGGCGTCGTGCCACAATTTGGCAACAGTCCGAACAAGCATATCAAACTTTAGCCTAAACTCTGACAACAGAAAGAAATTGACTTTAGAAAGACGAGATTCGAACGCGTCTATGATGAATACCGAACACCTGACGCCCACAACAAGAGTAATATGCTCCTCAAACACCAACGTCTCCGATGTTTCCAAAAATTGCCTCTTGCAACGAAGAGGGTCGAATAATAGTCTCACTCTAAACATTCTACCGTCTAATAATCTAAGCAGGCATTCCAGCAACAGCTCTTTGAACAAAGACGTGAAACCAGGACAAAAGAAGGGCTTGCTCGAACGAAGGAGTTCAAACACTTCTCTAACTCTAAACATTAACAATTCCAACCCTCAACTATCAGTGAACAAGAGCTTAAGCATCTCCAACTACAATCTCAATGGTTCTACATGCAATTTGAGCAGATATAACAGCAATCAGAGCATAGATAATCAGCAGGAACCTAGGAAAGGGATTTTGGAGCGACGCAGTTCGAATACGTCGTTGACGTTGAACATTCAACCCCAAGAACCGAGAGACATAGAAATAGATGAGAACTTAATAGATAGTAATTTAAAAGAGCTACCGCATAGAGATAAACATAGAAAGTCGCTGAGCACGGAGAATTTGATACCGAAATCTTATAAAACTCGAATGAGACGAACGGGAGAAAACAAATGTGTCGGATTTGGGTCCCACGATAACTTGTGGTCGAATTCGTTCAATGCGGAAGACTGCCCCCAGAATTTGACCTACGTCTGTGGCGATCAAGAAAACGAAATTATATACGCGTTCGGAAGGCAAGATGACCAAAATTATCAACAGGGCTTTGTCAGAAACATCACAACCAAACCTCTAAGTCCTCAAAGCACTTCGGAAGACTTCAGACTGTATTTGGCGAACATGCAGCATCTGCAGAACGCTTCGAGCGTGCTGAGTCGACAGCAACTTAGAGATTTGAATGAAGTCTTTCAAAATGGTTACTCGAAAGTAAAATGTCCCAGTTCGGGGGCAGGACAACATTGTTGTTCTAATAAAGTTGACGCTGATGCTAACAAGGATAATCCTCAGATGCTGATACCGGACGTGGCGCATCCTTGCTCGGAGTATCAGAAGACGTTGTTGAGGAACTTGCACCAGGAGTTTTGGGATATGCCGACGAATTTTCAGGAGAAACCGATAGTGTCCGGGTCGCATCCTAAGAACAGGTATAAGACGATCCTGCCGAACGAGCACTCGCGGTTTTTATTGAAGAGCGAGGCGGCGACGGCTGGCGAGGGATACATCAATGCCAATTTTATCAAGGTGAGGCATTAAATAAAATTATTTGAAAATAACGTCAATCACAAATAATGTGGATATGAATATTTGTATTGTATTGTATTGTGTTCTCAACTCTTTTATTTAAACAAATTATCTTGATGAAGATAACAAACTTCTTTTGCTATTCAAGTACAGTAAAATTACATAAAGTTTACCACTGACAGATGGTTTGCCTTCTTTTCACCCACGTTTGCAGATTTTGTAATAGCTACTTTATTTGTATGGTGTTAAAGTTGGAAATGAAATGGTAAGGCATCTGTCAGTGGTAAACTAAAAGTATATAGAATGTCACGTCGGGTCAAACCGTCACACTGACATTCATCTTTTATTTAAAGGCCTAACTAAACCGCCAAAAAAACTGAAAAGCAAAAAATAATAAACCTTTTTATTTAACCTTAATAACTAAGTTTTTAAACTAATGTAAGCATATCTAAGTAACTTTGAGCCGGTGCCAAACAAGCACGTGTCACGTGTGTGCCCGTTAGGGTTGCTGTGTCGCCGACATTAACGTGAAAGCTCGGCATTTTCCGGCGAAGGGTTGATTGCTTGGCACCGACTCAAAATTACTTAGATATCTATCTATCTAATACCTTTAAATGAGCAATTCTTGTATATATATATATATATATATATATATACATAATCAGGATCTCTGAAACGGCTCCAACGATTTCGATGAAATTTGGTATGTGGGGGTTTTCGGGGATGAAAAACTGATCTAGCTATGTTTCATTTTCAGAAAATCGCTTTTACTCGTGTTTTCCGGCTATTTTTGTTTGCATTAGAATATAAAGCCAAATTTCGCCGACTTCGAGCAGATCATAATGGCACATTAGAAATCGGGTGGTCGCGGATCCAGCCGACCTCGGTTCGATTCCACGTATTTTTTCAAGATTTTTAGTTTTTTTTTTAAGTTTATTTTTCATGAGAAAACGTCAAGTTTCTTCTTTTGAGGGAAAAAGTTACTTTTTTGCGAGAAAAAGTATTATAGGGAACGTGCAGTAACTATAGGCGGCAGCACTAATGCGACAGAAGAGACACTATGCGGACAGTAAAACAAACTTATCAAGGTAAAACATTCAAATTGATGGCACCCTCATGGCACCAGCTGGCAGCACCGTCTATGTGCACGTTCCCTATTGGGAGCACACAGAACAGGAAAAGCCGGTTGTCTGTAAAGTCGGTTTACGGACGATAGTTTAACGTGACTCACCCCTCCACCCCCTCCGGTGTTTTTGTCAAATATCTTGAAAACGGTGCATCCTACGGCAAAATCAATGAAATTTTCATCCCCCCTTTGGAACCCCCGAACCCCCTACCCTGCCCCCCTCCTTCGCACATATATAATCAGGATCTCGGAAACGGCTCCAACGATTTCGATGAAATTTGGTATGTGGGGGTTTTCGGGGATGAAAAATTGATCTAGCTTGGTCTTATCTCTGGGAAACCGGAAAACGCTTGGTACCGAGTTTCAGCCCGAGCAGAGCTCGGTCGCCCAGGTACTACTTACATTAGTTTAAGAACTTAGTTACCTATTAAGGTTAATAATAAGGTTAATAAGTTAATTCGGCGGTTTAAGTCGCACCCCCCTGCCTGGATGTCCGTTGGTAAAATAGAAATGGACAAATTAAATGATACGCACATCGAAATGTATTTAGTAAAAAATAGAAAAACAAGCAAGTATACGACGGTGTTTTAGGCTAGCCTGTTTCCAATCGACGGATTATCACCAAACTTTCTAATCTATTCTTTCTAGATCGTTTTTGCACCCAAAAATTGTTATCCCTGGTCAATCTATTAACCCTATCATGTTTCCAGGGGCACGAATACACCAAGAACAGCTACATCGCCACCCAGGGTCCCCTCCAGAACACAGTCCACGACTTCTGGCTCATGGTCCACCAGAACTGCTCCCAAGCATCCCTGGAGGCCCCGGCGGTCCAGAAAGTAGTCATGCTAACCAACTTCATAGAGAACAACCGGCAAAAATGCGAGAAGTACTTCCCGTTGGAGCTAAACGAGGAAATGGTGGTTGAAAATTTAGAAACTGTAGCGCGCAAATTCAAAATTACCAACATGGGTATGATCAAGAGAAACGGATATACGATAAGAAAACTTCAGTGCAGTGATAGTGTAGAAGCAGTGACTGTGTACCATTACTGGTTCCACAACTGGGCTGATCACAAATGTCCCAAAGACGTGAACGCTCTGCTAAATCTAAGTTTGGACGTTTTAAAAGACACTATATACAATTTCGATGAAAGTGTCGAGTGTGAGTGTAGACCAGATCCTAAGTTTGTGTTTCCGCCGTCAGAAGAAGGATATGGTGATATTTCAGTGGATGTGTCCCCGTTGGATTTTTCAAAGGAAAGCCATTGGCCGGCTACTATAGTGCATTGTTCAGCAGGTATTGGACGTACTGGCTGTTTAATAGCCATTTTAAACGGTATTAAACAGCTTTCTATAGAGCATAAAGTAGATGTCTTGGGTATTGTCTGTAACATGAGGTTGAATAGAGGTGGTATGGTGCAGAATTCGGAGCAGTATGAGCTTATACATAAAGTTTTGTGTTTGTTCGAGCGGGCGTGTCTGCCGGACTTATAGCCTTGTTCGGCGCACTCAGAGACGCCAGTTAACAGTAGTTTAAAATTTTAATGTGTCGTCAAAGGCATACTTAGCTGGTTGTTTTGTGAAGTTGGAAAATTTGATGTTATCGACCACAGATCGAATAAAAGAGTTCAGGATAACTTCGTTCACAGTGCCATTTCGCTTCATTCTTAAATCGCCCTGATTGTCATATGGTCTACAGTTCTGATTCACCAACATTCCTATATCGTCACTTCTCTAATTTGTCTGCTTTCCTACGTGGGCCACAGAACCGGGTCTCATTCTAAATCCCTAATATTGTTTGTCCTAATGTAATGTTTGTCCTAATGATCGTTTGTCCTAACACTTTTTTTCTCGGAAACCGTGAATTTTTCAGGAACTTTTTTGTGATTATCCTCTAGAACTCTATAGGTTAGGTTAGGTTTGTTTTATAAGAGAGAGAGAGAGAGAGAGAGAGATGTTTATTTACACATATTCGATACAAACACAGAAAAAAAAAATACATTTGACAGGAAATATACAAATAAATATCGAATAGTATAAATTGGGCCCCACTCAGCATAATGTTGAGGCAAGCCACAACGCTGTTTTTCAGTGGGACCCATTTAAAACTAAACACAAAAAACATACACACTGTAACGACACGAACGCCGGCGAACAGTTCGCAACAAAAACCTAATTGGGTGGGAACACAGCCCGACCTTGTGAAAACCCGTAAGTTTATAAAAATCCAGAACAATTAATAGATTTTAAATAAAAAGAGTTAGGACAAACGATCATTAGGACAAACATTACATTAGGACAAATAATCATTAGGGATTTAGATATAGAGCCCACAGAACCATCTCGTCAACATTTCTATTTCGACCACAGTGCCAACTGGTCGATGTCTTATTTCGTCTACAGTGCTAACTCGTCAACATTCCTATTTATACGAAGCATCACTGTGGTTGATAAAGGAATGTGGACGAGTTGGCGCTGGCTGGTGACCAATAGTAACGTGGTCGATAGAAGAAAGTGGACGAGTTAGGAAGATGACGATTTAGGAATTGGTGCGTCCCACGAGATATAACTACAAAATATATAATTTCACATTAATAACGTTCACAAGATATAATGAACGTTAGCTATAACAGCAAAAAGTATTTTTTTTTAATGTATAACGTTTAAATTATATAAAGTTATTTTTATATAACTTCAATTTGTATAAGATTTATATGGACTAATTTCTTTTAACATAACAATCATTAGGTATAACAGTCATGATATATAATAATATGTGTAAATGTTAAATTACGTGGCGGCGAGCGAGCAAGACTTTTCGGGGCAGAAGCGACTTGGATAGGTGAGGTTCAGAAGACTAAGGTGGGAGCGAAGCGTAGCGTAGCTCCCGCCTTAGCCTTCGATGTTAGGTTTTTTTTTCTAACAGAGCGGAAAAATGAATGGATTGCTTGATTGTTTGCTTGCATCAAAGTTTTTAATGTTTTTATGCGTTTTAAATCTTAGGTGTTATGAACATTATACGCTTTGATCGTTATATCAATTGATATTATATATAAACAACGTTATACATTACAAAATTAGATATTTTATAATTATACTTCTCGTTCATTATATCCAGTGAACGTTATACTAAATGGGACTGCGGACGAAGAAGTCACCAAGTCATCCTGAACCACTAAAAGCAAGACTCGGGTTAACGGCAGCGACTAGTGCAGTTGCGGAAAAAGGTGTTAAAGTCGACTTTTGCTTGTCGAGGTATAGTACGAATTTTTGAGGTGTCCCGATCTCGTTAAAAGCCCATCTTTCGAACAAAGCCATTGTATTCTATTATGTCCTCAAGTGCATAATCCTCAGTTTAAAATGAACGGAAATATAAGATGAAATAGCTCATTGAAATAACGACTTTATTGTATACAGCAGAGAGTTCATTTTAAATGAAATTTTTCACTGTCTCGTAATTTGGCGAAACCAATACGGGACAGTCTATTGTCCCGTATTGTATATTGTATTTTAAATATTGAATATTGTTTATTAAAGTCTCATTAAAAAAAATCCAATTATATATATAGTAATTAAGTAAATGAATGTTGATTTTTAATAAAAAAAAACGGCGTGTTCCGTATTTTAGCCCCAAATCCGGACTTCGATGCAGTTGTCCTAAAACCAGAAATCAGATCTGGCCACCCTAGTTTCGGCCATTCATATCTCTGTTTCTTTATCATGATCAGTTGAGTATGCCTTTGATTGTATACTATGTTGATGGAATTTTATTTGACAGTTGAAATGTTTTATTTGTATGTATGTTTTATATTTATTGACACAAGTGTCATTTTTGAATTGGTCGAAAAGTGCGGGCCCTGTACACTTTAAGTCATTAAAGTATTAGTTAAATGACAGTTTCTGACATTAACCTTGGTTGAGATGTAAAGAAAAACCGGCCAAGTGCGAGTCGGGCTCGCGCACGAAGGGCTCCGTACCATTATCTATAAAAACGACAAAAAAATCATGTCTGTTGTATGGGAGCCCCCCTTAAATATTTGTTTTATTTTAATTTAATTATTTATTTTAGAACTGGATATATAACTAGATATTCTGTGAATATTTCAAGCGTCTACCTGTTGCCGTTATCAATATCGAGCAAAAACGAGCAAAAAATCACGTTTGTTGTATGGGAACCGAAATAGGTACAGTCAGCAACAAAAATCACACACACACACTGACATCACGCACTGGCATCGTGTAAAGCGCTGCGGGTGTCTATGGACAGTGGTGTTCATTTAACATCAGGTGACCCACTAGTTCGTTTGTCTGGCCTATCTAACATAAAAAAAAAATAAGAATACATTTAAAGTACCAAAAATATGTATACACGCCTTTATGCCCTGGTAATAGAGTCGTGGATGCATATTTTTGGTACTTTGGGTGTATACATATTTTTGTTGCTGACTGTACATCATCTGTGAAAATTTCAACTGTCCAGCTATCACGGTTCATGAGATATAGCCTGGTGACAGACGGACAGCGGTCTCAGTAATAGGGTCCCGTTTTTACCCTTGGGTTGGAACCCTGGAATTTTTTCCAAGCGGGTTTGTGCACTTTTTTGGGATGAGTAAAAAATGTTAAACTCGCGTCAGGACACTTGACTCTGATCAGCCAGGTCAGGTCAGCTCAGGGCACTCCAGGAATTTTTTTGTCGAAGTTTCATCTTTAGGAATCTCGTATTTAGGATGTTTGATTTTAGATATTATGCTACGGACCATTTAAATAGGTAGTTTGTCTCCTTCTCCCTGTACTTTGACATTATGACGAATCAAAGTACACTTGAGAATTTGTACAATTTGTTTAACTTAATAGCCGTACAACCCATCCGTTTCATACAACTTTAGCCCTATCGGTCCTTAGGGCCCGGACGTAACGCTCAAATTACTCTATATTTGCAATGCACGTACGCAAGACATGATTGTCGGCATGTGTTTGTATGGCTAGTTAGCTCCTAAACGTGTCAACATACGTTGCCAAGGCTTTATTATACGAGCTATTGTATGTTGGAAGGTAACAAACTTTAAACAAGTTTGAAAATGTTGGTATCTTTTACTGAAGATACTAGGGCTGCTGCATTATCGAAATATCCATAGTTTTGAAAAACAAAAATCTTAAAGTATCTACTCCATCTCATCATCTTTTGACGACCAAATGGCCTAGTGGTTAGAGAACCTGACTACGAAGCTTGAGGTCCCGGGTTCGATTTCCGCGTCGCGACAGATATTTGTATGGAAAATACGAATGTTTGTTCTCGAGTCTAGAGTTGGGGAAAATTTATCTATTTACGGATAACCGGGAAGATAACTGAATTATTCGTTATTTGAAATAATTAAATAATCAGTCATTTGTTATTTTGAATTTGTCTAGATGAGCTTTATTCTTATCAAGATAAATTAGTGGGGCCTTTAAATAAAAGATGAATAATTTATTGAATCAGACGTTACTTTGCAGAGGTCCATATTAATGAACTGAAACAATTACTTTGCTCACCCGCGGCCTTACGATAGTTACGTTTATGTAAAAATGCGTGTTCATGCAGTTCCTCCACTCCACACTGTACGAACACACGCAACTCACACAAACCCAACAACTATCGCCTCGCCTCCACCAAACTGCACTGACGAGTTTCGAACTCAGCCAGAGCTCATCTTCAGAGTAACGCAACCGTACACTGTGATCAAATGAAAGGGCTTGACTATGATAAATTTCAAATCCAATATGGCTGTCACCACAAAATGGCGAATTACATATTTTTTCCAAACATGTGTGACTAAATTACAAGAAGAAGAAGAAGAAGAAATGTTTATTTGCTTTTAGAATACGTAACAAAAGGTGACATAAATAAAAAAGGTAACAGTATTCATCCGGCATACCAGCATGCAAATTATGATACAAAAACAAAATAAAAATAAAAAATATTATCAAGTCATCACATCATCGAACTACAAACTAAACAATAATAATCAAAATAATAAAAATAGAATTTACAGGGATGACAAAATATAATTAATTACTATTCAAAATAACATTATAAATAAATTTATTATGACCGATTGCATCGCTTAGAAAAATCCAAATATTCCTTGACACTATAAAAACTATGCTCTTGGAGCCATACCGTCAATTTACTCCTGAAATTCGTACCATGCAACGACCTCAGTTCACTCGGAAGATTATTAAACAACACAATGGACATGTTAAAGGCATTCCTTTTGTAAACATCTGAATGACATGGTGGATGATGAAGAAGATCCCTATACTGTGCTCTCTGATGCCTCACGGAAACATCTGAACGCCACTGAAAATGTTGTGGTTGAGTCTTAGTTATCAAACAAGCCTTCCTTATATACATTGGGGGTTTTTAATTTTATTTTAAATAATGCAAGTGATTTTTATCCAATCTCAAATTCAATCAATTTTTTTTAATCCGCTATGGTAGAATCTTCTTGAAATTCGATATACGTATGGAGATTGCGCAATACGAGTGCAGTCATGAATAAAAGATTGTATTACATAACTTAGCTTTAAAACGCAAGCTCGTTGACATGTGCATTCTGCCCATCCTAACCTACGGTGCCCAGACCTGGTCTTTGACTGAGGCCCAGAAGTCCAAACTCAAGGTTTGCCAGCGGGCTATGGAGCGCAGTATCCTAGGTGTTCGAAGAGCTGATAGAATCAGAAACACTGAACTGCGCTCCAAAACCCGAATTGTTGATGTGGGGACAAAGACCGCCAAACTCAAGTGGGACTGGGCAGGTCATGTCTGCCGGATGCATCCGGATCGCTGGGCCAAACTCACTACTGATTGGGTTCCAAACGACGGGCACCGGAGCAGAGGTAGGCCTAAAAGGAGGTGGCGGGACGATTTGGAGCGATTCCAGCCGGACTGGCAACACTTTGCAAAAGCCAGGGATGAGTGGAAGAAGAAAGGGGAGGCCTTTGCCCAGCAGTGGGACACTGTATAGGCTATTTAAAAAAAAAAAAAAAAAAAAAATTACATAACTAGCTAGCTAGATTTATTCGCATTTTTTTCCTCTCAGATCTCGACCAAGGTTATGTTGTTCTCTAAGGTTATGAACTGATTACAATTTCTGCCTGTATAGAAAGCAATGTGCAGGTGCCTGAACAGATATCAAAATTAGGGTACTTATGTCCCATTTGTTCTATAGAACTGATTATACACGATGATTTGTAATCGGTGATCAGGAGTTGAAAAATAAATATTAATCCTCGGCCAAAGACGAATTTAATAGATGAGGTTTCAAGCAATACAGTCTCAGTTTAATTAGAAAAAAAAATACGTTATTGTTATAACATCGTATAGATTCAGGCGTTACTTTGCGGAGGTCCATGTTTAAAATAAATGGAATACCTGTGTTGCTCCTCCGCTAAGTAGTGAGGCCAAGTCATGCAAAACAGCTACGTTTGCGCTGAAAAATGCTTTTTCATGCAATTTAACCCACCCTCCCTCCGCATAAAAAAACGTAAATCACCAACGCAAACGTAACTGAACCCACCACCAAGAGAACCACCACCACCATAAACCAAATCCCGGACACGTGTTTCGCTTCTCTCCGAAGCATCATCAGCGGTTGTTGACCCTACGACGGTTAGGTTAGTTCGACTAACCGTCGTAGGGTCAACAACCGCTGATGATGCTTCGGAGAGAAGCGAAACACGTGTCCGGGATTTGGTTTATGGTGGTGGTGGTTCTCTTGGTGGTGGGTTCAGTTACGTTTGCGTTGGTGATTTACGTTTTTTTATGCGGAGGGAGGGTGGGTTAAATTGCATGAAAAAGCATTTTTCAGCGCAAACGTAGCTGTTTTGCACGACTTGGCCTCACTACTTAGCGGAGGAGCAACACAGGTATTCCATTTATTTTTTTTTTTTTTTTTTGTTATAACATCCTCCATCCACTGAATGCATGGTCATCCTACATCTCTAGTTTCGTCAAGTGTCATCGCTTTGGCGGGGAATTTGACAGGTCTCACGTCAAAGTTTGTTTAAGAAACTGACTTGTCAAAGAGGTTTAACTCATAGACTAAACTAGGGTGACAATGAATTTAATAAAAAAAATATTTTCCAAATTATCTTTATTTAACAAAATAAAAGTTTTGTTTCACGTAATTGCGACTTGAAACGTGATCGCCTCCGAATACTGATCTAGAATAACTGGTTCCTGATCACCAATTAAAAATCATCGTTATTCGCTTTGATCAATTATAACTGAAGATACACATTGCCGAACAAAATCCCCTTCAAAAAATGTCCGAACTTTTTTATTTGTTTGCATAACAATTAAAATCATCACCTACACAGAAATTTGAACCTAATCTTTACTTGATTACAGTCGAATTTCGGTTGACACTTGACAGCTAAACTTGACAATTTCACGCAACGTACTGAGAAAAAAGAAGGCCACTGGCGCTCATTTGGCTCGGACATTTTCGGGCGCGCGACTGTGGATCTACAGATAATTGATCAAAGGTTATTTGGTATGATTTTGAACTCGTACATCACGATTTCGCAGTTCTATAGAACAAATGGGGCCTACCTCAAAATTAAACTAAACTTAAAGATCTTGATAGTTGTTTTACTTAAAAATGAAAACTCTTTTTAGTTTTAGTATGCTTTAGAAAAATTCAGTGGTTTTTGTGCAGTACGCTGCCGGAGATGCGACCGAAGTTTCGCTGCCGAATTAATATTTGTATTTTAATGTTTGTATGTGACTTTTGTTTATTGATGAAATGTTACCAGGTAAGTACCGAAAACCGGTAAATAAACTGGTTTATATTATGCAGACAAGCCTCAAACAGCCTCGTATTTTAATTAAGAACTGGTATTTTTTTACCATTTTTCTGTTCCCAATAGACACCACAAATTAGTATTAAAATAATTATAATAAAAATAAATGTCAAAACTTTTTTTTTATTGTAGTCATAATTTTATCCTAGATCAATATTGTAAATAGTAAATTAATTACATAAAACAAATCTATTTTTAAAATATAATATATTACGGTGTATTTATTTGTAAATTGTTTTTGCACAATTTTAATTTTTACCGCTGTTCTGTATATTTTAAATGAATATGCATATGTGTGATTTGATTTGTATAGTTATAAGTGTTTAAATGTGTCTCTAGCTTAGCTCTTTGTTTTATTTAACTCATGAAGGAAATAAATTAATATTGAACGAGGTGCAGGACTTGCAAAAAAAAGTAAAACAGTAGTGTGCATAATTTTAATACGAATTTTTTTCATAAATCATAAACAATGGTGGGACGATTCAAGAAATAATTATGCATATTATTTCTTTTGTCTTACCTACACCTATCATATAAATTGACGGAAATGCAAATATACAAAGTTGAATTGTCGTGTGACTTAAAAATGTCGGCATATGTTTTTACTCTAGTTTAAATGTTGTATGAGGGTAGGTAGATGTGGGAGTTTGGATCAAACTATAGTTACAACTGTTTAAAACTGTGTCTATTCAAAATGGGGAATCCATAATATGAACGAGTTTTTATCGCAACCGCGTAATTAAGACCGCTCAATGTTTTATCATATAGTTCTATTAATTATATTTGGGCAACAATATCATAGCAATCATAATACGGGCCGATACAGACTGGCTGCATTCCAACTGCAATGTAAATGCCGACTGCCCACAAATTGTCCATTACAGTTACATTGCAGTCGGTAAAACTGCACGCAAACTGCACGCCAGCTGCGACTGAAATATATTAAATAATAGTAAATAAAATGTATTTATTTATCAACTCACAAAGGATTCTTATATTTTCACAGAATTTCTATACACAAGTTGCATATCAATGAACTGAAATAATACTTTACTCACCCGCGACTTTCAAAAAAAAACCTGGTCTCTTGTGGAGCCAAGAGTTGCCGTTTGCTGAGCAGGGTTGGTGGCAAAATTATGAAATACAAAATAATATCAAAGTTCTCCCGTTATAATTGGAGACTCTCCGCTCGAAATTGTTGACGACTATATCTACCTGGCACACGCAATCCAATTAGGTAGGTTCAACTTCGAGAAAGAGGTCAATCGACGAATCCGACTCGGCTGGGCAGCGTTCGGGAAGCTCCGCAATATCTTGTCATCCAATATACCGCAATGCCTCAAGCCAAAAGTCTTTGACCAATGTGTGTTGCCAGTGATGACTTATGACACTGAGACGTGGCCGCTAACGATGGGCCTCATAAGGAAGCTCAAAGTCACTGACAGGGCAATGGAGAGGGCTATGCTCGGAGTGTCTCTGCGGGATCGCATTAGAAATGATGAAATCCGCGCAAGAACTAAAGTCACCGACATAGCTCGAAGAATCGCCAGACTCAAGTGGCAGTGGGCTGGGCGCATCGCTCGTTGAACTGATGGCCGATAGGGCAAAAAGGTTCTCGAGTGGCGTCCACGGACACAGGACGGAAGACGCAGTGTAGGTAGGCCTCCAACAATATGGAACGACGACTGGTTAAGGTTGCGGGATCGCGTTGGATGCGGATGGCACGGGATCGATCTGACCAATCCGACGGGGCCAGCCTTGGGTAGGCCTATGTTCAGCAGTGGACGTCTTTCTGCTGAAATGATGATGATGATCAAAGTTCTAGTTGAAATTCTTTATTTCTTATAGGAATTCAGGAGTTATGAACTTGGTGTACCAGAACAAACTAAATTTATGAGAAAATCATACCACAATAATATCTTCCATGAGTAAAGGAACACATAGCAGCTAGATTTAGATTATAAGGACACCACACTATAGGTTGGATCAGCAGGGTAATTGTGTAACCTTTTTAACAATCGGCATCGGATTGAAATGACTGTTTTTGTATGGCTGTGACAGCTGGCTGTTTCCGATACCAATTGTCAGCCCATACAAGAACTGTCGAAATGAACGCGATGGCGATTGCGACGGAGTTAGACAATTAGCCTGCTGACCTGTAGTAAACCTCGTACAAGTTTCCAATCGACGGCGTGGACCTTCTTCACTCCGGCATGCTCCTCCCTCGATAATCTTTATAATTTGCGCCCAACTAGATGAGTCGGAACCACTTGGGAAACAGAAATGCGTTTGAATCTGGGCGCATTCCCCTTTAATTTTATTTAATCTCCAGTTACTACATCATCATTTCAGCCGTAGGACGTCCACTGCTGGACATAGGCCTCCCTCACTGACGCCCAATCATTACGGTTGGAAGCGACTTGCATCCACCCTGAACCTGCGGCCTTCACCAAATCGTCCGTCCATCTCGTTGGTGGACGTCCCACGCTGCGCTTGCCAGTCCGTGGTCTCCATTCCAGAACTTTTGGGCCCCAACGGCCATCTGTTCTGCGTGCTATATGGCCTGCCCATTGCCATTTCAACGAGCTAATCCGTTTGGCTATGTCGGTGACCCCCGAGCAATACTACATTTTATTTTTATTTATTTTTATTTTATTGAGAAGAGAAACAAACGGTCATATACAAGAATGTGTACAGAAATACTTATGATTAACATAAGACCTACAGTTTCCTTAAATTGTAGAAGTGCTAAATACAATATAAAAAGGATTATAATTAAAATTATTTTAAAGTTAAAATTATTTTTATTTTATGATAATTTTATGATGTCGGATTCTTTAGTAAAGATGTTATTGAATTTTGAACATTTAATTTTGGATATAAAGGTAACTTATGGCATATATTATTTTGATACGGATTCCGACATCTCAAAATTATCACTAATATTTTAATTTTTTAAGTATAACTAAATACAAATAGAAATGTATTACATGCAACATTATATTAAATATAAAGATGCATGCGTCAGTGACATTATAGTTAAATGTGAACTTAAGAAATACCTACATAGTTACACATTATGATATAGACTAAGTATGGCTAAAGTTAAAAGTTTAGAAACAGTTGTGTATTGTACTGCCAATCATTGGAACAATTTCTTCAAAGATAATATAGTACTGTTAAAAATATCAAAACTTGTTAGTTTTACACATTTATTAAAAAGTCTTTATTCTTTCTTCAAGTTCTTTATTTTGAAGAGAAAAAAAAATTATACAAATGCTATTGCTAATGTTTTTAAGGTTGTTGGTGAGCAAAGTAATTGTTTCAGTTCATTGAATTATATGGGCTTACGAAGTTGCAGTTACGTTGCAGGTGTAATGCAGTCCGTCTGTATTGAACCTTCGCCTCTACTGCAGCGGGGCTAGGCAGTGGAGCGGTGTAGCTCCAAACTTGTATGACCGAGTTCGCGGTACGGTACCGCACAACCGTTCATACAAGTTAGAATATTACAACCGTCACCGTCACCGCACCACCACGCCTCTGCTCTGTGCATTTGGAGCTTGAGCGAGATAAAATTTTCCAGTACCCGGCCAATAAGATTGCACACGGTCTTTGGAAAAAGACTGCAAATGTCCGACATTTGCCGAGTCCTTTTTCAAAGACCGTGTGCAATTTTTATGGCCAGGTACAGTTCCAATAGAATTGCATTAGCACGCTGAAGTGGCAATGGACTGGCCACGTTTGCCGTACAACTGACAATCGTTGGAGCAGACGTGTCCTGGAGTGGAGACCACGTTTAGGAAGGAAAGCGTAGTGTGGGACACATGACCTTAGGAGGACAGCTGGCAATGATGGGTGGATGACGGAAGCCCAGGATCGCGAGTGTTGGCGCAATATGAGCGAGGCATGTCCAGCAGTGGACGGACGATGGCTGTAGATGGACACTTAGATGGAATAGAATTACATAAAATCTCTGCTCCTATTCAGTGGACAGGGAGTAAGTACTTCGGAGCGATCCAGTTCGATTGTTTGCCATCGATTTAGACTCACTCTCGAAAATGGATAGAACTACGCCAATGGCCAAGAAAGTGGTCTACCAGTTTTGACAAAAGTTTCCGTGAGATCTAAATAAATATCGCTAAGGTTGACTTTTCTAACTGAGTGAAGTCATTTTAGCCACTGTCATCATATTATTGCAAGGGAAAATCGATCTCGTTGCATCATGACATGACGTATGAACTTTAACCGTAGGGTGGTAGACCATGTTTATGGCCGACTGTGCTAAGAGCAAAAAGGAGGTTGGAATAGTTCATTCTAGTACTTACAAGGAAAGGTGCCCTTTACTGTCCGGCACCGATTTGATTTATTTTGATATATGTTTGAGAGTATAGTCTAAAATAACAGACTGATATTTTTTTTAGCTGCCCAAACTAGACCTATTTTTAGAAATTGTCCAGGTCACAATGTTTCGCCGGATGTGCTAATGTGATACCTTGAACAGTTGGCTTTAGTTACAATCTTACAATCCTGTACATATAGTTAAGATATATTTAATGAAAGAACACCAAAACTACTATAGTATTAGAATAAAATAAGATAATTATTGTACTTTGAATGTACTTTATTGTAATACATTTTATTGTGTCATGTATTATTGTTTTTTTCATCACCCCAGCCTATATACGTCCCACTGCAGCGCACAGGCCTCCTCTCAGAATGAGAGGGCTTGGGCCGTAGTTCCCACGCGGGCCCAGTGCGGATTGGGAACTTGCACACCATTGAATTTCTTCGCAGGTTTTCCTTCACCGTAAAGCTCATGGTAAATTACAAATTTAATTTCGCACATAAATTCTGAAAAAGTCAGAGGTGCGAGCCGGGATTTGAACCCACGACCCTCTGCTTGAGAGGCCAAAGGTTAAACCAGTAGGCCACCACGTCTCCCATTACACTAAGTAAAAGCCGCGAACGTCCAACGTATTAAATCATCATCATCATCCCTGCCATTACATATATACGCCCCACTGCAGGCCACAGAGACTCGGATTAAGAGGGCTTGGGCCGTAGTAATTAAATAAATATCACGGGACAATTAACACCAAATGTCCTAGTCCCAAAGTAAGCTAAACAAAGCCTGTGTTAGGGTATATTTAGTGCGATTTTTTTGAGATGTCCCGATCTTGTTAAGAACTCAAATTCTGCTCTTTACATTTTGCATGTTGTGATCGGAAAGTTGATAATTCTTTGACCCGTACTGACGTAATCATCTAGTAGTTAATGCGATAAAGTTCTATAGTGGCCTAGGACTAGGAATCAACCTGGTGGCTTGCGATATTTAGCTTGTACAGAAACGGGCGAGGGTCGGTCAAGGAAGTAACCAATGGGTAAAAACATAAAAGACCGACCTAAGCACCCCCAGTGCCCAGCGGGAGAATGCATGCTCCTCTCCCGGCCTTCCAGCAAATGGCTGAGGCAGGACACTGTGGGTAGATTAAGTCCCCTCCCTACCCCTCCCCTCCTCAAAATTTAAAGCACATGTTTTTGTTTTGATAACCAATAGAGAAGGGGACTTGTGACCGGGTTTTTTAGTCCGTGCAAGTCGGACACTGTCTGGGCCCTCCATTCCCAGTTCGTCCGAAGGGATTTTTCCCGAGCACAAGTCACCCTTCCAATCCTTAAAGTAAAAAACAGCAAAGACTTCGCGTCTTTGGCCCCTCAGGCGACTCATTCAAAAAAAAAAAAAAAATTTAGCTTGAGTTTATATACTTAGACTCATAGTTGTCCAATAATTTCGGCCGAAAGACGTCCACTGGTGAACATAGGCCTCCCCTAAGGTTCGCCAAACATACCGGTACTGCTCCATCCGAATCCACTTAGGTACCCGCAACCTTAAACTGGGGCTAAATTCAGGAACGTTCCAACACGGTTTGCGTTTGTTAATTCTGGGTGCGCCAAAGTTGAACTAATTTTTCAATTTCGATTATCGGAAGTCCGAAAATGTTGTTCCTAAAAATTTACATCATAATAATCACTACTCATAACTACTCTGTTCCTAACGTTCTGAATTCCTAATCATTCAAGATTCAAGATTCGTTTATTTGGCCAAGTAACATCAGTCACATTTAGCAAGTCATTAATACTAAATACATGCGAACAACTTTAATCTAAGTAATTAAACATTTCTAAGATATGATTTTTGGATCGTCCTCTAAACAAGTCTATAAATTCATTTATTGTATACAAAGGTTGCATTTCAAAAAACTGTTTCAATTTTCTTTTAAACTTATTTAACTCTAATGATGTTATTTCTAAAAGAATTAAATTATACAAATATATTTTTAGTGGCAAACCTTGTTTAAATGTTTTCCTTAACTTCGATTTAGGCAAATAAATTTTATTCTTGTTCCTGGTGTTGAAATTATGTACATCTGACCATTTTTTTAAATTTCCCTTTTCCTGATGAACATCTACTAGGCTAATAAATAGATACAATGAGATTACTGTCATAATACTGTCTTTTACAAAATAATTTCTCGCTGATGTAAACCTACGCAGACCATTCATAATTCTCACAGCTCTTTTCTGTAGTATAAGCAGTTTTTGAATATCACATCCATTTCCCCAAACTGTTACACCATAGATAAGATTTGAATGAATAATAGCATAGAAAACCTTTAGCAGAGATTTTCTATCCAGAAGCGGTTTTAGTTTGAGTAACGCAAAATTACCCCTACCTATCTTACTACAAACATGGTTTATGTGAAGTGAATGGCTCAATTTACTGTCAATTCTATATCCCAAGAAAGTTGTGTCCTTAACGATGTTCAAACCCAAGTCTGTATATATTTCCATGTCCTTAGTGGATTTATAATTGTAAGTGAGCAAATTTGATTTACACTGATTCAGAACAATGTCATTAGCGTGAAACCAACATTTAAGCGTTTCGGACACATTTTGAATTTTTCCTTTCAAATTAGAAATATTTTTGTCCTTCAGTCCTACGTGTGTATCATCTGCAAACAAGGTGACCATTGCATATTCCGGCAGGCAACTAGGTAAATCATTCACATATATCAAAAACAACAATGGTCCTAATATAGATCCCTGTGATACTCCTATATCTAGCTCAATTTGTCCTGAAAATGATCCATTAGCCTGCACTACTTGTGTTCGATTACAAAGATAGCTTTTTAGGATATCCCATTCCCTATCCCTAAATCCATAGTACTTAAGTTTTTCCAAAAGTATTCCGTGTCTTAAGCAATCAAAGGCTTTTGAAAGATCACAAAAGATGCTTGAACATTTCTGCGATCCATCCAAAGCCTCAAGCACAAAATCGATCACTTTTCTTAATACCATTGTAGTCGATTTTCCTTTTTGAAAGCCATATTGATTCAAATTAAATAGATTGTTTATTTCAAAGTGTTGTATAATTTTATCTTTTATAATTGATTCCAAAATTTTCGATATAGCGGGTAAGATGCAAACAGGTCTGTAACTATCAGGATTATCTTTCCTATCTTTCTTGAAAATTGGGATAACTTTCCCTAATTTAAGACAGGATGGAAATTTTCCCTCGCTGAGGCAATTATTGATTATATCTAATAAAATTTCGGTTAAATGATCATTTTGCAAAAATATTCTTTTGATGAAAACTGTGTCCAAGCCATACATGTCTTTAGAATACTTGTCTTTAAGGGATCTGATCTTATTTTTTAATTCTATAAGGGTAACAGGTAAAAATTTCATAATGATTGAAAAATTTAATAATATTCAACTTCATAATGTCCGTTGCAATAAACATCTATCATACTACTATTTGTTTTCCTATATTTTCTCAACATAACCATCTTTTACACTATTATTCATCATCATATCTTTTTTATGTAGATTTGTTTTTATTCATAAAATTGAACATTATTATACATTAAACTTCATAATGTCCGTTGCAATAAACCGAGTTGCTTCCGCCCTGATAGGTCTTGCTCGCTCGCTCGCTGACTCCAATGATAGCGATTGAAGCCAGCGAGCGAGCGAAGCGAGCGAGCAAGACCTTGCGGAATGGAAGCGACTTGGTATGGTTAGGTTCAAATGCTAATGCGGGAGCGTAGCGCAGCGCAGCTCCCGCATTAGCCTTTGGTGTTAGTTATTTTTTTTATGACCACCCGGATAATCTAATTTGTTTGATAAATTTCAACAGTGAAGTTATTACTTAAAATTTTCGGAAAACTGAGTGTTATGGACTAAGTTAATAGTAAAATAAATTGTAGGAACGAAAACTTTAGGAAACAAAATTTTAGGAACAGTGATAATTAGGAGTACAAATCAATAGGAAAATCAATTTTCGGAAAAGAGTGTTATAGACTACGTTAATAGTAAAATAAATTGTAGGAACGAAAACTTTAGGAAACAAAATTTTAGGAACAGTGATCATTAGGAGTACAAATCGTTAGGAAAATCAATTTCGGGTGATGAAATTTAGCAAACCCAATATGGACCCGTTAATTCTATCGTTTGCGAGAGGATAGGGATGAAAATAAGGCTCATCCCAAGCTCAGCCCAAACCTCAAGCAAACCAGTGATTTTTGGCGTTCCTGAATAGCAGTTCATCCCTTTCCTCTCGCAAACGATCGAATTACCGCTCGCAAACCGTGTTGAGCCTGAATAATCCTGAATTTAGCCCCAGGTCATCACTTCATCTTGGAGGCCTGCCCACACTGCGTCTTCGGTACGTGGTCATTCGAGAACCTTTTGGCCCCATCGGCCATCAGTTCTACGAGCGATGTGCTGTGCCCACTGCATAAGAATAAATAATAACAGAGTAGAAGGGAAACTCCCGCTCCGGCCGGACTCAAGGTCACGATATTAGAGTACTCCCTAAGAGAGAACTCAGTCAGGGTGTCACGGCCGGCGTCGCCGCACGCGCGTTTGGCTGTTAACTGTTTGCGCGTTCGTTTTATTGGAAATAAATAACAATTAATGACGTCAAGTTATTGTGGTGTATTTGGGTGTATAAACAATTCAAAAACGTTGCCAAATCACCTTAAATGGCTTCTTTTGTTATGGCACTTGTAATAAATTCTTACTTAGAAGTACCTATGTATAATATGTAGGTGTACGTACAGTCAAGGATTTTAATTGTTAGGCCACTTGCCACTGTTCGCATTTTAGCCGTGCAATGCAAATCGGGTGAAGCCGCTTATACTGGTATATGCTGATTTGCATTACACGGCTAAAATACTAACAGTGGCAAGTGGCCTAACAATTAAAATCCTTGACTGTACCTAATGATTTATAAATCTCATATTTAGTAAAACTAGAATAAAATAATGATTTCAAAGTAAATAATAACTTAATATTTTAGCGATATTATCTTTAGAGTAAGTAATATTTAACAGTAAGCAACCCTAGCAACACGCCTGGACGTCAGAGAGGTGTAACGACGTGAGGGGGGAAGTAGGTATATAAATGGCGGCGTTTTGGACGCAGTCAAAAGAGATTCCCTTCTACTCTGTTATTATTTATTCTTATGCCCACTGCCACATGAGCCTGGCGGTTCTTCGAGTTATGTCATATCAATAAAAATAAATGAGAAAAAGTAGTCTATCAGTCAGGCATAATGTGGCTTTCAATTGGCTTTGGGTTGGGGGTTTGGGGGTTTCGAAGGGGAGATGAAAATTTCATTGATTTTGCCGTAGGATGCACCGTTTTCAAGATATTTGACAAAACACTGGTTCTCGTCCGATCGCCGAGATTAAGCAACGTCGGCCTCCTGGTTTATGAATGTTTTGTTATGACTTTGTCACGTTAAACTATCGTCCGTCAACCGACTTTACAGACAACCGGTTTTTTTATTTGAAAGCAGGTTTCTTGGCGATGGTTAAGACATGTTTCATCAAAATTGGTTCAGCCGTTCCAAAGTTATCAGCTCATTTGTTAGCTGCGGAAGGGATCTTAGACGCAGAATAGACTTTATTTTCAAAATATGTGTGACCAAATTGCGTCGGGGGTTTTAAAATTTTTTCATTTATAGTTATTTTAAAAAAAAACTAATATAAGTAAGTGTTGAGAAACCATAAAAATAATTAATAATCGTAATGGTTTTTTGGCATGTAGCGCTTATGACTGGAGATGGCGCTCGTCGTAGGTGTAGTCAGCCCGGCACCGAAAATCGGCCGTGTAATGAGTGCGAGGAGTACGGAAGATATCTCCCGTGCTCTTCACACTCTTGCAAAAGATACCGACTACTGGAAGATTAAAGCCCATCACACACAGCGCAGATGCGGTAAGATATCTGTATCCGAACAGATATCTGTCAATATCGCTCCCTATACAATTCAACGGAGGACCACACACAGCGCAGATGCGGTAAGATTTTTATCTGCGTATCTGTGAGCACCGACATATATCGACAGAATCCGACAGATGTGAAGATTATATCTGCAGATAAATACAGGTGGATGCACAAAAGCACACTTTCATCATCATCATCATCATCCCAGTTTATATTACGTACCACTGCAGGGCACAGGCTTCCTTTCAGAATAAGAGGGTTTGGGTCGTAGTTCCCACGCGGGCCCAGTGCGGATTGGGAACTTCAGTGTATAATAAAATAAATATAAAATTACGTACTACTTAAGCAAACAACAAGTCATCCTTGCGTAGAAATGCATTTTCGCATTTTTTTACATTTTGTCGTGAAGAGAAATAAAGAAAGTGTAACGCGCATTTATTAAAAATTCATTGTAGGCTATCTATCTCTCAAAGGGCCGGCAACGCATCTGTGACACCCTTAATGTTGCGGGTGTCCATGGGCGGCGGTGATTGCTGCCCATCAGGTGACCCGCATGCTCGTTTACCCCCTTTTATAAAAAAAACACCCTGTATAAGCCATCCGCACCACAAAACACGTCTACTCAGCTCCGAAATTTTAGAGTGAATGTAAAACCTCGCATCTGCGCTGTGTGTGATACCTGCAGACGGATAAGTTTTTATACGCAGATAAAATCTTACCGCATCTGCGCTGTGTGTGACAGGCTTAAAAGGCTGGGCACTGGGTGTTTTACCCTAGTGGTTCTTGGTTATACTTCATAGAATAACTAATTGTACCTACTAACGTACAGAAGGATCACTCTGGAACAAAAGTCAACTGTTATATAGGTAACGCCACCAGAGTTGAGGCCACGCACACAACCACATCTCATGTAATGACAGCGGGATTTTGACGTGTTGTCGTTAAACGTCAACACAACGTCAAAATCCCGCTGTCATTACATGAGATGTGGTTGTGTGCGTGGCCTCAACTCTGGTGGCGTTACCTATAAAAATTTGCCTACTCTTAACTACCGTTAACTGCTTGCACGCGAAATTGAAACGTATCGTTCATAACGAGCGTTCATATTTCCGTGCGTTATGCGTACCGCTGAACCGAAATCAAGTTAGGTAGGTATATAAATCAAGAAAGAAGTGTGAGTTAACTCGTGACAACGGCTACCGCAATGTGGCCGAAACGTCGAGGTAAATATTATTTGTGTGATGGATGAGTCCCGTTAGTATAGTACCTAATTTATGAGTGTGTATTAATTCAGTAACAACGCACTGGCATCGCGTAAAGCGCTGCGGGTGTCTATAGACAGTGGTGATCATTTAGGGTGAGGCCACGCGAGCGTAATTTTGTGAGTCGTGAGCGGCAGAATTTCGGTTCGCGCCATACAAAATGCGGGCCATCACGTGACACAGTGTATGGCGCAACCGAAATTCTGCCGCTCACAACTAACAAAATTACGCTCGTGTGTCCTCACCCTTAACATCAGGTGACCCTCTAGTTCGTTAGTCTGGCCTCTCTAACATAAAAAAAAAAAAAAACTACCTTAAAACGCAATAGTATCTTTTATACGGATTATAAGATTGTTTAGAAGTCATTGCTTGTTGCAAACATCACAGAAAAATAATTACGCGCGACGCGAATAGCGTGTGCACCGAATGCCGAGCGACACCATACGCCTGCCCGGGAGGCGCGCCGGCCGAACATAATCTAATACCTTTAAACGAGCAATTCTTGTATATATGTATATATATATATATATATATATATATATATATAATCAGGATCTCGGAAACGGCTCCAACGATTTCGATGAAATTTGGTATGTGGGGGTTTTTGGGGATGAAAAACTGATCTAGCTATGTTTCATTTTCAGAAAATCGCTTTTACTCGTGTTTTCCGGCTATTTTTGTTTGCATTAGAATATGAAGCTAAATTTCGCCGACTTCGAGCAGATCATAATGGCACATTAGAAATCGGGTGGTCGCGGATCCAGCCGACCTCGGTTCGATACCACGTTTTTTTCAAGATTTTTAGTTTTTTTTTTAAGTTTATTTTTTATGAGAAAACGTCAAGTTTCTTCTTTTGTGAGAAAAAGTTACTTTTTTGTGAGAAAAAGTTATTTTTTTGCGAGAAAAAGTTACTTTTTGTTAGAAAAAGTATTATAGGGTACGTGCAGTAACTATAGGCGGCAGCACTAATGCGACAGAAGAGACACTATGCGGACAGTAAAACAAACTTATCAAGGTAAAACATTCAAATTGATGGCACCCTTATGGCACCAGTTGGCAGCACCGTCTATGTTCACGTTCCCTATTGGGAGCACAGAACAGGAAAAGCCGGTTGTCTGTAAAGTCGGTTTACGGACGATAGTTTAACGTGACTCACCCCTCCACCCCCTCCGGTGTTTTTGCCAAATATCTTGAAAACGGTGCATCCTACGGCAAAATCAATGAAATTTTCATCCCCCCTTTAATACCCCCGCGCTCCCTCCCCCGCATCCCCTCCCCAACTCTCAACCCCCCCCCCCACCCCTCAAATTCAAATTCAAATTCAAATACTTTATTTGCATAAACAAGGGTATAAATTGGTGTTACACAATATCATAGGCTCTAATCCTTGTTTTGCCATAGTATGGCGTACAAATATTTATAAATTAATAATTGTCAATTCTAATTAGATTATCATGCATAGATATTACTTGCTTTTTTTTTTAACTCACAATAATTTATGGTCAAAATTTGATTAAAAGTCAATTTTGTATAAATTAAACTAATTAGGAAAAAGCAATTATGTAAAAATAGGAAAGGTTATTAAAATTGATTATGAAAATCTAATAAACAAAATGTCATAAATAGTACTATAGTTTGCAATCTGTCATGAACTCGTCAATAGAGTAGTAACTGTTTTCGACCAGATGATTAAACAACTTTTTCTTAAATATAATGATAGGCAGCTCCTTAAAAGTATCGGTCAGTGCGTTGAATATCTGTACTGCCATTCCATGAACATTATTTTTAACAAGGGAAAGATTTGTCTTGGGCATAAACAATTTGTGTCTATATGCACCTCGCTTTGACTTGGCAGTTATAGTCTTAAAATAAGATGAATGTTTCCTAACAAAAACACATATTTCAAAAATGTACAGGCCCGGCAAAGTTAAAACATTTTTACTTTGAAAAAGCGGTTTACAGTGTTCGCGGAAGTCGGCTCCGGCTATTGCCCTAATACATTTCTTTTGTATTTTAAAAATTATGTTTGCATCCACTGAATTACCCCACAATATAATGCCATATCTTAAAAGTGATGCCACGTAACCATGATACGCTGACATAGCTGCTGCCTCGGACACCACATTGCGGACACGGCGTAATACATATACAAATCGATCGAGTTTGATGCGCAGACTGTCAATGTGAGGTTTCCAATTACAAAAACAATCTAAAGTTAATCCTAGAAATACGGTTGATTTTACCTCCTCCACATTAGAGTTTTGGTATTTAATGTTTAACGAAATATGTTTACTCTTATATGTTTGAAACTGCAAAATTTTCGTCTTATTAAGATTAATGTGTAAATTATTATTATCTAGCCAATTAATTATTTCTATTAAAGCTTCGTTAATTTTTGTTTCAAATGACGCAGCATCGTTACATTTTACAAGTAGCGTGGTGTCATCTGCAAAAAGTATACAACTGTGGCTCGTGGCTTTAGTCAGATCGTTAATATATAATAAAAACAGAAGTGGGCCCAAAATACTGCCCTGAGGCACTCCAAATAGATTCAGTTTGTAGCTTGAAGTGAAGGTTATTTTAGTATTATCAATTAGTTTAGTAACTTCCACACACTGTTTTCTATCTTTGAGATAGCTAGCGACCCAATCTAGAGCTGGACCTCTTATACCAAACCTATACAACTTGTTCAGTAATGTATTATGGTCCACAAAATCAAAAGCTTTAGTCATATCAAGTAAAACCGCAACTATTGGAGTTTGTTTGTCTAGACTTTCAGTAACCTCCCTTACCAGGTCAAAACATGCTAAAGTCGTTGATCTATCCTTTCTGAATCCAAATTGATTATTACTTAAAATTTCATGTTTTGTCGTAAAGTTCAACATCTTATCAAGCATTATTTTTTCAAAAATTTTAGAGATAACTGGTATTAAGGTGATAGGTCGGTAGTTGTTTAAATCTGATTTAGAACTTTTTTTATGCAAAGGTTTGATTATGGAGTACTTTAACCGATCCGGAAATTTACCTTGTGAGAAAGAGACGTTTGCTATATGACTTAGGGGTACTGATAATGTATTAGCGCATAATTTTTCCCTCCGTTGTACATAATTAGGATCTCGGAAACGGTTCCAACGATTTCGATGAAATTTGGTATTTGGGGGTTTTCGGGGATGAAAAATTGATCTAGCTTGGTCTTATCTCTAGGAAAACGCTTGGTATCGAGTTTCTGCCCGAGCAGAGCTCGGTCGCCCAGGTACTTATGTACCTAACTGCGGAGTGAAACCCCCTTGGTATATAGAACACGCAATAAGCAGACTTAAAAAAACCGGCCAAGTGCCGGTTGGACTCGCGCACAGAGGGTTCCGTACAAATTTTTAGGTATATCAAAAAATTGTTAGCAACCCTGATTCTAAGTAAAATGTACGCGTGAGATCATTTTATATTGGTCAGTAATGGTTAGTCAGTGGTGGTATAGTATAAATCGACACTCCCTACGTAATCCAGTGTATCTGCAAAAACCAAAGTTTACAGCAGAGCGCTTTAAAGATTTTAAGAACATTGAAATCGTAATTTCTCTTTGTGCTTTAAAGCTAGAGGTGTAAAAATTGGCATATAACTTTAAATTATGGTTTACTATTGTGTGTATTTTTTATTATTTTTTATCTTTGGTAGTTTTTTATTTAATGCACTTCTACATTTATACTTGTTAGTAAATTTTGAGCCAAAAAATGTAACTGACTCATACACACTTATTCGTCGTAAAGTTATGTGCCTTATTTCTGTAAGTGATACGTATGAGATGAATTCACGTAGAAAAAGACTGTATCTACCAGATAAGCATTTGTTCTTTGAACTAATTGAGAGAATATTATTATTTGATTCCCGAGATGAAGTCTGTAAGTGGTGAATTAAGTTTTTTGCATAAGTGTACCCATAGTAAAATGTGCTATTGTGAAGTACACAATTATACTGTGCAAACTGACGCGATGAAAATCCTCTGAGTGGCACATATACATATTTACTTGGTCTCGCCCATCAAAGTAAATTCCTGTAACTGTCAGTTACTCATTTATGTTCGGTTGTATTCTCTAAAATAAAATATGTAAGTGGTAGGTACATCATTTTTAGATGTAAACTTTTGTTTCCCTTGCCTATTTGCACTGTTATACTTCTAATTTATGTTAAGTTTTTATCATTATTTTTTTTTTTTTTTATTTCTAACTGTCACATACATAATTATAATATTTGTATCTGTAATTTAATAACACACGTTTGCTTTTGTTGATAAACGTGCTGTTTTGGGATTTTAGATGATAATTATGACTATTAACAAAATCTGAACATGGAACAGGTAAATTCTATAAAAGAAGGACATATAAAAATACTTTTAATGAATACCATAATCTTCTTTATATTGTATTCCACTGTTTTTTTGCCTTATTACGCATTGTATCAATCCAGAAGTCCTCACGGCGTGTTCTTATTTTACCCTTCTCTGGTCTAGGGGACTTATTTTCCGTTTTCTACTTTGGGGCTGAAGCTGTTCAGACGGACTGCCTAAAACTAAATTTTGAGACTGAATTGCATGCGAGTTTGTTGTAGCTGGAGAAATTAATTCTGGTGAATTTGCATTGCGTATTTCATCAATAAGCTGAGCAATAAAAGGTGACATAGGCGAATCACACATGAGAGTGTTATTTTCAGCTTGACTTGAATTGAAAAGTGTCAAGAAAGGATATTTTGGAGAACTTGCGGCAAAATTTGGGTCGAAAGAACTCGAAAGTGGTTGATTAGAAGGAGAACTTTCCAACGATGTAAATTATTGAATGAAATTCGTATTTATTGAGTTAAATGATTTCATACTTTGATCGTGTGGGGGAAATGAATTAACATCCTGTAAACATGCTTCTGAAACCGTGGGTACTGGTAAATCTGTAATGTCCAACTGGATGTTTTGCTCAGCTAAAAATGTTGAAAAGTTAGGAGACTGATGTAACGCCAAAGATACGTCGTGAAAATTTTCAGTATTGCAAGATTGCAAAGCATTATTATGAATTTTGGGCAAAATGATTGAAGAAGCATCTTCACTTGTAGTACCTAGATTTTCATGCTGGTCCGAAGTAGGATACTTTTCAGGAGATTTGACTGATTCTGGCTCTTGAGATTCTGAAACATTCTGGCATTTATTGAAAGCCTCTTGAGATGACTGATCAGGAGGAACCATGCTAGCGATTTCTTGTTTTTGTGACAAATTCTTATATTCCTTTTCACCATCTTGCAATTGCAACCCACTGTTATCACCTGAAGTTTGGGATCGCATACAAGAAGTCGTTAAAGAACGACTACCATAATTTTTTTGCTCCATGACGTTATCATCACCGGTTTCTTTAATACTATCTGCTATTGCTCTTTAGAGTATGTGAGCATCATTTACAGTGAAATTTTCAGAGTAACGGACAGGTGATTGAGCTGAAAAAATATTTTTTTAAATGCTTATATTTTAAAGTATAGACTGTTGAAGAACGTGTTTGGATAATCATTAATTTGTATTTTTTCAATTATTTACAATCGAAAACTTTCTAATTATTACTATTTTTATTATTTGTGTAAATTAATTATAAGCCCCTATAATTAGAAAGTTTTCCATGGTAAATTAGTCATAAATATTAGAAGAAAATAGTCATGAAAAAACATTATTATTTCTCAATAATAAAGTTGAGCTCAAAGCTGGCATTATGTTTGTCTTTTTAGGGTTCCGTACCAAAAGGGTAAAAACGGGAACCCTATTACTGAGGCTCCGCTGTCCGTCCGTCGGTCTGTCTGTCTGTCTGTCCGTCTGTCCGTCTGTCGCCAGGCTGTATCTCGGGAACCGTGATAGCTAGAGAGTTGTTATTTTCACAGATGATGTATTTCGGTTGCCGCTATAACAACAAATACTAAAAAATGGAATAAAATAAATATTTAAGGGGGCTCTCATACAACAAGCGTGATTTTTTTGCTCGTTTTTGCTCGATATTGATAATGGCAACAGGTAGACGCTTGAATTATTCACAGAATATTTAATTATATATTGACTTTAAAAATAAATCATTAAATTAAAATAAAAAAATATTTGAGGGGGCTCCCATACAACAAACGTGATTACATATTTCCAATTAACAAATAATAGTAGATTGTTCAACAAGGGACTAAAACAAGCCATAATGACACAAGATATTTAGCCACCCGAGCAGAGCGAGGGTGGCTATAATTCGCGTGTCATTATGGCAGTTTAGTCTCGCGTTAAACACTCTACTTTTCACTTTGAATGCGAGGAAAAAAACGATGTTTTAGGTATACCAATCTACAATATTACTTTTATACAACGTACGCTCAATACGAGCAATGGACGTCTGTTCAGAATTCAAATAGCAATTTAAATATGTTCCGCGGTTTTTTTTTGTTGAGTGACGCTTTAAATGTTTGCATATTTAGCCAACAGATTCAAACTTGAAAATTATTCATAGCTAACTGGATTAAGTATGCATAATAAAATGAATTCATCTTTAATATAATTAAATAGATTAATATTCGTAATTATTCATGGTGTTTCAAGAAATTATTATTTTTTTAAATAATTTTTATACAGTTGTCATTAAATAAAAAGAAAAAAAAATATTAGGGGACAATCTTACACAAATCGATCTAGTCCCAAACTAAGCAAAGCTTGTACTATGGGTACTAGACGACGATAAACATACTTATATAGATAAATAAATACTTAAATACATAGAAAACATCCATAACTCAGGAACAAATATTCGTGCTCATCACACAAATAAATGCCCTTACCGGGATTTGAACCCAGGACCTCTTGCTTTGAGGTTATTTTCCACGCCCTAAAGGCTTCCACAGACTGAAGCGCAGGACGCTACGGAGCGCTACGGAGCGCTTCGGAGCGTCCGCAGCGCGCTGCGGTCTGTGGAAAGCTTTAAAATTGTCTATGCCCAGTCACTGAAAATGGCAATAATCCTCCATCCACAAACACCGTGATTGGCAGTTTAGGGGTTTCCAAAGTAAATAAAAAAAATTTACTTTAATCCCTAGAGATCAAAAAAGAGCTTTAGTCCCGATATGCAGAGACTAAAGTAACATTTTAAGAGCATGAGAAGTGAAAAAATAATTATACATGTAAAAAACCGGCCAAGTACGAGTCGGACTCGTGCACGAAGGGTTCCGTAAAAATGATCTATAAAAACGAGCAAAAAAATCACGTTTGTTGTATGGGAGCCCCCTTAAATATTTAGTACCTGGGCGACCGAGCTCTGCTTGGGCAGAAACTCGGTACCAAGCGTTTTCCCAGAGATAAGACCAAGCTAGATCAATTTTTCATCCCCGAAAACCCCCAAATACCAAATTTCATCGAAATCGTTGGAGCCGTTTCCGAGATCAAAACACCGGAGGGGTGGGGGGGGGGTGAGAGGGGGGGGATGCGGGGGAGGGAGCGCGGGGTATTAAAGGGGGGATGAAAATTTCATTGATTTTGCCGTAGGATGCACCGTTTTCAAGATATTTGACAAAAACACCGGAGGGGGTGGGGGGGGGGGGGATGAGTCACGTTAAACTATCGTCCGTAAACCGACTTTACAGACAACCGGCTTTTCCTGTTCTGTGCTCCCAATAGGAAACGTGCACATAGACGGTGCTGCCAACTGGTGCCATCAATTTGAAAGTTTTACCTTGATAAGTTTGTTTTACTGTCCGCATAGTGTCTCTTCTGTCGCATTAGTGCTGCCGCCTATAGTTACTGCACGTTCCCTATAATACTTTTTCTAACAAAAAAGTAACTTTTTCTCACAAAAAAAGTAACTTTTTCTCACAAAAGAAGAAACTTGACGTTTTCTCATAAAAAATAAACTTAAAAAAAAAACTAAAAATCTTGAAAAAAAACGTGGATTCGAACCGAGGTCGGCTGGATCCGCGACCACCCGATTTCTAATGTGCCATTATGATCTGATCGAAGTCGGCGAAATTTAGCTTTATATTCTAATGCAAACAAAAATAGCCGAAAAACACGAGTAAAAGCGATTTTCTGAAAATGAAACATAGCTAGATCAGTTTTTCATCCCCGAAAACCCCCACATACCAAATTTCATCGAAATCGTTGGAGCCGTTTCCGAGATTCTGATTATATATATATATACAAGAATTGCTCGTTTAAAGGTATTAGATTTTATTTTGCTTTTTAGTATTTGTTGTTATAGCGGCAACCAAAATACATCATCTGTGAAAATTTCAACTGTCTAGCTATCACGGTTCATGAGATACAGCCTGGTGACAGACGGACAGACGGACGGATAGACGGACCGACGGACGGACAGAGGAGCCTCAGTAATAGGGTCCCGTTTTTACCCTTTGGGTACGGAACCCTAAAAATGTTAAGGTCGATATTAACGTGGATATTAATTTATTTTTTCCAAAGATAAAAATACACTTATTCCAAAAGTCTATTAAAAAATGCGACGCAAAAATGTGTAACTTACAGATAACCGAACAAAAAACGGTTGATTCTCGCCGCATAAGTGTGTATGTGGTTAGTTACATAGTACTACTTAGGACATGCAAAAAGTGTGGAAATAATAAATTAAAATACTTACATCTTCGTGGTCCTGATGAATCATATTTATGTGACAGTTTTTTATTATTGTTGATTGCATCTGCTTTGAGTTTTCACAAGAATTTGTATCTTCCACCCGACATTTACGAAAACATTTATTAGTACCGAGCGCGCGCGCATTCCATTTCATGTCCGCGGCATAAGTGGCCAACAGGCATTTACCTTCCACCCGCTCAGGGATTCCCCGCGTAGGTTTGAATAACAGGCAGATATTGAGTAATACATTGGGCGTTTTCTAGCAACGTATCAAATTACATAGTTATACTTTTCGGAAAAAATGTCTTAGAATAACTTTTTAAATAATTTTATGAATTTATCAGGTAGATTAGTAGGTAGGTAGATGCGTAGGTTCCGAAAATGGCCTAGTCGTATAACTGTGTATCTGTATACCATAACTGACTAACCGCCACTATAGTATAAATCTTCCCAGGTGAACTTTTCGTTTCGAGCCCTTATCTTTCAAAACAAACGGTATCGTCTTAGTATTAAGGTTCAAATTAATGGCTCGAAGCGAAAAATTCACCTGGAAAGATTTATACTATAGTGGCGGTTAGTCAGTTATGGTATTTAACAGTGGCTAGGAATGTAAGAAATGTAGAAATCTATTATGTGAGCAAATAAACTAAAAAAAAAAAATTAGATTTTTATTATTTGTTTTTTACCTGCCACGATAATACATAATCACTGAAAATTTCAAGTGGTTTCATAATCACTGAAATTTCTAGCTAACGCCATTATAAAGATCGAGTTAAAAAGGCTGAAAAAACACGTTTCTTGTATTAAGACCCCCTTTTTTCAAATTAATTTTATTTGTGTTTATTTGTTATAGCGGCAACAGATAACTATCTAGCTATCACGGTTCATGAGATACAGCCTGGTGACAGACGAACGGACGGACAGCGGAGTCAGCGGAGTCTCAGTAATAGGGTCCCGTTTTTACCTTTTGTGTACGGGACCATAAAAATGTAAGTAGACAAACAATAATTATTTAGCATTATAAAGAAAGTAAGCGACCTTGACATGTCTTATTATTGAAAAACACTTTTGAAAAATAAATTACTGCAAATACTTATGCCACAATTAACAAGGACATGGTCAGGACATTCTTTTGGTTTCATAAGTAAAAGTAACTAGTTATTATTTTTTAAAAAGCGTTTCTGGCTAAGTAAAGTTTTTTTAAAAGGTGCTAATTATATATTTTTTCGACAGTCAGCGTTCTGAAGATCGAGAAACTGCAGCTGTTTTATTTTTATCTCCTATTGTTTACTGGAAATATTTTTTTAAGTGTTCGAGTTGACATTTGTCAGATTTAATGGCTGACAAGCGGTTCGTGCTCAGTACTTAGTAGAAACAGAAAAAAAACTAAGTCATCTGTCACTTTTGTCCATGTCAAACCGTTTGCGTTTCGTTTGCTTTGCGTTTTGGTGTGATTTTTGGACTATTTTTAACAACCTCCGCACAAAATCCGGATTTACAATTTTACCGCATTTCTCCACGACTTATGCACGATAATTGAATCACGATTGAATATTTTTGATCATTATTTTGGAACTGCTTTTTGGACAATGCAAAGTAAACGAAACGCAAACGGTTAGATTTCATTTGACATTGACAATTGACTTCGTTTTTTTTTCTATTTCTGCTAAGTACTGAGCACGAACCGCTTGTCAGCCATTAAATCACACAAATGTCATCTCGAACACTTAAAAAAATATTTCCAGTAAACAATAGGAGATAAAAATAAAACAGCTGCAGTTTCTCGGTCTAGAAGAAGACTACTGTCGAAAAAAAATATATTTAGCACCTCTTCAAAAAACTATACTTAGCCAATTTATTCACTGAATATGGTTACAATATGGTATGGTATGGTTTGGTTTGTTTATTTCTAAAGCTAAAAAAAAAGAAGTATACTTAGTGAGAGTTTTTCTCAAATATCCTCAATGTACAGACACCGACTTGTTATAGATTTATTATATGTACCTACCTATAGATAGGCATGCGGCCGAAAAGCCGAATAGCAACCGAATATTGGTGGCGTCTCTAATAAAGTCAACTCCTGTTAACAAGCGCTCCGTGTTCAACGCAATCGCCGCAAAGATGTAATAAACCATTACCCTTGACATTCGTAAATAAAAACTTAGAGTAATTTATGTGGTGTTGGCACTGTCATGGACGCCGTTAAATAAATGAACCGCCAAAGCGGGTTCCGTATTTTTTTTACATAAACCTCCAACACAGACGCACAGACAGCGGAGGTAAGGCGAACTTTTAACAAAAGATGACAGCAAGGAATATAAACAGCACGGGAGCAAATATTACTAAAATAAATAGAGGTCTAATGACTCCCATAAAAATTATGTTCCGAATTTTCAAGCCCATTACATTTTCTGTCATAATTTTTCTTCGTCATATTATCAGAAGTCATGTCATAATATTAAACAAGATTTAAAAGATTAAAGATTTAAAGATTTATTGAACATAATAACATGCATATTTTAAAACAATTAGATCGTAAGCAGCTGCATTAGTATAAACTGTGTCGCAGCTGTTTACGCCCACCTCGGGACATGGAAGCAGTTATGTTCTAAAATAATACATAATAGGTTAGTAAGTGTACTTAATTAAGTATTAAAAACTATATTAGAATAAAAGTAGAATATTGTACGTAACATAGGTCCTTAATATGAACAGGCAGGTGAGTATCAAATTTAGATTTGTACTACCTCTTTTTTTATCTATCTAATACCTTTAAACGAGCAATTCTTGTATATATGTATATATTATTTTTTTTTTTTTTTTTACAAAAAACTGACCCGTGATTGACCACTATCTCACCTGATGGAAAGTGTAGATGAAGCCAAAGGTGTACCTCACTGGTTCAGTAACAGCCTATTCACTCTAGCCTTGAAGAGACCCAGGTTGTATTTATCAGGAAATACAGACGACGGGAGCGAATTCCATTCATTCATTCCATTATATATGTATATATATAATCAGGATCTCGGAAACGGCTCCAACGATTTCGATGAAATTTGGTATGTGGGGGTTTTCGGGGATGAAAAACTGATCTAGCTATGTTTCATTTTCAGAAAATCGCTTTTACTCGTGTTTACCGGCTATTTTTGTTTGCATTAGAATTTTTTTTTTTTTTTTTTTATTAGCCTGTTTTGGTGTCCCACTGCTGGGCAAAGGCCTCTCCTCTCTTGCTCCATTCTTGCCTATTCAACGCGAGCTCCTGCCATCCCACGTGATAAACATCTAGGTCGTCCCTCCATCTCCGCTTTGGTCTGCCTCTATTACGATATCCATCGCTAGGGATCCATTCCGTGACAAGTTAGGCCCAACGTTCCGAGTTCATTCGACATACATGTCCAGCCCAGTCCCACTTCAACTTGGCCGTCCTTACGCCCACATCAGCAATACGAGTCATAGAGCGCAGCTCAGTATTTCTAATCCGGTCGGTTCTTCGGACTCCCACAATGCTTCGCTCCATTGCTCGTTGGCAAACCTTGAGTCTGGACTTTTGAGCCTCTGTAAGTGACCACGTTTGCGCGCCGTAGGTTAGGACGGGCAGGATACACATGTCGACGAGTTTGCGCTTTAGAGACATTGGAAGGTTCCCCTTCATTAGCGACTTCATAGACCAGAAGCTCTTCCAGGCGTTTTCGATACGTCTATCGATTTCTTTGTCTTGCCTGTTTTCGAAGGATGCTATCTGGCCTAAGTAAATATACTCGTCGACGTATTGTATGTCCTGTCCATCCACTGCAATTTTACGTTTGATGCTATTTGTCATGACCTTAGTTTTAGCTCGGTTCATGATAAGTCCAATCTCAAGGCTCGCAGTGCTGAGGTCCTGAAGCATTTGTTCGAGTTCTAGTGCTGTGTTCGAGAACAAGACAATGTCATCGGCGAATCGGAGGTTTGTTAACCTCTTATCGCCAACTTCGATGCCTTTGTTCTCCCATGAGACGGCCAATTTTTGAAAGATTTCCTGAAGGCAACTGGTGAACAACTTGGGAGACAACGGGTCACCTTGTTTGACATCTTTTTCTATTCTAAACGTTGGGCCGGAAGTCTGCAGTTTGATGTTGGCTGTACTGTTGTTATTGATTGATCTAACGAGATCAACATACGTGGATGGGATCTGCTGAACGCACAAGGCTGAAAAGATAGCTGGATGTTTAACACTAGAATATAAAGCTAAATTTCGCCGACTTCGAGCAGATCATAATGGCACATTAGAAATCGGGTGGTCGCGGATCCAGCCGACCTCGGTTCGAATCCACGTTTTTTTTCAACATTTTTTTTTTTTTTTAAGTTTATTTTTCATGAGAAAACGTCAAGTTTCTTCTTTTATGAGAAAAAGTTACTTTTTTTGTGAGAAAAAGTTACTTTTTTGTGAGAAAAAGACACTTTTTTGTTAGAAAAAGTATTATAGGGAACGTGCAGTAACTATAGGCGGCAGCACTAATGCGACAGAAGAGACACTATGCGGACAGTAAAACAAACTTATCAAGGTAAAACATTCAAATTGATGGCACCCTTATGGCACCAGTTGGCAGCACCGTCTATGTGCACGTTCTCTAATGGGATTGGGAGCACAGAACAGGAAAAACCGGTTGTCTGTAAAGTCGGTTTACGGACGATAGTTTAACGTGACTCACCCCCCCACCCCTCCGGTGTTTCATCCCCCCTTTAATACCCCCGCGCTCCCTCCCCCGCATCCCCCTCCCCTCACCCCCCCCCACCCCTCCGGTGTATATAATCAGGATCTCGGAAACGGCTCCAACGATTTCGATGAAATTTGGTATTTGGGGGTTTTCGGGGATGAAAAATTGATCTAGCTTGGTCTTATCTCTGTGAAAACGCTTGGTACCGAGTTTCTGCCCGAGCAGAGCTCGGTCGCCCAGGTACTTACCTATTATTTTAACAATAAGACATACGTTCATCAGTATCCAGTAACAAGTGTTTCAGTCTCATCATAAGAGAGGTTTTTTAGAAAATTTGTTATTTTATTTTTGCATTCCCAGTACGATTGTTCATGAAATTGGAGTTACAATTTTCTTAAGTCATAATTCTGTGGCTCTAGTGAAAAAGGGGTTAAGTCTTCAGAAGTTGAACAGCTGATTTCGACTTAGCCCACTTTACACATAAAATAGAAAATAGCTGTTTAATTTCTGCAGACTTAACCCCTTTTTCACTAGAGCCACAGAATTATTGTAAGGACTAAATAAATAAAGTCATATCATCATTCAGTGTCATGTAAGCGTCACACTTCATAATGTTCAAGGTAGGTAATAAACTCACTAATAATAATTATTGCAAGGTCTTTTTTCGCAGGTCATAATTATTTTTAGGCACAATAGAATAGAATAGAATCATTTATTTCTGTTTAGTGTTACATTTAGGTACAATTTACATTAAATGTGCCAAACTACAGAGCAGTTTGTCGGCACTTTAGCTCTTGGTTTATGAAATTACAAATTACAAGCAACGCTAAACATAGGTATAGTTAGTTAGTAATAAGATTTGAAATGGTTAGTGTTATGTCATAAGTTATAACTTATGACATTACACTTTAAACTATTTAACTATTACAACAAGCATGATACATATGCACCGCACTTATTAAACAATTTATTTTCAATTATCCATAAAGTACTTTTTTAATTTTAACCAGGGGGGGCACACTTACATATATAATCACTTTTCATGCGACTACAGCGATCTCTGGTGTTTGCCGAAGAACTAAATTAGCGGCCATCTTGGTTGACTTGTCAAACTTGTCAGTTGTCATTCATCGGCCATGGCCATGGCGTACCAAATTGTACGGTCAAGGACTTTAATTGATAGGCCACTTGCCAATGTTCGTATTTTAGCCGTATAATGCAAATCGGGTTTAGCCGCTTATACTTCGTATATGCTGATTTGAATTAAACGGCTAAAATACGATAGTGGCGATTAGTCTGTCAATTAAAATCCTTGACTATACATTGCTATAGGTACGCGTATCTATAGCTGTACATCACTACCAACATATACATATAGATAGGTATACATCTATAGAAACGTCACATTTGTTCTTGAGCAGCCGTAGGGCGGCAGCACCTTCCATACATGCAAATTTGACCATAGAGTTGCCACTCTTGTTCATATAATATTACGATACTCTTTGATTTTAACTTAAATAAATGTTTTTTTGTTATTTCTAAATCCCTAATGAGTTCATTCGGTAGTTCATTATAAATTTGAGGAAACAGGTAACTAACTATTAGTTCTACGACCATAATAGTTGGTGACGGTCGGCATGACATATGGTTTAATCTTTTTGGGACGACTTGAGTAGGTACTAGTTTTTTTTAATATAACATTTGATTTATCCAAGTACTCCGTGGCCAAAATATATTTAATTTTCTTGTCAATTGGCAAAATTTTGCAAACTTTGTATAGTGTATCATAACATTACTTTGTAATAAGATTCAATGTCATGGTTGTATGACATTTCATAATATTAAAGGTAATAATCCTTTTATGTGCTGTCATAAAAAAATACCTAACATCGAAGGCTAAGGCTACGCTACACTTCGCTCCCGCCTTAGCCTTCTGTACCTCTACCATGAGTTACACTAGTTTACAGTGACCGTACTCGCTAGCGACGGCGTGAATGTGTTGTATGGAGAATTGTGTACAGCGCCTCTAGCGGTCACTTACGGAAGTATACAATTCTCCATACAAATCATTTACGCCGTCGCTAGCGAGTACGGTCACTGCAAACTAGTGTAACTCATGGTAGAGGTACAGAACCTAATCTGTCCGAGTCGCTTCTGCCCTGAAAAGTCTTGCTCGCTCGCTTCGCTCGCTCGCTGCCAGCGATATGCCTTGCAATGTTTCTGAATAATTATCGATATTCCTTTGGATGTTATAAATTTAAATTTTGATGTATACTTATATGCTTAGTGCATATTAGGTAATAGGTAATGAAAAATTATGACTTTAAAGTTATGATCAAGAGGATTATGGATCATTGCAGTTAGAACTATTAAGCGATATTATGCTTTATCAAAAATGATGACCATCGATATTTATGAGAAAGAATATTATGGACATCAATTTCTGACTTTCAAAATTCGGATAAAAAAGATTACCTATGGGAGAAAAGGGGATCCCAAATAAATAGTAATAAAACAATCATTATTCAAAAAGAACCTAATATACAATATGCAACATAAAAAACGACATAGATAAATGATATACCTGAAGGCCATGGATAAATCATAATGTGGCAAATAAATTTGCGTCAGCTTTGCAAGTTTTTGCAACAACAACTATAAGATACAAAAGTTGCCAAATTATAGCCTGTTTATACCCTATGAGTATTTAAAAGTATTATTGTTGTATATCCACCCTTATCTTTCAAAACAAACGGTATCGTCATAGTATTAAGGTTCAAATTTAATGTAATGGCTCGAAGCGAAAAATTCACCAGTATGCTTAGTATAAGTTTTCCTTCACTTCAATACTTCTCGATCGCGTTTACGTAAAAAAATCAATTACTAGGGAAACATGGACAGCGCCTCCGCGCGCACGCGTCCATGTTTCCATAGAATTGAAATTTTTACGTAAACGCGATCGAGAAGTATTTTGGTGAAGTAAAACTTATACTAAGCGTACAGTACGCTTAGTATATAAGTTTTACTTCACCAAAATACTTCTCGATCGCGTTTACGTAAAAATTTCAATTCTATGGAATCATGGACAGCGTCTCCGCGCGCGCGCGTCCATGTTTCCATAGAATTGAAATTTTAACGTCTTTCCCAAAATATTATGTATTTGGATGAAAGGGCGCCCGAAAAATGCGTTGCCTAGAGGCCCCAACATTGTTACAGTAAGATTATTATTTCCACTTTGACACTCGGGACCTCTCAGTCTTAACCGTAAAGGTTCGTGTTTTCTCATAGAGTACCTACATATACAAACTTATACAAACGGCTTGTGGTGCAGGGGAAAGTCGAGGGCAAAAGATCTCGCGGGTGCTCCCCAACTCGGTGGACAGACCTCATCAAAACTGTGACGCACTCTAGCATAAACGATTGCTCCCACTCTGCCAGACATCGGGCTACTTGGCGTCGCGTCGCGAGAGCAGCGGTGGCGCAGGAGTCGATCGACCGAAGCATGACCACGACCACTCTGTCAAGAGTGCACGACTAAGAAGAGAAGACCTACTTATACAGGGTGAAATTTGTTTGACCATGCAAAATTTTTTCATGCATTAGGTATCAATGCCATTTCTAAAAAAAACAGGTAATTTTTTCACAAATAAATGTGTTGTCCGTATAAGTAATTAGTAAATAATTAGATAATCGGGAGCCGAGTGACGCTCGGGGTAAGCGGTGCGGGGGAGGGGCGCGCTCACCTACCTTATCTATCTCGACCGGCCGCACAGCTGTTCACAAGCGCATGGTTTTTTAGGATATCTTTCGCCTGATGTGTATCAATATTTTAGTAATGAAAGGTACTGAAAAAAAAAACGCATTTTTATCTTTCACCAAGGAAACCAGTATGAAAATTTGCATGATCAAAAAATTTCATCCTGTCTGTATACAAGTTGAAGTGGGACTGGGCTGGACATGTATGTCGAATGAACTCGGAACGTTGGGCCAAACTTATCACGGAATGGATCCCTAGCGATGGATATCGTAATAGAGGCAGACCAAAGCCGAGATGGAGGGACGACCTAGATGTTTATCACGTGGGATGGCAGGAGCTCGCGTTGAATAGGCAAGAATGGAGCAAGAGAGGAGAGGCCTTTGCCCTACGGCCCAACTCTGTTTGCGAGCGGTAATTCGATCGTTTGCGAGAGGATAGGGATGAACTGCTATTCAGGAACGCCAAAAATCACTGGTTTGCGAAAGGTTTGGGCCGAGCTTGGGATGAGCCTTATTTATTTATTTATTCATTTATATATTTACAAAGCGAATTGGCTAAGTAAAGTTTTTTGAAGAGGTGCTAATTATATTTTTTTTCGACAGTCGGCGTTCTGGAGATCGAGAAACTGCAGCTGTTTTATTTTTATCTCCTATTGTTTACTGGAAATATTTTTTTAAGTGTTCGAGATGACATTTGTGAGATTTTACGGCTGAAAAGCCGTTCGTGCTCAGTACTAAGAAGAAATAGAAAAAAAAAACGAAGTCAACTGTCACTTCTGTCAATGTCAAATCGTTTGCGTTTCGTTTGCTTTGCGTTGCACACCAGTGCTCAGTATGATTTTTGGACTATTTTTATCGACCTCCGCATAAAAACCGGACTTTCAATTTTATCGCATTTCTCCACGACCTATGCACGTTAATTGGATCACGATTGAATACTTTCGATCACTATTTTGGAACTGTTTCTTGGACAACGCAAAGCAAACGAAACGCAAACGGTTAGATTTCATTTGACATTGACAGAAGCGACAGTTGACTTCGTTTTTTTTTCTATTTCTTCTTAGTACTGAGCACGAACCGCTTGTCAGCCGTAAAATCTCACAAATGTCATCTCGAACACTTAAAAAAATATTTCCAATAAATAAAAGGAGATAAAAATAAAACACCTGCAGTTTCTTAGTGTTGAAGTCGACCACTGTCGAAAAAAAATATAATTAGCACCTCTTCAAAAAACTTTACTTAGCCAATTAACAGGAAAATAAGGCTCATCCCAAGCTCAGCCCATTCCAATCAAACAAACGATTGAATTACCGCCCGCAAACCGTATTGGACCGTTCCTGAATTCAGCCCTAGGTCAAGTTGTGTGAATTGTCCCGTGACATTTTTTTTCATTTTTCAGTCTAGTCTATACCGCCGTGTGGGCCTACCCGACTCTCGGCCCAAATAAATCTTAAGTTTGCTTACTCGGAGTCACTAGTTTTATGACCACAGGAGATACCTTTTGTTTCTTACGCCCTGTGGGACCCAAATGCGTGGTTTTACCAAAAAAACCCTAGCAATGTGCGAAGAAGTCAAAATACGAGCCTTCTCGCCGTGGGATGACGAGACAGACCTGCGCGATCAGTTGCTTTTCGCATTTACTGTCATTTATTGACAAGTGATTTCAAACAATGTCATAGGGAACTAATTTCAACCCTTTGATCAATTATAACTGAAGATACACATTGCCGAACAAAATCCCCTTCAAAAAATGTCCGAACTTTTTTATTTGTTTGCATAACAATTAAAATCATCACCTACACAGAAATTTGAACCTAATCAGAATCAGAATCAGAATCAGAAATATTTATTTGTAATTTGTATTGTAATCTTTACTTTATTTGATTATTTTAATTGATTTATCTGTAATTACTAGAATAATTGGTTACTTTTTATTGTTTTCGATTTCACATTATCTTTATGTCTGCACATTTCCATAATACCTATTTGCACTGTTAAGCTTAGTTAATTATTTTTATGTTAATTTATGATAGCTCGTTTAGCCTGCGACACAGAGTTCTCTAGTAACCCTAGTGCAGGCACACGTGTTACTTAGACTTTTTGTAAAATATTGTATCTTTTGTTACTTTGTACTGCAAATTATGAAATAAAAATTATCTTATCTTATCTTATCTATTACAGTCAAATTTCGGTTGACACTTGACAGCTAAACTTGACAATTTCACGCAACGTACTGAGAAAAAGAAGGCCACTTTTATCAAAGTGGCGCTCATTTGGCTCGGACATTTTCGGGCGCGCGACTGTGGATCTACAGTAATAATTGATCAAAGTTTCAACCCCACAAAGACACGAGTGTGCGTGTTTACTGCTAAAAAGTCCCCGTTTATTTTGACACCTTGCTTTGACACTCGTCTGGTAATTAAACCTGACATCAGGGTCCTTCGTTGACATTTCGAGTGACGTTCAATTTCGTCGTCATCTGGAGGAAAAGGCTAAATTAGCTTCTAAGAAGCTTGGGGTGCTAAATAGATCGAGACTGTACTTTACACTTAGGCACCTTCTTCAACTGTATACCTAAAGCCCAGGAGCGGCAGCACTCGGAATACTGTTCTCATCTCTGGGCAGGGGCACTCCAATACCTTCTCCTTCCATTTGACCGCATTCAACGTAAAGCAGCTCGACTTGTCAGTGATCAGTCATTGATTTCCGATCGTTTGGATTACTTGTCCATGCGAAGGGATGTAGGTTCTCGTTGTGTGTTCTATAGGATATACCACGGCGAGTGCTCCAAAGAGTTATTAAATTCGTTACATGCTGCAGAATTTCACCATCGCACTTCCTGTCGAAAGTCTAAGTTCCATCGTCACCACCTTGATGAACTACCACTGTACGTTTTCTTCGGCACTTCCTGCCACGTACGGTGAAACTGTGGAACCAGGTTCCGGCAGCAGTGTTTCCAGACAACTATGACATCGGGGCTTTCAAGAAAAGGGTTTATAGTTCCTTTAAAGGCCGGCAACAGATTGGTGACTCTCTTTGAGTTGTGTCGAATGACCCGCTTGCTCGTTTGCCTCCCTCTCGTTATAAAAAGGAACGAATATTATAAATGTGAAAGGTGTTTGTTTATTCCTCTATCTCTTGAACCATAACAGCTAGACCTATTAGGCGGTGGTCCAATTGGGTTTACCAGTAAAATGAGGTTCAAGTACAGTTACGTACGAAGGGTCCACGGTAAGAACATGTCTAGACACCTCTGCAACAATTTTTTGAGTTATAGCGGCGAAAGTTAGTCATCACGAACAATTAAGTAAGCATTTCTTGAAAAGTGAAAAAAATATATATTGTTTTCAGTTATCCATATTTAATTCAACGGTAAGTCATAGATAGCACTTTGCAAGCTCTACATTTTAAGATTAAAATCTCAATTTTCAAAATGGCTAGAATGTTCTGTCCGTGGTCTCTTCATCAGACTACCAGATGGCCTAGTGGTTAGAGAACCTGACTACGAAGCTTGAGGTCCCGGGTTCGTTTGCCGTGCCGGGACAGATAGTCGTATGAAGTCGTGTCGTCTCTCGGGTCTTGGGTATTTAATATGTATTTAAGTATGTATCTATCTATATAAGTATGTTTATCCGTTGCCTAGTACCCATAACACAAGCTTTGCTTAGCTTACTTTGGAACTATGTCAATTGGTGTGAATTGTCCCGTGATATTTATTTATTTACATACTAGCTTTTGCCCGCGACTCCGTCCGCGTGGAATTAGTAATTTGGGCAGCTTATTTTTTATCCAATTTGCTTTTTCATCAATTATGGCTCTCCTTAGTTCCTCGCTATAAAAAGAATTACCCCCCCCCCGCGTTCACATTCACCACCGTACTCCATGTTAATTCAAGAAAATACCAACATATCAGTGAAAACCGCATCCTTCTAGGTTAAGCCGTTTCTGAGATTAGCGCGCACAAACGCACAGACAAACAGATAAACAGACAAACAGACAATAATTCTAAAAACCTTTGTTTTGGGTTCTATTGCGCTAATAAATAGCCCTAGTGACAGTTTTTCTCAAATATCTTCAATGTACAGACACCGACTTGTTACAGATTTATTATATGTATATCTATTATTATTATATGTATGTATATAGATTTCATTTCACTTCAATTCACTTCATTGCATTGCATTTCATTAGGCCGTTCTCTCGCATTCTCAGCGCGGGCCAATGTCACAGCACCACGAAGCAACGAGGAAGATGTATGTTGACATAGCCAAGCAAAGATAAAATATGATAAGGAAATGAACAGTCAACCTGCTTCTTGCGAGCCGATCGCACGCGCTGTGTAATTAGCTAAATCATATAACAGCACTACGTTTAAAACTAACTTAAAAGTTTAACACGTGAGTTCAGTGTCTACGTTAATTTTCTAAAAGGTAAGTTTTTTTTATCATCATATCTTTGTAATATAAAAAAGAGCCAAGTGCAAGTCGGGCTCGCGCACTGAGGGCTCCGTACAAATTTTTAGGTAACAGCCGTAACTATAATTATCCAGAATTAGAAGAGCCCTGGATCTAAGTAAAATAAAATGTACACAGAGTGGGATCATTTTATATTGGTTAGTAGGGACCCCCTTAATATTTAATTTAATTATATTTTTATTATTTGTTTTTGTAGTGGATGCAGTAACAAACATTCTTTCAGTACTTATCTAGTTTATACCTTCATGGTAATTTTTTGAGTTTTGAATCGCATGATTTTGGTTTTGTATGAAACCGATTTTTTTTTTTTTTTTTTTATGTTAGATAGGCCAGACAAACGAACTAGTGGGTCACCTGATGTTAAATTAACACCACTGTCCATAGACACCCGCAGCGCTTTACACGATGCCAGTGCGTTGTCGGCCCTAAAGGAGAGGGAATAGGGGGAGAGGGAATAGGGGAAGGGGGAGAGGGAGGGGGAGAGGGAAGGGGTGAGGTATTGGGCCCCCGGCACTCTCACTGACCGTACGAAACGCAAGCAGGATTACTGCTGCTTCACGCCGGTGTTCTGTGAGAGGGTGGTACTGCCCCGGACGAGCCGGCCCATTCGTGATGCAGCGGCTAGCTACAACATGGCTCTACCACTACAAAATTTATAAAATATTTTTATAAAATATTGGCTTGCGTTTGGCCACAATCACGCCTGATGGAAAGCGAAGATGAGGCCTACGATGGAGCACGCTCGCCTAGTAAATGCTCATTCAGCCTAGACTTGAAAGCGGCCAAATTGTAGTGTTCAGGGAACACAGTCGCAGGCAGGGAATCCCACTCATTAGCTGTGCGGTTGATGTAGCAGAAATAAGGCGGCCGAAATTACGCCACTCACCACACAAAAAATTAAGCGTCTGGCTTCACCCTTATAGAAATCGAATTAAAACACTAAAAAAAATACGTCTCTTGTGAGATGACCAACGTAGTACGTGACCATTTTTTTGTCAATTTAAAACGGGACAACTATTTTTTAAGGAGATTTTGGGCAAAAATAAACCCTTTTTTACAATAACATATCACCCAATTAAGTACTTATGTATTTAATTTTTTCCGATGTGCTAATATATTTTAGTACTGGGTGACAGCTTCCAAAATGCGTGCCACTCTTGGCAAGATTTTTGAAATAATATAATCTTTAACAATTACTATTAACAAAGTTAAAACTACGTATACATCTACATACTTAATTGAATTTTCTTTTCTGCACGCAAAAAAACTTCAAAAAAAGGAGGAGGTTCTCAACTCGGTTGTATGTTTCTTTGTTTTTTTTAATGTGTGTTACCTCAGAACTCCGTTATTTATGAACCGCTTTGGAAAATTCTTTCTTTGTTTGAAAGCACATGCTTCAAGGTTGGTCCCGTTGTTACCAGAATCCAGTTCTGGTGATGGTATCCATGAGGAATTGAGGAAACTCCTCAAAAATTCAAGGAAAATTTATAGCGATTTTAGTATTTTCGGTGACAAAAGTCGAGCATTTGCATTCAGAAAGTATCATTTGGTAAAATGGACCTGATGAAGAAGACCGCAGATGGCCAACGGGACTCCTCAATGGGTCAAATCTTGCAAGTTGAATTTGATTCACTTCCCGGTTTCTAATTGAGTTGAAATTTTGCATGCATGTGCAACGACCGCTTTAGCCTAGTTGGTAGTGACCCTGCCTACGAAGCAAGAGGTCCTGGGTTCAAATCCCGGTAAGGGCATTTATTTGTGTGATGAGCACGAATATTTGTTCCTGAGTTATGGATGTTTTCTATGTATTTAAGTATTTATTTATCTATATAAGTATGTTTATCCGTTGCTTAGTACCCATAACACAAGCTTTGCTAAGCTTACTTTGGGACTAGGTCAATTGGTGTGAATTGTCCCATGATATTTATTTATTATTTATTATTATGTGTAAATCAGGTGACATATATAGCAAATGCTTGACTTGATGCTAAAAATGCCAAAATTGCCATAGGTGTTCCAATAGAAATTGAGGGTTGCCCTAAGTAATTTAATACTTTATTAAACAATAAAAGTAGGTACAAAAACAGAGACTAATATTAAAATTAACATAAATAAAACTAACTTAAAATACTAAACAAAAATTAAAACTAAAAATTACAATCTAAATTTGGACCCTTAGGTAGGGTGCCCATCACGCAGGCAGCATTTAATTGCTATAGCAAGTCTTTGTGCGAGAAAGCTGCCTGCGCGAGGGTCACCTGTTGCCTCTCTCAGGCGCTTGCTTATAGCTCCGTGGAGCCCTCGTGCGCCCTTGCCCCACGAACCGAGTGTCTCGACACCGAATGCGACGAACTCGTACTGGGCGCCGAGACACTCGTATTTAATGGCCTTGAGCCGTTCTCGGGTGTCCGCCGCTGCACCGGCACGTCTGCAGGGTTGCCCTCGATTTCCCAAGACTCCCATTATTAGATCTTGACTTGATGCCCACAGGATCACATTAGGCTACACTCTTATAAATAAAAAAACATACATAGAACCTCCTCCTTTTTTGAGGTCGGTTAAAAACTATGTACAAAATTGTAATGTGTATCACGTACATAAATTGATTAGGTAATTTGTTAAAGCAATGTGCCTAATTTAAATAGGTACTCCTGAACTGAATAATAACGCTTAGACACTAAAAATATACTTACGCAAGGATTTTTAAAACTCTACGAGTCTAGATTTAAAGTACTAGCTACCGGTAATTTAATAAATAGGTACCTATTCTGGGCGCGTTTCAAGTCTGTAAGAATTAAACCTGATTTGTTTGGAGTCGGTGCCTCAGCACGAGCCAGCAGGAGTGGATTTCGTCGTCTACCTACATCCATCTATTAAGTATACTATCCCCCTCGTGCTGAGGCACCGACTTTTTTTATACAATATAGGCTTGCGTTTGACCACAGTCAAGCCTGATGGAAAGCGAAGATGAGGCCGAGGCCTACGATGGAGCACGCTTGCCTAGTAAATGCTCATTCACCCTAGACTTGAAAACGGCCAGATTGTAGAGTTCAGGGAACACAGTCGCAGGCAGGGAATTCCACTCCTTAGCGTACTGATGAAGGAAAAGCGAAAACGCTTTGTGCGGATTTTGGGAATACTGACAACGTAAGGGCGGACGCCGGACACCCCGCCTACCTACTTCTGTATGCTTATACCTACTTGAATTGAAAACCACAACATCATTATATTGCGGCTCGTCAACTATTTCTTACCTAGCAAATAGTACAGTACAATAGTCTGGGTGCGGCAAAATAAAATTGTTTTAATGTCACTTTATTTGCGTGTCGTCAATTGTTGCTCTGGTACAAATTGTAAAGAGATTACAGTTCACGAGCCGCAATATAATGTTGTTGTGGATTATAATTCTAAATTAAATGGAGTATAGTATAAGTTTTACCTCACCAAATACTTCTCGATCGGGTTTACGTTAAAATTTCAATTACTATGGAAAGTTTCCATTACTATACAGGGTTATTTTTAATTCACTGACATCCTCTTAACCCTGAATTCCTATCACTCAAACAAATGTTTTTTGTTTTACGACTTTTTAAAATGAAGCACTTTTTTTCCCATACAAATACACAGAGTATCGTAAAAATAAGAGGCAGAATCAAATTTTCAAAACGTTATTACACCAAAAATATTAAGTTATGACAAAAGCCGTAAAACAAAAAACATTTGTTTAAGTGGTAGGAGTTTAGGGTTAACACGTTAACTGCGAAGCGAGGCCTAAATCACCCCTGATGCAACTTCCCTGTGGTGCGGCAAGCAAAAAAGTGAATTTCTCTGTCGTGCGAATGGCATAGCTTTGGTTTGGTCCAGTGTAGGAAAGAGATAAATATATATTTGAGATCACTAAATGGTTCCGGACTCGGTGGTGTACCTACCTTGGTACCGGATGTCTTAGGCCTCGTGCCGCACTGAATTAATATAATTTTAATGCAGTGCGGAACGAGGCTAAAACGTCCCATATCCCCCCTGACCTCGTACCGCACTGAACGCGAGCTTCCCGCGACCAGTGTTGTGCATCACGTCGATTGGAGAGCACGTCCTTTTACAGCGATTATTTGATACTGATTTTTTAATGTTAATTCAAGTTCTAATAAGTGTATTTTTAAAGCCCGAGGCAGAATAAATAGGACAGTTTCTTTTCTACTTCTGGTTGCCTTTTTTTCTATTCTGTGAACCGCATTAAGATTTTCATATACAAATAGAAAGATAAACCTTATGCATAAACCGTAATCCATTATTTTCCAATAATAAGTCTGTAATAGGTGCCTGTTAATGGTATAGAATGGAACGCTTCGTGCGCGAGTCCGACTCGCACTTGGCCGGTTTTTTTTTCTTTATGGCGCCTTCAAGCACAATTTAGATTATTTAAAAAAAATGTATCCTTTGATAGCTTTGTGTTGTTTTGCCAGGTTTTGCCCTTAAAACGATCTAATGAGATATAATTGATCAAAATCGGTCAAGTCGTTGCGTAGTTAACACAGTTTAAAAACGTCGATATTATTTTTCCCATCACTAATCGCAGCGAAAATTTGCCCTATTTCAGTGCGTTACGAGGTGTATAAGATCCCATATTTTGTTTTGCTAATAATTCCTAAACTAGCCATCAGATCCCGGGGCGACGGTGGATTAGGGTTCATCAATTCACTGTCTATATCAATAAGGACCAAAATTCTCATTTATCTTTGATTTCGCGCCAGAAAATGGATTTTAGTCTGTAAAAGGAGGTGGGGTCTAATAGACCGCGTGTCGCCCTAACGTCTGGTCACGGTACGGGCCGATTATACCTCGTGCCGCAGGAACGGAAAGTATGCAAAAATTGGTGCCGCAGCTAACGTGTTAAAAGGATGCTAGTGAATTACAAATAACCCTGTAGATCGAGAAAGTATTTGGTGAAGTAAAACTTATACTAAGCATACTGGTCGACCTGTGGAAGAAAGGATAAGGTCGTGCAGTTCCGAAGCACATCCAGCGAAATGTAGCTTGTAGAATACCGATAGACAAGCTACTTTTAACTAGATTAGTAGAAAGTTATCGCTCTGATCTGATAAGTATCCTTCTCTTGTTGAGAACGAATAGAATTGATAACCTCCTCATTTTTCTCGAAGTTGGTTAAAAGAAATAGGTACAAACAAATATATCGCACTTTTTGATGGCAACTGATAGATGTTGGAAGCTAATTATAATTACACTTCACGTAATTCAATGCTTCGGGCACATACAATAGACTCAAGGCAGTTTAGTACATATTATCTAGCATTCATAATTTTACGAATTGCGATTTACGTGTCGACTGTGGCGGATTAGCACGGGTCTCTATGGTTTCCCACAATTTAATAAGTCATAATGTCTACTACGCTCCATAAATTCCATAATCAACGATAGTCATAAAGTGATTTATTTCTGAAACAGTATTTTCTTCGGAATTGTTATAAAACAAACCTAACCTAAACTACTGCATTCTATAAGATGGCATTTAAAAAGGTCCTGAAGAAAATATTACTGTTTCAGAAATATAACTTATTTTTTAACAATTAAACATCATTTTACGACCGTAAAATGCAAATAGGAAAAAGCCATGTGCAACTAATGAAGTGGCGGAGGAACCGCAACATTTATTTTATTGTTAACAGCACATTGTTAAAGGACATTAAAACAGGTAGGCATGGAAAATCAACTTTTAGGGTTCCGGACCCAAAATGGCAAAACGGAACCCTTATAGTTTCGTCATGTCTGTCTGTCCGTCTGTCCGCGGCTTAGCGCAGTGACTATTAGAGCTAGAACGCTGATAAAATAAAATGTAAAAATAATATTTAGAATAGAATAGAATAATTTTATTTCAGGCTGCATAGGCCCATATACGGGAACGTCTACCCTCTGACTTAAAAAGTGAATGTTCGGACGAAACATTTGGACGCCGACTTAAAAAACTACTTATGGACAAATCATTGTACTCTGTAAAAGAGTATGATATTATCATTATTTAATTGTGACATCTGAATTTGTATGTATTTTTATTCTTTTTGTTTTTATTGTTATTATTTATTGATTATTTGGTCTTATGACATCTTCACATTATGTGAATTAATATTATTCATTTAATATTTTTATGTTGTAGTTTTTAAATTTCTTTGACATTCACACATTATGTGATTTAATATTTTATTGACATTTTTGTTTTATCTCACTTTTATTGTTTTTAATATTATTACCTTTGTGACATTTTAAATTAATATATTATCCATTTATGTTTTTCAAATTCTGTTGACGATCTTTTTGTGAATTCTTTATATTTGTGACATTTCGAATGCTGGATATAATTGTAATTTTCAATCAGAAATAAATGAATCTATCTATCTATCTATCTATCTATCTATCTATCTATCTATAAGAATACCTTAAAGACTAACATACATATTTATATTATACTTAATTAACAACTTAATTACTAGCACGTGAAGTCTGTGACGTGGGCACTTTCGTGGTGTCAGTTAACCGGCCACGAAACCGCCGGTAAGCGGACACCTTTCGGCCAAAACTCTTCTCTTGTGAAGGTTGACAGTTGATCAGTCGGAACCCTCACCACAAATGAATTGAAATTCACGTCATGGCGGGACTCCAACCGCTCAACCCTCAGAGTGAGCTTGGTCTTCACACGCACATATTCCACGATTTAGGGTGCACCTCCCATAGACAAAGTGGGGGTGATTTTTTTTCTCGTCTAACTCTATAGTGTGAGGTATCGTTGTATAGGTCTTTTAAAATAAAACCGACTTCAAAAAACACCCAAAAACTAAAACGCAAAAAATAAAATAAAAATTGAACCGACTACAAACAAAAAGCATAGAAATATCTTTCTTCTAACGGTGAAGCCACACGAGCGTAATTTTGTGAGTCGTGAGCGGCAGAATTTCGGTTCGCGCCATACAATATGCGGGCCATCCCGTGACACTCACATGACACAATGTATGGCGCAACCGAAATTCTGCCGCTCACAACTCACAAAATTACGCTCGTGTGGCCTCACCCTAATCTGTTTGAAGTCGGTGCCTCAGCACGAGCCAGCAGGAGTGGTAGAAAGAAACCCAATAGATAGTACGTACGTAAGTTCGATGGCTAGGTCCACTCCTGCTGGCTCGTGCTGAGTCACCGACTTCAAACAGATTAGGGTGAGGCCACACGAGCGTAATTTTGTGAGTTGTGAGCGGCAGAATTTCAGTTGCGCCATACATTGTGTCATGTGAGTGTCACGTGATGGCCCGCATATTGTATGGCGCGAACCGAAATTCTGCCGCTCACGACTCACAAAATTACGCTCGTGTGGCCTCACCGTTAGAAGAAAGATATTTCTATGCTTTTTGTTTGTAGTCGGTTCAATTTTTATTTTATTTTTTGCGTTTTAGTTTTTGGGTGTTTTTTGAAGTCGGTTTTATTTTTTAATTAAAAATTATTTTATTTTTTGCTTTTTAGTTGTATTTGTATAATTAGATACGTAGGATAAAATCATCAGTTTGACCTCGAAATAAGTTTGTTACAAAATCTATTTTTAATACAAGTTTTTTTTTGCTCACTGTACTTTTTGCCCCTGGTTACCAAAGTACTCATAAAGACGAATCCAACGAGACCAAATTTGATGGGGTTACGTCGTTTTATTACGGAGTTCTTATGGTCACTTTCCAGTTCCATCTTCAGACCCTGGTTACCATCTAGGATCAAAGTACTCGTCAAGACGAATCAAACGAGCCCAAACTCGACGGAGTTGTGTTGTTTTATTGTTGAGGCCTTTGGCCATCTTCCAGCTCCATCATCAGACCCTGGTTACCATCTGGGATCAAAGTGCTCGTCAAGACGAATCAAACGAGCCCAAACTCGATGGGATTGTGTCGTTTTATTGTGGAGTGCCATTGGCCATCTTCCAGCACCATCACCGGACCCTGGTTACCATCTGGGATCAAAGTGCTCGTCAAGACGAATCAAACGAGCCCAAACTCGACGGGGTTTGTGTCATTTTATTGTAGAGTGCCTTTGGCCATCTTCCTGCTCCATCATTAGACCCTGGTTACCATCTGGGATCAAAGTGCTCGTCAAGACGAATAAAACGAGCCCAAACTCGACGGGGTTGTGTCGTTTTATTGTGAAGTGCCTTTGGCCATCTTTCAGCTCCATCATCAGACCCTGGTTACCATCTGGGATCAAAGTGCTCGTCAAGACGAATCAAACGAGCCCAAACTCGATGGGATTGTGTCGTTTTATTGTGGAGTGCCATTGGCCATCTTCCAGCTCCATCACCGGACCCTGGTTACCATCTGGGATCAAAGTGCTCGTCAAGACGAATCAAACGAGCCCAAACTCGACGGGGTTTGTGTCATTTTATTGTAGAGTGCCTTTGGCCATCTTCCTGCTCCATCATTAGACCCTGGTTACCATCTGGGATCAAAGTGCTTGTCAAGACGAATAAAACGAGCCCAAACTCGACGGGGTTGTGTCGTTTTATTGTGGAGTGCCTTTGGCCATCTTCCAGCTCCATCATCAGACCCTAGTTACCATCTGGGATCAAAATGCTCATCAACACGAATCACACGAGCCCAAACATGACGGGGTTGTGTAGTTTTATTGTTGAGGCCTTTGGCCATCTTCCAGCTCCATCATCAGACCCTGGTTACCATCTGGGATCAAAGTGCTCGTCAAGACGAATCAAACGAGCCCAAACTCGACAGGGTTTGTGTCATTTTATTGTAGAGTGCCTTTGGCCATCTTCCTGCTCCATCATCAGACCCTGGTTACCATCTGGGATCAAAGTGCTTGTCAAGACGAATAAAACGAGCCCAAACTCGACGGGATTGTGTTGTTTTACTTTGGAGTGCCTTTGGCCATCTTCCAGCTCCATCATCAGACCCTGGTTACCATCTGAGATCAAAGTGCTCGTCAAGACGAATGAAACAAGCCCAAACTCGACGGGGTTGCGTCGTTTTATTACAGAGTTCCTATGGCCACCATCCAGCTCCATCGTCAGACCAGCTCCATGTTGCAATAATATTGCATTGTCATCCAATTTACACAAACATGCAAAATTTCAATTCAGAAACCGGGAAGTGGGTTAAATTCAACTTGCAAGATTCGACCCGTTGAGGAGTTCCGTTGGCCATCTGTGATCTTCTTCATCAGATCTAGTTTACCAAATGACATTTTCTGAATGAAAATGCTTGACTAGATACTAAAAATTCTAAAATCGTCATAGTTGTGCCTGTAAAATTTGAGGGTTTCCGTCGATTTACCCAAGATTCCATCATCAGATCTTGACTTGGTGTCAATGGGACCACCTCGGAAGTATGTTCTTTCAAACAAAAAAAGAATTTTGAAAATCGGCTTACAATTGGCGGAGATATCGATGAACATACATAGAAAAAAAAAAAAAAAAATATATATATAAACAGTGGAACATATAACCTCCTCCTTTTTTGAAGTCGGTTAAAAAATCATTAAAGTTCGGTACAGACGATTTTTCGATACAGAGATTCGTTTGCAAAATATTCAACTATAAAGTGATTTTTTTGATAAAATCGAGCATCCCCCCCCCTAAAAGCTAAACTGTTGGTATAAAAATTTTGAAACTATGACGGAAGGGGCGGGCCGGTTCGATTTCAGAGCGTTTTGACCGCCGCGTTTTTTTTCATTAGTGTCGACGTAAATATCGCAGAGAGGGATGATGATCAGAGTTAACTTTTTGTATAAATGTGTGGCGGTACCGAGGCTTAGTCTGATTTTATCCAAAGTTGTCGCGATTTATCATTATTTTACAGCAATAATCGAGTGACACTAATGAAATTTAAAAAACGCTGACAAAACGCTCTGAAATCGACCCGGCCATGTTATCGTAGATTATCTCTACACTAGACGCTATAACACCGACGGAACTGACGACCGCTCACTAATTGAACTGTTGACACGTACGCAGGGGGGGCACACTTACATATATCACACTTTCATGCGACTGCAGCGACCTTTGGTGTTAGGTGTTTGACGAAGAACTAAATTAGCGGCCATCTTGGTTGACTTGTCAAACTTGTCAGTTGTCATTCATCGGCCATGGCCATGGCGTACCAAATTGTACGGTCAAGGACTTTAATTGATAGGCCACTTGCCAATGTTCGTATTTTAGCCGTATAATGCAAATCGGGTTTAGCCGCTTATACTTCGTATATGCTGATTTGAATTAGACGGCTAAAATACGAATAGTGGCAATTAGCCTATCTAATACCATTAAACGAGCAATTATTGTATATATATATATATATATATATATATAATCAGGATCTCGGAAACTCGTGTGGAATCGTGTGCGTGTGGACTGGCCAACTCTCAACCCATTTAAATGAAGCGGCTGAGAAAGCTAAAGCACATGAAGTCACAAACAAAATATTAAATCACGTCTCGAATCGTCTTGACGTCCCCAAACATAAGTCAAAATGGAAGTCATAACTTCAAATTCTCATGACAGTTTATTATACAAATAATGCACTCTATGGCGGACAAACAGACAAACCAAGTAAACAAACATCTATTGGTGTCACGGCTGCGGCCGTTTGTTTGCGCGAGTTTGCTGTAATTTTTACGATAATCTCACGTAATACCAATACAAATAAATAAATTATATAAATAAATCATATGGGACAACTATGGGTACTAGGCGACGGATAAACATATATAGGATATAGGTAAATACATCTTATATATATCTCTTATACAGGGTTATTTTTAATTCACTGACATCCTCTTAACCCTGAATTCCTATCACTCAAACAAATGTTTTTTGTTCTACGACTTTTTAAAATGAAGCACTTTTTTTCCATACAAATACACAGAGTATCGTAAAAATAAGAGGTAATCTCAAATTTTCAAAACGTTATTACACCAAAAATACTAAGTTATGACAAAAGCCGTAAAACAAAAAACATTTGTTTAAGTGGTAGGAGTTTAGGGTTAAAAGGATGCTAGTGAATTACAAATAACCCTGTATATAAAATTCTCGTGTCGCGGTGTTTCTTACCAAACTCCTCCGAAATGGCTCGACCGATTTTCATGAAATTTTGTGTGCATATCGGGCAGGTCTGAGAATCGGCCAACATCTATTTTTCATACCCCTAAATGTTAAGGGTGGTTCACCCCTTAATTTTTGACGTGACAACGTCTAATAAATCGATGAACGCCGGCTGCATACAGGAAAAAGAATGACGCAACGTATCTAGTCGGGGTAAGAAAAGGTTCGTCACTTTTCGACTCTATGTCAACGAATTAAGGTCGAAAAGTGACGAACCTTTTTTTACCCCGACTATACATGAGCCGCGAGGTCCAGTTGCAAGAGAGCGGCGAACGCCAGGGTGTACAATGCGGGGTGCGGGGGGGGGGGGTACTCTAAGGCGGAACAAAATTCGCCGGGTCAGCTATTCTAATATATAAAAATCTTGTGTCACGGTGTTGTTATCGAACTCCTCCGAGACGGCTTGACCGATTTTTATGAAACTTTTCTGTATTCGGCAGGCAGGTCTGAGAATAGGTCGTAGGCTATTTTTAGGGTTCCGCACCCAAAGGGTGAAAACGGGACCCTATTGCTGAGACTTCGCTGTCCTTCCGTCTGTCCGTCTGTCACCAGGCAGTATCCAATTGAACCCACAAGTGCTCTATACGAGTTAGTTCCACAAAGTGGATGTATATTTGCGATGCTTAACACTAAACTAATATTGAACCCGCCAGCCATGTCGAGTGCACGCAACCAGCACAACCACGCTCGGCTCAGTCGGTTAACTCACATAGTAGGTAATAATGCTTTGAGCAACTATTGTTGCTAATTTATCTACAGTAATATTATAAAGTAGAAAGATTTGTATTATTGTATGTAACGAATAAACTCAATTATTTTGCCGTTAGAAAGCTAATACATTATCACTGAGTGACATAGGCTACTTTTTACCGCGGGAAAATACCTTTTCTTACGGGAAAATTAATTTATCACGGGTGAAGCTGCGGACGGAAGGCTAGTTTAATTATATTTCAATCAAATTCATTCCTGATGACATTGTTTGAAATCACTTGTCGATATAATAATTATTATTTTATTTTAAGTATTTCTTGTTATAGCGGCAACAGGAATACATCATGTGTGAAATTTTCAACTGTCTAGCTATCACGGTTCATGAGATACAACGACGGACAGTGGAGTCTTAGTAATGGGTCCCGTTTTTACACTTTGGGTACGGAACCCTAAAAAGTACCTACCACCACCTGATGAAACGTAGGGGGATTTAGGCCACTGCATTGACGCTGTCTAGATTAGATTGGCATAGTTTCGTGTTACTTCATAGGTAATGAGAGTAATAAGTTAAGTATCTGCAAGATTGATCACGTACTGGCGGCGTCTGCGACACATTTCGCGTAATTGCACATTGGCTGGTATTAAGTAACACCATTATAGGTATAGGTATCCCACTGCCTTCCTAATAATAAAGAATAAGTATATTGGCTGATCAATATGGAGAAATAGTATGGAGAAATCAGAAACTATGAGAGGTAGCGAAATCTGTTGTTAGGAACCATGGCTTCGATTTCTCGAAAATTATATTATACAGTGTTATTTGTAATTCACTAACATCCTCTTAACCCTGAATTCCTATCACTCAAACAAATTTTTTTTGTTCTACGACTTTTTAAAATGAAGCACTTTTTTCCCATACAAATACACAGAGTATCGTAAAAATAAGAGGAAATCTCAAATTTTCAAAACGTTATTACACCAAAAATATTAAGTTATGACAAAAGCCGTAAAACAAAAAACGTTTGTTTAAGTGGTAGGAGTTTAGGGTTAAAAGGATGCTAGTGAATTACAAATAACCCTGTATTATTACGTATATTAACTTTATTTGACCCGTCACGCGTCCCAGGGACTACGTTAGTCCCTAACTTTTTTTTGCGGAAAATGTTTTAGAGACTACTACTGAAGCCTCTAGGACATGTCCCGCACAAAAAAGTTAGGGACTAATTTTTGTATGGTGGACGAGTGACGGGTTAAACACGGTAATATTTTTTTAGCCAAGTCTACACTGGCGCGTGGGATGCCTGGCCAGCTCTCAGCCCATTTCAATAAATCTTAAGTTTGCTGACTCGGCGTCGCTAATTTTATGTCCACAGGGGAGACGACTTTTGTTTTTTTTACGCGTTTCTGGTGACAGGCGGACGGACGGACAAACAAGTCTCAGTAATAGGGTCCCGTTTTTACCCTTTGGTTACGGAACCCTAAAAGTAAACACGGATCTTGAGACTGCGCTGTCTGCTTATTTTGCGTACATTTATTCAAACCTCCGATATGGTGTGGTTGTGTGGGGAGACAGCACTGATGCCCATCACCTATTTGTCATGCAAAAAAGTGCATTCGAATTCTAGGCAATATATACGTGTCCCAAACACTAGCCGACATTTTTTCATTCGTAATAAACTTCTCACTACATACTACCCTCCATATATATAATGGAAGCGGCAATGTTTGTAAGAAAACACCCACATTTGTTTGAGGTAAAAAAGACACATAGGTAAGACTAGGGAAAAATATAGTAATAAGTTATTGGTTCCGAAAACTAACCTTGCTATGCAAAGAAATGGCCCTTACTATAAATGTATACAGGGTTATTGGTAATTCGACATATTCCCGTTAAGGGGTTATGGGGGAGGTCATTTGCAATTATTTTTGTCCCATAATGCCCTATGCAAAAATGAACCATTTCTGAGATAATTGAAATTTAAGTTTTTTGCAAAAAAAGTCGGAAACGCATCTTCAAAAATTTATTTAAAAAAAAGTTGGCCATTTAAGTAAACTTTTTTAATTATTTTATGTACAAGATAAAATAGCTGTTTTTATGCAATATTAAAAGTATAATTATCTGTACACGTTTAAGAACGCAAGACCAAAAAGTAAAAATAATATGATTTTTTTATAAGGTTGTTCAAAATTAATGGCACAATAACAGAAAATTTTACTACTACATTTGGCGTGCAGATTGTACGGAAAACATGCACGTATTTCTAGCTTTCTATCAAGCTACTAAAACTATCATTTTTGTAAATGGTTGCCAGAAAAAAATAATCACAAAGGACGTAGGAAGAAAATCACGACCGAACATTTCTCAAAATCAACTCATCAATGAAAAATTTATTAAAAAAAAAGTTGGCCATTTATGTCATTTTTTTTTTATTTGGTTGTGTACAAGATAAAATAGCTGTTCTTATGCAATATTGAAAGTGCAACTATCTGTACACGTTTATGAATGCGAGACCAAAAAGTAAAAAAAAAATATGATTTTTATCAGGCTGTTCAACATTAATGGCACAAAAACACAAAAAATTAGAATTTGTTGTTTCAAATTATAAGAAATAAAGAACCTATTTGAAAATAGAACTTCTTAATTTGATAATCTTATAAAAAAATAATTAACTGTGTTTATTTTTCGTAATTATTATGATCCCAGACATAGTAATCTGCTTAGTAAATAAAATGTTGTGCATTAACTAAACGAATTTGCCGCCGATTTTCAAACAAAAAATACACAATGTTTTTTTAATAAGATTATCAAAGTAAGGAGTTCCATTTTCAAATTGCTTCTTTATTTCTTATAATTTGAAATGGAAGTTCTTACAAATTTCGTAGTCAGCGACTGCAACAAATAAGGAACATTTATGAATGGGTATCAAATGTAAATAAAATAAAAACATCGTCGGATTTCAAACTTCATTGTTTTTTTTGTTTCAATTTGGTATTTTACATTAGTTATTGTTGTTAGTTGTATTTTTAACAGTTATTATTGATAGATTCAGTGTGAGTTAATTTAAAAAAATGTTCGGACGTGATTATCTTCCTACGTCCTTTGTGCTAATTATTTTCTGCCAAGCATTAACAAAAATCATATTATTACTTAATAGCTTTTTAGAAAGCTAGAAATACGAACACGTTTTACGTATAATCTGCACGCCAAATGCATACGTAAAATTTTCTGTTTTTGTGCCATTAATATTGAACAGCCTGATAAAAATCATATTTTTTTTTACTTTTTGGTCTCGCATTCATAAACGTGTACAGATAGTTGCACTTTAAATATTGCATAAGAACAGCTATTTTATCTTGTACACAACCAAATAAAAAAAAATGACTTAAATGGCCAACTTTTTATTTAATAAATTATTCATTGATGAGTTGATTTTGAGAAATGTTCGGTCGTGATTTTCTTCCTACGTCCTTTGTGATTATTTTTTTCTGGCAACCATTTACAAAAATGATAGTTTTAGTAGCTTGATAGAAAGCTAGAAATACGTGCATGTTTTGTGTTCAATCTGCACGCCAAATGTAGTAGTAAAATTTTCTGTTATTGTGCCATTCATTTTGAACAACCTTATAAAAAAATCATATTTTTTTTACTTTTTGGTCTTGCGTTCTTAAACGTGTACAGATAATTATACTTTTAATATTGCATAAAAATAGATATTTTATCTTGTACATAAAAAAATAAAAAAAGTTTACTTAAATGGCCAACTTTTTTTTAAATAAATTTTTGAAGATGCGTTTCCGACTTTTTTTGCAAAAAACTTAAATTTCAATTATCTCAGAAATGGTTCATTTTTGCATAGGGCATTATGGGACAAAAATGATTGCAAATGACCTCCCCCATAACCCCTTAACGGGAATAGGTCGAATTACCAATAACCCTGTATTGATCTCTAATAAAATTCCAGACTCAATTAAACAGAATGCAGTTGATAAAATTTTTAAAAATAAATTGAAGGCTTTGCTTATAGAGAAATGTTACTACTCGGTGAATGATTTTTTAACTGACGAGACTATTATGAAATAATAATGTTAAATAACTATAATAATAATTAATATTTTTTTATTTTAATCAAATTTCATGTGTTATTTTAGGACTTAATTGAAATATAAATGTAACGTTTATTGTAATAATATAGTGTTTTGTTAATTAATTATTTATGCATGAGTTCATAACGTTAAAATTATTGTGTGCCCTGTCAGGGTGTCGTGGATTGACTTGAATTTTAAATGTAACATCTTATATATAATATAGCTTCTGCCCGCGACTCCGTCCGCGTGGAATTAGTAATTTGAGCATTTTTTTTTTATCCATTTTGCTTTTTCATGAATTATGGCTCTCCTTAGTTCATCGATATAAAAAAAATCCCCCGCGCAACCCCCCCCTCACCGGCCCCCCACCGAACACCCCCCCCCCCCCCCCGCACACCCGCGTTTACATTCATCACCGTACCTACTCCCAAGTCACTACTTCTAAAAACTGTTCTATAAATTCTTAAAATAGACGTATCTTTCTTATTTGTGAACCGATTCAAATGAAACAAACACTAAATGTTAATCCAAGAAAATACCAACATATCAGTGAAAACCGCATCCTTCTAGGTTAAGCCGTTTCTGAGATTAGCGCGCATAAACGCACAGACAAACAGACAATAATTCTAAAAAACATTGTTTTGGGTTCTATTGCGCTAGTAAATAGCCCTAGTGACAGTTTTTCTCAAATATCTTCAATGTACAGACACCGACTTGTTACAGATTTATTATATGTATAGATGTAAACATGACTTATCAATGAATAAATAAATAAATAAAACGCGGAAGAAAAGTTGTTGGAAAAAATGGATTTTTGACAAACGAGCTAACCATAGAGCAGGCGCTAGAGGTAGTTGAGTATGCAAAATGTGAGGACCGAATTCCACCAATGAATTTGAGTTAAGAAAAGTTCAAAGATTAATAATGTGGATCTTGCCAGTCAATTTTTTGGTCCATTTTTTTCACTCCCTATTTTTACCCCTTATTTTTTAGCTCCTATTTTGGACCTGGGTTCGATTCCCAGCATTGGTCTTTTTTCTGGGGTTTTTTTCTGTGCATCTATATTTCAGTTCGTATTTAGTTTGAAATATATGGTTTTCACGGGATGACCGTAAAATTAATAAAAATGAAGTTGAAAAATAAATACAGAAAAAAGATACTTCATACCTAACTGCCTTATTTTTTTATCTCGTCTAACTTTATACTTAGGTAAATAAGGTGGACCAAAAAATGGACTGAAAAGATCCACATTATTAATCTTTGACCTTTTCTTAACTCAAATCCATTGGTTGAATTCGGTCCTCACATTTTGCATACTTAACTATCTCTAGCGCCTGCTCTACCAGTAAAACGTAAATCATTAAAAACTGGATCTTTGTTGTCGTCTGTTATTATTATCACGACATTTTTATATATTAGAATAGATAAGCCGTTGTGGCCTAGTGGTTTTACCTATGCGTCTCTCAAGCAGAGGATCGTGGGTTCTAATCCCGGCTCGCTCCTCTGAGTTTTTCGGAATTAATGTATGTTCAAAGTTACATTTGAAATTTACCATTAGCTTTACGGTGATGGAAAACATCGTGAGGAAACCTGCATACACCTGCTGTTCCCAATCCGCACTGGCCCGCATGGGAACTACGGCCCAAGCCCTCTTATTCTGAGAGGAGGCCTGTGCCCTGTCGTGGGACGTGTACAGGCTGGGATGATGAAATACATATTAAACACCCAAGACTCGAGAGCAAACATTCGTGTTTTACATACAAATATCTGCCCCGACGTTGGAATCGAACCCTGGACCTCAAGCTTCGTAGTCAGGCTAACCACTTGGCCATTCTGGTCGTCTTTTTATATCTCTATAGATGGCATAAATCAACAACTACAATAAGGGGCTGTTTCACCACCTTATTGTCAAACTACTGGTTACGTAACCAATGAATAAACTAAACACATCTATTTTTTTGCATAAACAAATGTGTAACATTATAATTAATCCAAAAACGGTATTTATTTACGATACTTTGGTTAACAATAACAAAGAAAAATAAAATCACGTAAAACGGATCGAAAAGTGGCGCCAAACCCTTTGACAGATTAACTTTTTTTTTAATGGCGATGTACAAGTTCAGGTAGAACAAACGATTGTGCCACTGAAAAAAAGTCTGTAATTAAAAAATATTACGAAATTTTGGATTTATTTTTAAATACTAAAAGCGTACCTATATTTTTTATTCAAATCTTGATATTTAAATTCTCGTTTGCAATTTAGCATGACTTCTTTCTTTAAAAAATAAAAAATACTTTGATTTATTTTTCTGAAACCGGCTGAAGGGCTCTCCAACCATGGCCACAAAAAAATAAACTCATCATTTCAGCCGAAAGACGTCCACTGCTGAACATAGGCCTCCCCCAAGGCTCGCCAAACAGATCGGCCCTGTGCCATCCGCATCCAATGCGTTCCCGCTACCTTCACCAGGTCGTCGCTCCATCTTGTTGGAGGCCTACCTGCACCGCGTCTTCCGGTCCGCGGACGCCACTCGAGAACCTTTCGGCCCCATCGGCGTCAGTTCTACGGGCGATGTGCCCTGCCCACTGCCACTTAAGTCTAGCGATTCTTCGAGCTATGTCCGTGACTTTAGTTCTCGCGCGGATTTCATCATTTCTAATGCGATCCCGCAGAGAAACTCCAAGCATAGCCCTCTCCATCGCCCTCTGAGTGACCTTGAGCTTCCTTATAAGACCCATCGTTAGCGGCCACGTCTCAGTGCCATAAGTCATCACTGGCAACACACACTGGTCAAAGACTTTTGACTTGAGACACTGCGGTATATCGGATGACAAGATATTGCCAAAAAAATAAACTAACTAATTAAAAAGATATGTGACGGATAAAAATGCTAAATGCCACCTGATCTGATGGTCAAATTAAGAAATAGTTTGTCCGTCACTTAGCGCTAATCAAGACTGGTGAAACAGAATTTTTTATTCCATGTGACAAATAAGGTTATGATCAAGCTAATCCGAACTTTAAAAAAAGTGGTGAAACAGCCCCTAAAGCTAGTATTTTTAACCATTGGACCAACAACACTGCCTTGTGACACGCCCTCACAAGAACACCTTGAACTCTTAAAAGTCAAACAATAAACGTGTTTCCACGGATATAGCAACACGACATGTTAAAATGTCACGTTTTGTTTTATTACACTTCAGTGGTCTTCTGCAAATATGGTGCGATATTGTGAAGAACGCTTATGACAAGTCTTAACTCGATGGAGTAGGAGCTAGTCAAGTGCGCGTCGGTTGCACTTGTACAAGAAGGGTTCCGTACCAACGTTTTTCATAGTTAAAAAACCGGCCAAGAGCGTGTCGGACACGCCCGAGATAGGGTTCCGTAGCCATTACGAAAAAATCAAGTAATATTTTTCTAAGGATTTCGTATGTGTACGGAATCTTCCAAGTTAGGTATCGTCAATACTTTGAAAAAAGCTCGTATCTCAAAATCGTTAATCTAGCAAAGTGAACTTTATTACGCGGGTATCAAGGTTCAGTTTTGTTTACATGCTGATTTGAGATACGAGTTTTTCAAAGTAGTGACGGTATTTTTAATACCTTAGGCTACTATTTACTCTTAAACTACAAATAATTCCCAAGCAATCTTAGCCGCTATAATTTTCCTTGTAAATTTAATATATTTACTACCATTTTGAATTTTTTCAAATTTTTCCACCCAACAGTTTAGATTTTAGAGGGGGGGGGACGGTCGATTTAAATGAAAATTTTCACTTTTAAGTTGAATATTTCGCAAACAAATCACTGAATACAAAAATCATGTAAGCAATCCCCCAATGGTTTTAAAAGAACTATCCAACGATACCCCACACTATAGGGTTAGTCGAGAAAAAAAAAATCACCCCCACTTTACGTCTATGGGAGGTACCCTAAAAAAAATTTTTTTAGTATTTTTTATTTAACCACTTTGTCGGCGTGACTAATATATATATTCATGCCAAATTACAGTTTTCAAGTACTAACAGTCTCTGAGCTTAGGCCGCGGACAGACAGACAGACAGACAGACAGAAGACGGACAGACATGGCGAAACTATAAGGGTTCCTAGTTGACTACGGAACCCTAAAAACGAGCATTCTTAACATTTTTTAAATGCTTTTTATTAACTTGCAATGTATGTAAGTATGTAGGTATGAACGGGAAGTGGGTCAAATTAAACTTCCATGATTTGACCCGTATACATATACATCATGATGATGATGATGTATGTACGGGTCAAATCTTGGAAGTTGAATTTGACCCCCTTCCAGTGGTCTGATTTAATTGAAATTTGGTATACTTATGTAGGTTGGATGACATGCAAGTACAGTCAACAAAAAGTACCTACAGTCAGCGAAAAAGCTTGCGTTGAAAATGAAATTTTGAACAAAAACTTATTAGGAGTCTGCATATTATGTTTGTTTGTTATTTGTAAGACGAATTGCTTATTTTTGCTGGACAGAGAATACTTCTAATGAGATCTTTGTTACCATGAAATGGGTCTACTTTTTCGAAAACCAGGCATAGCACGATACCCTTTTGGGTCATTATCATCAAACATACCCTATGTTGAACACAAACTCTCAGAACGGGAGGGCTTGTGCTGTAGTTCGCATGAGGCCCCAGCGCGGATTGGGAATTTCGCACACTCATTGAATTGCTCTGTAGGTTTATGCATCTTTTGTGTTAAATTCAATTGCATTAATTTCGAATTTGTACATGAATTCAGAAAAAATCAGTTTCGAGCCCAAATTTTAAAGAAAGAAAGAGAATTTGTTTGTTACCAAACTAATGAAGACAATACGCGTGGAAACTCGAAAAAAAATTAAAAAGCGTAGCGGCAAAAGGTTCTTTAACTAAAATTAATTTTCATATTTATTTTCAAACTTTATAAAAGGTAAACCAAAAATATATGACTATTGTCAAGAGGGCGCTATTATTCTTATTTATATGGCAATAGTTCAGTATAGTCGGAACAATGACATCTTGACTTGTCTAAAATATCGAATGGTTAAAATATCGAAAAAAGTGTTAATCGTTTTCTCTCTAATACCGCAGACTTTTAAAGATTTATTAAGTAGCTTATCCTAACATAATGGGTTCTGTACGATGCCGTTTCAACCCTTTAACTTAACTACCTACTTAAATTCAAGGTGCCAACGATTGAAAAAAAATAAAGTTCGACCTTCTACTAAACCTATACCTATGTGGATTTTAGGGACCAGCCTAAGGTGCTCCGTCGGTGGTTAGAAGCTTGGCTGTTAATTACGGGGCACCCTATACATATATGATCGAAGTTGCGCCACATTTAAAATTTCACCTTTATGTTAGTTGACTCTGGTCCTTACGTCTGTAACTCCGCTTTAACGAACCTCTAGCTCAACTGATTCGCTCGGTTCAACCTCAACCCCATGGTCCTCTGCTTTAAATTGTGTGCGGGCCTCTAAATATGGTTTCTGAGTGCCGCATGTTGACACTGCTATGTCCAGCAGTAGGTACTTAGTTTTCGCACTTACGTGGAGAAGGTGACGTCTGCGCCGAGTTTGTTGACATACGCCAAGCATTTGCAGTCACGTGTTGGGACTATTTTTGCATAAGTACCTACAGTCAAGGAAGATGAATCGCGTACCGGGGTTGGAACCTTTTCACAACCAATAGGGATGTTGACACCCAATTTTTATAGATAATGGTACGGACTTAAATTATTTATACACTAGATAGAATGTCGGTAGCAAACACTGCGATAAAGAACGTCCAAAAACCCATTTGACAGCTTCATACGTTCCCCGTGCTGTCACAATGCAGACTGAAGGGGCAAATGACATATAAGCCAACTGTTGGCTCATATATTTCAGGGCGTTTTCATGCCACCTAAGCTCTATCTATAGTGTATAAAATAATCTAAGGGTACGGAACCCTTCGTGCGCGAGTCCGACTCGCACTTGGCCGGTTTTATTTATATACCGTAAGCGACTTGCATCCACCCTGAACCTGCGGCCATCACCAAATCGTCCGTCCATGTCGTTGGTGGACGTCCCACGCTGCGCTTGCCAGTCCGTGGTCTCATTCCAGAACTTTTGGGCCCCAACGGCCCTATGTTCTGCGTGCTATATGGCCTCAGGCCTGCCCATTGCCATTTCAACGAGCTAATCCGTTTAGCTATGTCGGTGACCCCGGTTCGGTGGGAACCAGCTCTAACACTGGATTATTATAGTTACGGCTCTATACAGCGTAAGTTTTGACACACATAAAAATTTGTATGGAACCCTTGGTGCGCGAGTCTGGCTCGCACTTGGCCGGTTTTTTCATTTGAACAAGATATCTCACGACATTTTTTTTTATTAACATGGGCGGTTTCACTTTCGGAAAGATATCATTGCCAAGAAGAATGCCCCGCAAGGAACACTATATTCAGAGCAATCATCATGTCATCCAAAAACTTTGTGCCTTGTCTCATGATGGTGTTGTTCCAGGATCATCAGTGATGGTGGCCCCCCGCGAGCAGCAGGGCGCCCTGATCCCCCAGTTCTACGCCGGCCGCTCCGTGTTCATCACCGGCGCCACCGGCTTCGTGGGCAAGGTCATCACCGCTATCATCACCGTCATTATACCATCATTACCATTATTATCTTTGCCATGGTCATCACTAAAGTCAACAATACCATTATTATTTATGGCCACTACTATAAAAAAAAATATCATAAAATTATCATTATCATTTATTGAATCGGGCGTTACTTTAAGGTCGCCGGTGAGCAAAGTAATTGTGAATTTCACCATTATTATCACCGCGACGGTCATTATTAACGTCAAAATTACTATTATTGTCATCGTCACCAGTAATGCCAGCATTACCATTATTATCATTAAAATTTTTTCCATTTTTATTTGTTATTACTTTCGGCTTTCTAATGTATTTTTCTTAAGGTATAGTCTTGGTATAGTATATAGAATATGTGTAAATAAATTATATTTTACTCTCTAACGTCAAAGTATCATTATTGTCAACTCCATCGCCATCATTAACGTCCAAATTACTGTTATTATTATTGCCATGGTCACCACTGACGTCAACATTACTATTAGTACAGTCGATATGGTCTCCATTCGAGAACTTTTTGGCACCTCTTCGGTCTTCAAACTTTGAACCAATTTAGATGTAATTTGGTATAAAGGTAGTTTAATTAAGTCCCGAGAAAGGATATAGGATTCTAGCGACTACTTACTACCGCCATCTAGTCATACAACATCCTGCATCGCACTATCGAAGTTTCTCTACTCAGCTGCATAAATACAACTTCCAACTTTCATCCATCGGACTTCGATCCCCAGTATCGATTGGATAATCGATATTTAGATTATTTAAATAAATAAAATAAAATAAATAAAATAATATTAGGGGACAATCTCACACAAATCGACCTAGTCCCAAACTAAAAAGCGCTTAAAGCTTGTACTATGGGTACTAGACGACGATAGACATACTTATATAGATAAATAAATACTTAAATACACAGAAAACATCCATAACTCAGGAACAAATATTTGTGCTCATCACACAAATAAATGCCCTTACCGGGATTTGGACCCAGGACCTCTTGCTTCGTAGGCAGGGTCACTACCAACTAGGCGAAAGCGGTCGTTATTTAGGGGGAAAACAATCGATTATCCGGCAACACTACCCCCAGGCATAACATCTGCCTGGGCTGTCGTAGAAGATAAACAAATTGAGTAATTATGACATAGTTCTATAGTGGCCTTGGATTAAAATTGGTCAACTGCTCGACTGTACCTTCAAGCTCAAACTAAGTACCCCGTCTTTATGGTACGTTGTATTCTGTCCAGGTGTTGGTGGAGCGTCTGCTGTTCACATGCCCCGACATAGCACGTCTGGTGCTGCTGCTGCGAGCCAAGAAGGGTGTAGCCCCGCAGCAGCGCCTCCGGGACCTCAAAGAGTCGCAGGTAACCACGCCACACCTGACGAGGCAGACACTACTGAAAAATGCAGGTCATCTCCATTTGACGATCAGATGGCCTAGCCCTTTACCGACGGGTGTCAACTATAGTTGACAGTATGTTTAGTATAAAATAGACTTTCTGTCACTGTCATTAGGTAGAGAATTCGGGTATGTATTACAATACCGAAGTACGAAAGACCGAATGTATTAAAACATCGAATGGGTCAAAAGACCGACACGATTTTTTTCTGAAACCGTTAACTTTTCAGAATTTTTTAAAACGGCATCATACTGAACCCATTAGGTTAGGTTAGGTTTGTTTTATAACAATCTTAAAAAGTTAACGGTTTCAGAAAAAAATCGTGTCGGTCTTTTGACCCATTCGATGTTTTAATACATTCGGTCTTTCGTACTTCGGTATTGTAATACATACCCAGAGAATTCATATTTATTCAGATTGTGCCCGTAGGTAAAGGGCTAGTGGTAAGTGAACTGGACGCGTTCTGCGGTCGCGGTCAGGTCAAATTGAAATCAGCCCGCATTATGTACCTATGAACAACATTGTTTGTCAGATCATTGATTGAATCATTGAATTGAATCATTGATTGTCGGTCTCTATGTAGGTCTATTTTGTATTTATTGATTGTCGGTCTTATATTTATTAATTGTCGGTAGGGCCTAGTGTTGCTACATTTTTAAAATATGTATTTGTTTTAGTAATACGATGAAAATAACACGCGCGGTCTGACCAACCAACCAATCAACCTATGTTGAACCATCGTGCGTCCCCCTTGTCCGATAGTTAGTTGCGTTAGTTCTCTTTCGGCCATCGGACGGAGAACTCGTGTCGCTTACGCTGATGCACGGCTTTGATTCTAGCCGCTCTCACGCACACATACAGGAGTGCATAGAATACCTAAAATCTATTGGCGCCAAAAGCTCGGTAGGGTGACGTTTACGATGCGTCACTGCGATTCCGTACCGTCGCCATATTTTAAGCAGCGATTTTTGGGCGAACCTTAAATTGGATAAGGAATTTTTACTTTGGCTTTAGTGACCCATTTGTTCGTGTCCTCAGGTGTTCGACGTGGTGCGTCAGCGCTGTCCCCAGCAGCTGGACAAACTGGTGGCTCTGGAAGGAGACGTCGGCGTCGAGAACCTGGGGTTGGCTCCCGGAGCCGCGCAGCAGCTCCAAGACGTGAGTACAACCCTGAACAAAGAAATTGTTGTTTATACACGGTGATTTTTTTTAAGGTCGATTCATATCTACAGTTACCGAGCGGGTCAGACACGAGCCTTATCCCTCTATTACCAACCTATCTACCAATGAACCAGACATTTCAACCACTTGGACGGTTAATCAAACACCGACAAAATATTCTTTGCGCGTACTACCGGTTGAAGTAATAGCTGAGAGTGAATTAACACTCTTGTGCAGGTACTTTAATACCTTTCCCACCTACAAACACAGTACTACCGGTAGAAGTAATAGAGCTGAGAGTGAATTAACACTCTTGTGCAGGTACTTTAATACCTTTCCCACCTACAAACACAGTACTACCGGTAGAAGTAATAGAGCTGAGAGTGAATTAACACTCTTGTGCAGGTGCTTTAATACCTTTTCACTTCTCATGTTCTTTAGTACATTACTGCAGCGGCCGCGAAATAGGGGATTGCCGGCCGAGTAGTTATAGATGGCCGAGTGTTAACGAGGCCATCTAGAGATACGAGGCCGGCAATCCCTGTTCGTGGCCAAGGCTTGTATAGAGTTTTTCTCAAACATGCATCATCATCATCATCATCGTCATCGTCATCGTCATCGTCATCGTCATCGATCCATCGATCCATCGATCCATCGATCCATCGATCCATCGATCCATCCATCCATCCGTCTGTCCGTCCGTCCGTCCGTCTGTCTGTCCGTCCGTCCGTCCGTCCGTCCATCCGTCCATCCGTCCATCCACCATTTATCCATCCATCCACGTCGACCACGTCGACCTATTAAACGTCATGGTGCTGTGTCACATAAAACAATAGACGATCACTTTGCTGGCCAAGGCCAGCAATGTTGTATGAAATTCCATTATTGACCTATCGTCTAGGCGCACCTGCAACGTGACAGTTTGTGGCGTATTATAAGGAACATAACGTCAATATTACATAGCATGATTGAGAAAAAAATGTTACTTTAGTCTCTGCATATCGGGACTAAAGCTCTTTTTTGATATCTAGGGATTAAAGTAAAATTTTTTTAATTGACTATGGAAACCCCTAAACTGCCAATCACGGTGTTTGTGAATGGAGGATTATCGCCATTTTCAGTAACTGGGTATAGACAATTTTAAAGCTTTCCACAGACCGAAGCGCGCTGCGGACGCACCGTAGCGCCCTGCGCTCCGGTCTGTGGATGCCTTTAGGGCGTGGAAATAACCTCAAAATGGCTCATGCCTCAAAATTTAAAAAATAATAATTTCGTTAAACACAAAGAATAATTACGAATATTAATCTATTTAATTATAAAATATTAAAGATGAATTCATTTTATTCTGCATGTAAAGAAAGATTTCCTTTAGATTAGGTGTTTTTTAATTTGTTTTTTTTTAAAAGCGCTGTCGGCAAAGCAGTTCCCTGCTCTGACGATAAAATAGCAATCCGCACTGTCGGCAAAGCAGTGCTGGAGTGTACGGTAGATAGAGCAGTTACGTTTGAAAGTTAATATGGCGTGACTTCAAACTAATGCGATGTCAGTTGCATTTAATAGTAAATAGAAAGTATAATTAGTTATAATTTAACAAAGAGTTGGCATATAGAAAATAAACTTAATATGTAGTTTCTTTATTCACGGGTAAGTGTTTCAGTTAACAATATATTTTGTGTGTGAACTTAGTTAGATCAATTAGGTTAATTTATTTGCCGATTCTAATGAATGAACAATTATCATTCTTACATGCATAGTCCAATTAGTTTTAACATAGTCTTTAAGTTAGAATCTGTTGGCTAATTATGCAAGCATTTAAAGCGTCACTTTACAAAAAAATATAAAAGAAAAGAAAAGACAGCGGAATTTTTTTTGCTATTTGAATTTTGAACAGATGTCCATTGCTCGTATTGAGCATACATTGTAAAAAAGTAATTTTGTACGTCGTTTTTTTCCTCGCATTCAAAGTGAAAAGTAGAGTGTTTAACGCGAGACTAAACTACCATAATGACAACTCGCTCGGGTGGCTAAATATCTCGTGTCATTATGGCTTGTTTTAGTCCCTTTTTGAACAATCTACTATTAAGTCACTGCTCTGGAGGCTTTCTATAACATTTGCCTGTAAAATAGTGGGCCTCTTTCGTGGGTATGTTAAGTGAGTTAGAGTACGCTCTAACTCCGCAGTACAGGTATTCTTAACACTTTAATACTCGAATGGAGCCGATATACGACTGATATACAGGTTGTCTTAACGCTACTTTGCTAGTTGGGCGGTTGTGTTACGATAGATATATGAATTCGTTAAAAGAAGCTGTATAGAAGAATATTATTTTGTCTGCCACGCGGCGCGTCTGATACGCACGGCATCTGTTGGTTTGGTATGAATCGACCTTTATTCGGTGATCAGGAGTTGAAAAATAATCCCTACCCAAAATTAAATTTTAGATGAAGGCCTAAACACAGTTTTAAATTTATGTATAATTGTATTAATTTAATCTATTTTAATAATTTATAAGCTATGTTTATATAAAGCGAGTTACCTGCAGTCAAACTGCGGAAGCAGTTTTGCGGGGCATGGTTTAAATGAAAGTGTAACTTTTTATGAATAAATATATTACATACATACATACATACAAACACAGTTGCTTTCCTATGGCGATCCGCGTATTTAATAATTTACCTAAACAGCTTCAAGATCTACCACTTAAAAGACTTAAACGGAAGTGTTTAAATGGCTTAAGGAAAGTTGTTTTTACTCATTAAAGGAATTTATGGAATTTGATAGGCAATAAAAACGACGTAATGTAATGTAGTGATTTTAATATTATTTGGTCTGATTTATTACTGACATAATACTATACTTTTAGATTTTAATTTGTAATGATTTCAAGAAAAAATATCGTAGGTACTTGTTTACATTGATTTATTAATTTTATTTGTTATTATTGATTATTGACATTATATTTATTTTTGTGACATAGTTGCAGTGATGGGTTATAGCTGGGATAAATTTGTTTATTATGTTATTATTGTTAGGGTAGATATTTTTTGTTTGATAATGCATGATAATTGATTTTGTTTGTCCTTTCTCATATTTATAGTTTTACTGTTTTAATACTTACACGCTGCAATGGCGGCAGAACATGTGATACCTCCTGCTGTTATAATATCTTATTACCTACCGTGTTCTTAGTGACTAAAATTTTTGATTTGATTTGATTTAAAGCAATTAAGCCTCTGTTTAACTTAAAAAAAAAATACTATGGTCATACTACATCTGTTGAAGTTAGGTAGTATCGTCAAGTGTCATCGATTTGGCGTTCGACAGGTCTCACGTCAAAGTTTGTTTAAGAAACTGACTCATGTCCAAAGAGTATGGTAATAATAATATTATATGAACAAGAGTGGCAACTCTATGGTCAAATATGCATGCATGGAAGGTGCTGCCGCCCTACGGCTGGCTACTCAAGAACTAATGTGACGTATCTATAGATGTATACCTATCTATATGTATATGTTGGTAGTGACGTACAGCTATAGTTACGCGTAATTTTAATTGATAGGTTAATTGCCACTATTCGTATTTTAGCCGTCTAATTCAAATCAGCATATACGAAGTATAAGCGGCTAAACCCGATTTGCATTATACGGCTAAAATACGAACATTGGCAAGTGGTCTGTCAATTAAAGTCCTTGACCGTACAATTTGGTACGCCATGGCCATGGCCGATGAATGACAACTGACAAGTTTGACAAGTCAACCAAGATGGCCGCTAATTTAGTTCTTCGTCAAACACCTAACACCAAAGGTCGCTGCAGTCGCATGAAAAGTGTGACATATGTAAGTGTGCCCCCCTCATCGATATAGCATCGTATTCTATATCGATGGCCCCCCTGCTCAAGTCTAAGAGGTTTGGGGCCGTGGGGGCCGTCCATAAAGTAGGTACGTCACACATTTTGGGGTCAAGCGATCTGTGACACTAGAACAAAATAATGGCGATTTTTAGGGTTCCGTAGTCAACTAGTTAGGGTTCCGTAGTCAACTAACGATGGGTCTTATAAGGAAGCTCAAGGTCACTCAGAGGGCGATGGAGAGGGCTATGCTTGGAGTTTCTCTGCGGGATCGCATTAGAAATGATGAAATCCGCGCAAGAACCAAAGTCACGGACATAGCTCGAAGAATCGCTAGACTTAAGTGGCAGTGGGCAGGGCACATCGCCCGTAGAACTGACGGCCGATGGGGCCGAAAGGTTCTCGAGTGGCGTCCGCGGACCGGAAGACGCAAAGTAGGTAGGCCTCCAACAAGATGGAGCGACGACCTGGTTAAGGTAGCGGGAACGCATTGGATGCTGATGGCGCAGGGCCGATCTGTTTGGCGAGCCTTGGGGGAGGCCTATGTTCAGCAGTGGACGTCTTTCGGCTGAAATGATGATGATGATGATGATTTTTGTTTTTTGGTAATCTTGATTGTGTGTTTGCAGTACCAAACAAACGTTTTATCTATCTAGGTATCTAATTGGACGATGCTGTGAGCATCACCGGTGTGATCACTGAATTTGTATGCGTGGGAGCAACATTTTATGTGAAGTGTGGTGGGCAGCCAACGTGTTGAAGATAGTATTTACGAGATATACTCCGTTGCAGATCTCTGTGGTGTTCCACTCGGCGGCGACTCTGAAGTTTGACGAGGGGCTGCGCAAGGCGGTCGACCAGAATGTGAGGAGCGTCATGCGCATGCTCGAGTTGTGCGATACGCTCCCCAACATGCAGGCGAGTTGCTATAGTATAAATCTTCCCAGGTGAATTTTTCGCTTCGAGTCATTACATTAAATTTGAACCTTAATGCTATGGCGATACCGTTTGTTTTGAAAGATAAGGGCTCGAGGCGAAAAGTTCACCTGGGAAGATTTATACTATACAAGTGTATATAGTCACAGAATAAGTAATAGTACTTACTAACGTACAGAAGGATCACTCGAACAAAAGTCAACTTTAGGTATAAAAACTTGCCTACTCTTACTGCTTGCACGCGAAATTGAAACTTATCGTGTGATACGAGCATTCATATTCCATTGGGCACCGCTGATCCGAAACCAAGGGCACAGGGTTCCCACTCGCTGATATTTGGTTGGTATATAAATCAATAAAGATAACAGTGGGTATTAATTCAGTAAACTACCTTTAGTAAGTAAGTTATTTATAAGATCGTTTAGAAGTCATTGTTTGTTAAAAAAAACACTGAAAAAAGATGCTTAAAATTACGCGCGACGCAGCTACCGTGCGCACCGAATGCCAAGCGACAATAAAGGCCGGCGGCGCCCACTGACGGCATGGCACGGCGTGGCATTTTATTACTATCAAGTTATTTTGAATCTTATTTCAATGAGTTTAGAATTCATGTTTCTTTATTTCGATACCACGATGCCGCGACGTGCCGAGGGCTGACGCAACGCATAACCATAACCAATAAAGTAACATGAATTCTAAACTCATTGAAATAAGATTCAAAATAACTTGACAGTAATAAAATGTCACGCCGTGCCATGCCTTCAGTGGGCGCCAGCCCTTATTATAACCTACTTACTGCCATACGCCTCCCCGGGACCGGGAGGCGCGCCGGCCGAACATACCTAAACTGCGGAGTGAAACCCCCCTGGTGTAGTGTAGTAAAGTAGCTTGAAGAATCGCCAGACTCATGTGGCAGTGGGCAGGGCACATCGCTCGTAGAATTGATGGCCGATGGGCTAAAAGGTTCTCGGGTTGCGTCCAAGGACCGGAAGACGCAGTGTGCTCCAACATGATGGAACGACGAGCTAAGCTTGCGAGATCGCGTTGGATGCGGATATCACGGGACCGATCTGTTTGGCGAGCCTTGGGGGAGGCCTATGTTCAGCAGTGGACGTCTTTCGGCTGAAATGATGATGATGATGAATAAATAGATGGGTGATGTTCGGCGCTATAGCTAAACCGTTTAAATGAGTCCTTAATCACCTGCCACCGTATCTCTCCCGGCCCCCTTTGCCATCGTGCCCCCAGCCATAAGAATAAATAATAACAATTTTTTCATAGAAATCCAGGATATTGGGATATGAAGGTGTGTACATGAATCAATAATATTTAACTTATTAAAATCAAAACATGATATGTAAAAACACATGGGTCATTGATTCTTAAATGCTAATCTAATCTGTTGTTTATTAAATGCTACAAATTTATTATGACTAATAATCTATGCTAATAGTATAAACCTTGTTTGTTTGGATGTCTGTTTATACATGTGAAGAAAGTAACAATTTATAAGAGAATTTTATCTTGGAAATGTGTAAAATTCCCTCAGGATGCAGTTGAAGTTGGGAACTAAAGCAATATCATAAGTTACAATGAAATAAAAACTTTAGAAACAAACTAAGTATCTCCCTTTTGTTAATTTTAAAATTACAATTTCAAGACTTCTCCAGATATTCATTGGTAATAACAAACAGACTATGAAAATATGAACCATTCGAGTACACATATAATTAAACTTAACTCTGCTTTCAAATAGTTGGTGGCCCCTGGCATCATAATTTATTAAATACCTAGTTTCTTCTTGTCAAAAGTGCATTCTTTATAAGCGCACGCACTTGCGATTTATTTCAGTGACTGATTTTAAAAACTTGAAATACTGGCTGGATTTGGTCATATCTATATTTTTTTGCTTCTATAAATTCGAATTAGTTTCCTGCTATCTTTACAAAACCTGGTAAAAAGGCAGTTAATTTAGTAACATTAGGCAAATTAAAATAAAAAAATAGTAGTAAGTAAATAAGCAAAAACTGTTATTATTTATTCTTATGCCCCAGCCCCTGTACCGCGCGGGCGACGACTCCTTTAAACGGTTTAGCTATAGTACGGATCTTAAACTATTTTATACTGTCCGGGTACATACCTAATTGTCAAACTTTTTTGACACTCGACATCGGATTGAAATGACAGTCTTTGTATGGCTGTGACAGCTGGCTGTTTCCGATACCAATTGTCAGCCCGTGGGTAAATATTCAGCGTTTTTACGGCCTTTTTAGGGTTCCGTAGTCAACTAGGAACCCTTATAGTTTCGCCATGTCTATCCGTCTGTCTGTCTGTCTGTCTGTCTGTCCGCGGCTAAGCTCAGAGACTGCTAGTACTAGGAAACTGTAATTTGGCATGAATATATATATATATTAGTCACGCCGACAAAGTGGTTAAATAAAAAAAACTAAAAAAAATTTTTTTAGGGTACCTCCCATAGACGTAAAGTGGGGGTGATTTTTTTTTCTCGACTAACCCTATAGTGTGGGGTATCGCTGGATAGGTCTTTTAAAACCATTGGGGAGTTGCTTACATGATTTTTGTATTCAGTGATTTGTTTGCGAAATATTCAACTTTAAAGTGAAAATTTTCATTAAAACCGACCGTCCCCCCCCTTCTAAAATCTAAATTGTTGGGTGGAAAATTTTGAAAAAATTGAAAATGGTAGTAAATATATTAAATTTACAAGGAAAATTATAGCGGCTAAGATTGCTTGGGAATTATTTGTAGTTTAAGAGTAAATAGTAGCCTAAGGTATTAAACATACCGTCACTACTTTGAAAAACTCGTATCTCAAATCAGCATGTATACAAGATACGCGCGTAATAAAGTTCACTTTGCCAGATTAACGATCTTGAGATACGAGCTTTTTTCAAAGTATTGACGATACCTAACTTGGAAGATTCCGTACACATACGAAATCCTTAGAAAAATATTACTTGATTTTTTCGTAATGGCTACGGAACCCTATCTTGGGCGTGTCCGACACGCTCTTGGCCGGTTTTTGTAACTCTCGGACCGCTGTCTCTAGTTGCCATTATTAAACTGTATGGCTTAGTAAATATGGGTCACTTTTGATTGACTAATAAAAGTTAGTACTCAGTCCTGGTTAGGTAAGTCCATGGACAAGACAGACTACCTACGTCAATGTGTAATCTTCCCCCTTTCCCCCAGGCGTTCGTCCACGTCTCGACAGCTTACAGCAACGCGGAGCTGTCGACGGTGGCCGAGAAGGTGTACCCTGCGCCCGCGCCGCTGCCCGCCGTACTCGCCCTTACCACGCACGTGGATGACAGCGCGCTCGCCTCACTCACACAACAGTCAGTATCCCGTCACCGTCATTATTTCAGACGAGAGACGCTCACTGTGATGCGAATTTTGGTCGCCAGAGCCTTCGTCATTGCAGAAGAGTAGCTTCCATCGGTATTCTACAGGCTACATTTCGGTGAATGTGCCTCGGAACTGCACGCCTTATTTGTGCCTCGGAACTGCACGCCTTAAGGTATAAGTTGGCAGTTGACTCCACGCAGCAGCGGCAGACGACGTGTCGCTAGCTGCGCGAACTTGTACCTTATTTCTATGAAATTCCCTCCGTAGCTAGCGTAGCTAGCAACACGTCGTCTGCTGCTGCTGCGTGGAGTCGGCTGTTAACTTATACCTTTATTCCACCTGCTCTTTTCTTCCACAGGTCGACCAGAAGTGGGCGGGTAACCACCCTTAGGCTTAGCACGCACTGCGGTTTTTAAAAAGCTGTTCCGCTACCGCAAAAATGTAACGTACGGCATTCTTTATAAGCGCACGCACTTGCGATTTATTTCAGTGACTGATTTTAAAAACGCAACTTGCTACATTTTGATTCGCGGTTTGCAACCGCGCGTTTTTATGTATCCCATACTTCATGTACGGCAGCGCCCCCACTGCGGTTCGTAAAAAGCGGTTTTTTCGTCAGTTCGGCTCAGAGAGCGGAGCAGTGAGGTGTGTGTTGTGCGCTGCATTATGTCGTCGGAGTCAGATTACCAGTGACGAAATTATTGTACCCGGAGCCGCTACTTATTTCTCACAATTCACACCACAGTTCTCAGATAAATAATTTATCTAATTGAAATTAAACTTTTAAATTGTATTTTTTCTTACCTCAGGGTTACAGACAAACGCTCCTCTGGTGATATAGCTTTACGAAAGCTTGTATTATGAAATTGTAGATGTGGGCCAACCATTCGCAATAATTTATCAAAACTACTAATTGACATCCTGTATAGTAGTTAAAAAATTTGTCTTTGTTGTTTCGTACATCACTGTACATTTTACAAAAATATCCCTTCAAATATCTTTGATCTGTTAGAGGATGCACCCAGTACTTATGTTGGCGAAGACATTTTCTATTTTTTTTATTTCTTAAAACTAAGGCCACAACACATACTGCTCTGAGGAAATCCATTGTCATACTGAACGTGAAAACCGCGGAAACGCAACCGAAGTGCGAGTTCCTCCGCGGTTCGGCGTTTTCGGCCAGACCGCAACCGCAAGAAAAAACCGCAGTGCGTGCTAAGCCTTACGTTGTCAGTATTCCCAAAATCCGCACAAAGCGTTTTCGCTTTTCCTTCATCAACGTACGCTAAGGAGTGGAATTCCCTGCCTGCGACTGTGTTCCCTGAACACTACAATTTGGCCGCTGTTAAGTCTAGAGTGAATGAACATTTACTAGGCTGAAGCTTTCCATCAGGCATGATTGTGGTCAAACGCAAGCCTATATTGTATAAAAAAAAAACCGTTTGTCTGTAAAAATGAAACCAGGCGGTCACCCGTCCAAGTAGGTACTGACCGCGCCCGACGTTGCTTAACCTCGGAGATCGGACGAGAATCGGTGTTTTGTCAAATATCTTGAAAACGGTGCATCCTAAGGCAAAATCAATGACATTTTCATCCCCCTTTGGAACCGCCCCCTCCCCCTCCCCCTCCCGCACCCCGCATTGTTACATTCTGGCGTTCGCCGCTCTCTTGCAACTGGCCCTCTCTGCTCTGTACGTACATGTACTTACACGTAACGTTACATTGCGTCATCCTTTTTCGTGTATAATTAAACCGCAATCTGAACGGGACTGTCAGAACTGTCATTTCATACATATTTTGACGTAAGCATATAGAATTACTGTCAACTCCAATCCCTTTCGAGGCTGCGTTTCCACCAGAGATGTGCGAGGATGTGTTGCGAGGGATGTGTCTGTCATGAACCATAGAAACACTTCATTCACTTAGGACCTTTTAAATGAAGTGTTTCTATTGGTTCATGACAGACACATCCCTCGCAACGCATCCTCGCACAGCTCCGGTGGATACGCAGCCTAAACTCGCCCTGATAATATGCAGCCGGTTTCATCGATTTATTAGACGTTGTCACGTCAATAATACCAACGTGGTTCGCAGGTATATATCTCCGAAGCCCAACACGTACACGTTCACCAAGGCCCTGGGGGAGTGTGCCGTGGAGCGCCACGGGAACACGGGCTATCCCATCGCCATCTTCAGACCCACCATAGGTGAGTTGTTGAAGGTTTTGAAAACTGCTCATTTCATTAGGAAAGGAAAAGGAGGAGGTACCTCAAAAGGAAAAACCGGCCAAGAGCGTGTCGGACACACCCAAGATAGGGTTCCGTAGCCATTACGAAAAAATCAAGTAATATTTTTCTAAGGATTTCGTATGTGTACGGAATCTTCCAAGTTAGGTATCGTCAATACTTTGAAAAAAGCTCGTATCTCAAAATCGTTAATCTGGCAAAGTGAACTTTATTACGCGCATATCAAGGTTCAGTTTTGTTTACATGCTAATTTGAGATACGAGTTTTTCAAAGTAGTGACGGTATGTTTAATACCTTAGGCTACTATTTACTCTTAAACAACAAATAATTCCCAATCAATCTTAGCCGCTATAATTTTCCTTGTAAATTTAATATATTTATTACCATTTTGAATTTTTTCAAATTTTTCCACCCAACAGTTTAGATTTTAGAGGGGGGGGGACGGTCGATTTTAATGAAATTTTTCACTTTAAAGTTGAATATTTCGCAAACAAATCACTGAATACAAAAATCATGTAAGCAACTCCCCAATCGTTTTAAAATACCTATCCAACGATACCCCACACTATAGGGTTAGTCGAGAAAAAAAAATCACCCCCACTTTACGTCTATGGGAGGTACCCTAAAAAAATTTTTTTTAGTTTTTTTTATTTAACCACTTTGTCGGCATGACTAATATATATATATATTCATGCCAAATTACAGTTTTCTAGTACTAACAGTCTCTGAGCTTAGCCGCGGACAGACAGACGGACAGACATGGCGAAACTATAAGGGTTCCTAGTTTCGGCCCCTAAACGGCCATTGGAGTGCACTAGGAACATCTACAAAATTGCTATTTGATTTCTTCAGGCATTTAATCTATAGCCTCAAATGTATCAAATGTCATGACATTCTGCTTTTTACTGTAACCCTTGTATTTCGTACATACATTAAACCTTTTTATATAATTTTGGGTTTTATTAACTAAAGCCACGTTATGTTATAAAACACTACGGAACCCTAAAAACGGAACCCTAGGATCACTTTGTTGTCCGTCCGTCCGTCTGTGAAGACCCTTTTTCTCAGGAACGCGTGGAGGTATCAAGCTGAAATTTATATCAAATACTTCAGGTCTACTGTCCCTTGGAGCTGTGAAAAAATCAAACTTCTAAGCCAACGCAATCAAAAGATACAGCTATTTATGCCGCAAATTGTCGACACTCGCAAGGGAATCAAAACCTACAGGGTACTTCCCGTGAACTCAGAATCTTGAAATTTGGTACGAAGCAAGGTCTTATAGCACAGATAAAGGAAAAATTGCGAAAAGCATAAATTTTTTCGTCTGTCTGTCTATATCAATAACCAATCTACAATGATTCCACACTGCGCACATTTTGCTTAGGAGCAGGGGTCTGTTAAGACTGGATGTTCATAGATACATATAAATTTGTAAGGAAGCCTCGGTGCGCGAGTCCGACTCGCACTTGGCCGGTTTTTTTTAATTTACCATTAGTCATTATATGTAATGGCGATGGAGAGGGCTATGCTTGGAGTTTCTCTGCGGGATCGCATTAGAAATGATGAAATCCGCGCAAGAACTAAAGTCACGGACATAGCTCGAAGAATCGCTAGACTTAAGTGGCAGTGGGCAGGGCACATCGCTCGTAGAACTGACGGCCGATGGGGCCGAAAGGTTCTCGAGTGGCGTCCGCGGACCGGAAGACGCAGTGTAGGTAGGCCTCCAAAAAGATGGAGCGACGACCTGGTTAAGGTAGCGGGAACGCATTGGATGCGGATGGCGCAGGGCCGATCTGTTTGGCGAGCCTTGGGGGAGGTCTATGTTCAGCAGTGGACGTCTTTCGGCTGATGATGATGATGATTATATGTAATTTATCATGAGCTTTACGATGAAGGACAACAATGTGAGGAAACCTGCATAGACCCGCGAAGAAATTCAATGGTCTGTGTGAAGTTCCCAATCCGCACTGGGCGCGCGTGGGAACTACTGAGGAGATACCTCTGAAAGGAGCCCTGAGCCCTGCAGTGGAACGTATATCGGCTGGGATGATGATGATAGTTCCATTTTTAAATTTCCGGAGCCAAAATGGCAAAAACGGAACCCTTACAAGTAGTTTCGCAATGTCTGTCTATCCGTCTGTCTGTTTGGCCGTCCGTAGCTTAGCTTAGAGTCCATTAGTGCTCGAAAGCTGTAATTTTGCATGAATATACGCTCTTAGAGATTTGTTCAAATCTCTACAGGGTTATTTGTAATTCACTAGCTTTGATCAATTATAACTGAAGAAACACATTGCCGAACAAAATCCCCTTCAAAAAATGTCCGAACTTTTTTATTTGTTTGCATAACAATTAAAATCATCACCTACACAGAAATTTGAACCTAGTCTTTTCTTGATTACAGTCGAATTTCGGTTGACACTTGACAGCTAAACTTGACAATTTCACGCAACGTACTGAGAAAAAGAAGGCCACTTTTATCAAAGTGGCGCTCATTTGGCTCGGACATTTTCGGGCGCGCGACTGTGGATCTACAGTTATAATTGATCAAAGTTCACTAGCATCCTTTTAACCCTAAACTCCTACCACTTAAACAAATGTTTTTTGTTTTACGGCTTTTGTCATAACTTAATATTTTTGGTGTAATAACGTTTTGAAAATTTGAGATTTCCTCTTATTTTTACGATACTCTGTGTATTTGTATGGGAAAAAAAGTGCTTCATTTTAAAAAGTCGTAAAACAAAAAACATTTGTTTGAGTGATAGGAATTCAGGGTTAAGAGGATGTAAGTGAATTAAAAATAACCCTGTATATTGGCCATTTCCCATCACACTAAATCCGCGCAAGAACTAAAGTCACGGACATAGCTCGAAGAATCGCCAGACTCAAGTGGCAATGGGCAGGGCACATCGGCATCGCTCGTAGAACTGATGGCAGTTGGGGCAAAAAGGTTCTCGAGTGGCGTCCGCGGACCGGAAGTCACAGTGTAGGTAGGCCTCCAACAAGATGGAGCGATACCTGGTGAAGGTAGTGGGAACGCATTGGATGCGGATGGCGCAGATCCGATCTGTTTGGCGAGCAGAGGATGACTTTCGGCTGAAATGATGATGATATAGATGATACATTATACTTACTTACCTTGTTCCCAGTGACATCAGCCCTCCAGCACCCATTCCCCGGCTGGATCGAGAACTTGAACGGCCCGACAGGCGTGGTGGTGGCCATCGGCAAAGGGGTACTACACGTGATCCGCTGCGCATCACACACCAATGTCGACTTCCTGCCGGTCGACATCTCTGCAGACACACTCATTGCCGTCGCCTGGGAAACGGCCATCGACAAGTAAGACAATGATGATTGTTTCCAGGTCTAAGGGCTATATCTCACCGGAACACCACGGCGGCGCAACCAAATCAGTCTCTGCCACCAACAAAATGTATACATCTCTATGGAGGGTATCTCACCTGGCGTCCACTTGGTTGCGCAACGGATTTGGCGGCGCAACCAGCATAGACGCGTGCATGCAACATTACTGGCCGCGCCACCACTAATTTAGGGCTATATCTCACCGGGACACCACGGCGGCGCAACCAGTCGCGCTGCCGTGGTGTCTAGGTACCAAACTAGCTTCCAAAACCGAGCCAACAAAAGAGACACCAGACTCGCCGCAGTCTCAAAATGGACGTCGATGAGATAGTTATGCTGATGCTGAAGGGGCGTCGCTGGTGGCGCGACTGGCAGCCGAGTGAGTGAGATAGAATACAGCGCCATACTAATTAGTGGTGGCGCAACCAACGTGGCGGCGCGACGAGTATTGTTGCATGCACGCGTCTATGCTGGTTGCGCCGCCAAATCCGTTGCGCAACCAAGTGGACGCCAGGTGAGATAACCTCCATAGAGCTGTATACATTTTGTTGGTGGCAGAGACTGGTTGCGCCGCCGTGGTGTCCCGGTGAGATATAGCCCTTAGAGCTGTCAGTACCAGCAACTACAAACGGTTGCTGTTGGGTGACCTGCAGTTTCAATACAAAATTCAGAGCGTTCGGGTTGAAATCTAACCGCAATATGACCTCTCGTGCCGTTGATCTCGACTACTCCAAGCATTCCGCCTATGGAGGACATTAAGTACACCTAATTAAATACTACAAGTATCTATAGGGCTTCTACCACTCCTACTGACTCGTACCTCAGCACCAACTTCTAAGATTGGTAGAAAGATACTTCATTATTTTTGCTTTTTAGTTTCTGGGTGTTTTTTGAAGGCGGTTTTTTATTTTCCAGACCGAATGAGGTGCGGGTGTACCACTGCAGCACAGTGGAAAACCCGACGACGTTCAAGGCCTTCGAGAAGGTGATTCGGCGCGCCGTCACGCAGGACCCGTTCGACAAGGCGCTGTGGTACCCCTCGGGAGCCGCCGTCGAGTCTAAGTAATCATACTCTTACTAATACTATACTAGGTGCCAGATAACGCTGCCTAAAAGTTCATTGCTACGAAAAGGTAAAGAACCTTTGGCAACCATTTTCGTACTTAACTTAATTTTTAATTTAACATTTTGTTAATTCGTCGAGCTGAATTATTGCTGATATAATACAGCCGCCCCTCGCACACCCGCCCTGCTCGCACGTGGTGGGATTTGCGGGGGGGGGGGGGGCTTGAGGGGGGGGGGGGGTGAAGATAGAAAGAGAGAGAGAGTTACGTTTGGTCATATAGATGGAGCTATAGAAGTTTTACTTATGTGTAATCTAATAGTGAGAAAATGTTGACAATTTTTGCAATGACCGCAAGTGAACTCGACCCTGTACCACGATAACCGCGTAAAGTTGATTTAGCGATAATGTTCATGCATTTAGCGACAGTCGTTTTTAAACTTGAGATAACATAATACTTGAGGAGTAATGAACTTTTAGGCAGCGTTATCTGGCACCTAGATAATGCTCTTACTCATAGTAGTATTCACACCTTTACTCGTACTAGTATCCATACTCATACTATACTTCATTTAATTTAGAATGAGAAACCACAACAACATTATATTGCGGCTCGTGAACTGTAACCTCTTTACAATTTCTACTAGAGTAACAATTGACGACACGCAAATAAAGTGACATTAAAACAATTTTATTTTGCGGCTCCCAGACTATTGTACCACAGAATATATAATAGTACTGACGTACAGAATGGAAACGGTCCGCCCCGCACCGATTCGAATTACCCCACCCCTCAAGGCGCAGATAGCCGGAAACCGCCAGAAACCAGAAGAGTGCGCGCGATGTATGTAGGCGTACGCGTGTACAGACGTCGTCGTGCTTATGTAGATTCAAGAACGCGTATTTGTACGTCGTGTCCGCCGCGTGATTGTACTGTACAGTACTATTTGCTAGGTAAGAAATAGTTGACCAGACGCAATATAATGTTATTGTGGTTTCTCATTCTAAATTAAATGAACTATATTGTCCTTTGGCGAAAAGGGAATTTTGATAGTACCCGACGGCGTGCCCAGCGCGGTCAATAACACTGAATCAAATACGGTGTGCCGCGCTGCCGGTGTGTCACCGTATATTTGATTCAGTGTTATAGAGCGCGCTGGGCACGCTCCCTCGCCGCCCCGCGCTCCCGGTTCGTGGTGGCATTTGTTCTAACCATCCTTCTTACTCTAAGGCCGGGGCCGCACTGGTAAGGCGACCGGCGACGCGACAAGAGCGACTAAATCAAACATAGATCGAGTTATGTGAGCGGCCGCAGCGGCCGCAGCGGCGACGGCGACTAAATCAACTATGTTTGATTTAGTCGCCGTCGCGTCGCGTCGCCGGTCGCCTTACCAGTGCAGCCCCGGTCTAACGGTTGCTCACTCTTACTGTTGTTTTGCCTTTAGGTGGGCATATCTGTCGATGGAGTTTCTAACGCAGAAGGCGCCTCTCTTCTTAGCGGATCACTGCGCAAGATTGCTCGGCATCAAAACGCAGTGAGTAATTGTTATTCGGTACGCTTTGTATTTCGTGTATTTTTGAGGGAAGGTAAATCTTCTTTCTTGAAAACTTTCTTCTCTTCTTTTTTAACCCCCGACACAAAAAGAGGGGTGTTATAAGGGTAGGTAGGTACGTATCAAAATATATAAAGTTTAAAAGTAATTATTCGTTTTAAACTTTAATAAAATAATAATAAATACTAGGGGACAATCTTACACAAATCGACCTAGTTCCAAACTAAGCAAAGCTTGTACTATGGGTACTAGACGACGATGAACTTTCTTATGTAGATAAATAAATACTAAATACATAGAAAACATCCATGACTCAGGAACAAAAAAATATTCGTGCTCATCACACAAATGAATGCCCTTACCGGGATTCGAACCCAGGACCTCTTGCTTCGTAGGCAGGGTCACTACCAACTAGGCTAAAGCTGTCGTCAATTATCAAGGAGATGTGGTTATTTACGGTTACCTATCATATTCTCGAAAAGCTCATTTCCGAATATTAAAATTCCGAAAACGAAACTCCTTTTTTTCATTTTCCAAATTATTGTTTGACCGAAATTTTATTTACCATATTTTCTTTTCCGAAATGTTTTAAAATCCATTTTTTTATTTGTCAAATGATTCAAAATCCAACTGCATGAAATTCCGTAGGATCATTTGCCAAATATATATTTATTCCGCAAAATTATTATTCCGCAAAGGTCAGGGGTAAAAAAGGCGACCATACAATTATGTGTGGGGCGTAATATTTATTTTGTTGTTTAATGTTGCCCAAATATTTTATTGAGTTTGCTATGTGGGTAGGAGGTTTTGTAGGTGGTTATAAAAAAAATAACTAACACCAAAGGCTAATGTGGGAGCTTCGCTCCGCTACGCTCCCGCATTAGCCTTTGAACCTAATCTATCCGAGTCGCTTCCGCTCCGAACCGCCTTGCTCGCTCGCTTCGCTCGCTCGCTAAAAATTAAGCAATGTTGTCTTACTCTGATGTTAGGTTAGGTTAGATTATGAAAATATGGCAACTGATTAGGTTGGCAAATAAAAAAATGGATTATTGTAATTCGGGATTTTGAATTTGTTGGCAAATAAAACTGTGATTAAATGAATTTTAAAAAGTCGGAGAACCGTTTTCGGATAAATGAAATTCGAGTAAAGGAGTTTCTAAACATCGATAGGTTCCCCTTATGTACATTCTTTTGGTTTCTTATGTAATAGTTACTATTTTTAACCGACTTTAAAAAAGGAGGTGGTTTGTGTGTGTAGTGGACCTAGTCATCTACCTCAACTACATAAGTAAGTAAGTACTATCTGTTGGGCTTCTACCACTCCTCCTGGCTCGTGCTGAGGCACCGACTTCAAACAGATTAGTAGAAAGATATATTTTCATGTTTTTTATAGTCGGTTCAATTGTAATTCCATAAATTCTTGTTAAGTTTCTGGGTGTTTTATTTTAAAGTCTTAGATTATTTATGCACTAGATAGAGCTTTGCTGGCATGGAAACGTCCCGTAAAAATATAAGCCAACAGTTGGCTTATATGTCATTTGCGTCATTTGCAGGGTTGCCAATAGTAATATGCTAAAATCCCCAAACGCATTGTCGAAATTCCCCACGTGTGGGGAATGAAAAATTATGTGGGCCGAGTGACTTAGTTTAGAGCTGTTGCGAATAATAAAATTGTAGGAAATTAATCAAGACTAGCAGAAATTTGATGTCAAATGTCGCGTATTTGTGTTCATACTTAAAATTACTTCATTTTCCCCGAATTGAAGCTCTCCCCACATATTCCCCAATGAGCTTCACTTTCCCCACATTTTGGGGAATGTGAAATTAACTGGTATCATTAAGCACGCACAGTGTCAACCGGAATGACGTAACGCGAGTAATGATGCGCGCTAATCTCAGAAACGGCTTAATCTAGAAGGATGCGGTTTTCACTGATATGTTGGTATTTTCTTGGATTAACATTTAGTGTTTGTTTCATTTGAATCGGTTCACAAATAAGAAAGATACGTCTACTTTAAGAATTTATAGAACAGTTTTTAGAAGTAGTGACTTGGGAGTAGGTACGGTGGTGAATGTGAACGCGGGTGTGCGGGGAGGGGGGTTCGGTGGGGGGTCGGTGAAGGAGGGGGGGTTGCGGGGGGGGGGGTAATTTTTTTTATATCGAGGAACTAAGGAGAGCCATAATTGATGAAAAAGCAAATTGGATAAAAAATTCATACTATAGCTAAACCGTTTTGTCGTCATACCCAGCCCCAGTACCGAGCGGGCGAGGACTCATTTAAACGGTTTAGCTATATTAGGGTTATACACTGTAAATATACGAAAGCTGTCCTTTCTGTCGACATAAGACTCCGAGTAACCCTTGCCATGTCTACAAGGAGCGACGAAAACAAAAAAATGTGTAGGTATGATCCACAAACATCTAAACACCTCTTCATTCCTTGAGACGCCTGCAAAACTTTTTTCCTATGCGTACAAAAATTACCTTTGCCCTTTCTCTACTTTTGCCCCTTCTCGATTATGGTGATATTGTGTTTCTTGACTTGAGGGAGGAGCTGCTTGACAAGCTTGAACGACTGCAAAATGTGTGCGTTCGATATGTGTTTGGCCTGCGAAAGTACGACCACGTCTCCCATTTTCGCGAGCAGCTGCACTGGCTGCCTATTAGGCGGCGGAGAGACATTCACATTCTGTGTCTTCTTTTTAATGTATTATTTAATCCTTCCTCTCCCTCGTATCTATCTGAAAGGTTTAGCTACTTGGCCACCGGAAGCGGGCACCGTTTGCGGTCCAGCTCCAAACTCACACTTGCCTTCCCGCCGAACACGGCGCGTTCTTACGCTAAATCTTTCAGTATCCATTCCGTGTAGCTGTGGAACGAGTTACCTTTGCTCGTTAGGGAGTCCCCGTCTGTGGCCTCGTTCAGGGAGAGGTTGAAGAAACTGTGGAAGTAGGGTACTTAATCGTATTCTTGTTATTTACATGTACTGTTTTTCCATATGTGTGTATTTTGTTCTGTGTTAAGTTAGGTATAATTATATTTGTCGTAGTCACTTATTGTTGTTTATTTTGTGTATTTATTTATATGTTATATTTTTCTTTCTTTTCTCTGTACATAAATTACTGTTTGCCTATCTTTTTTTTTTAAGTTTTTCCTTTCATGCTAGGTTAGCTTGAAAAGATCCCTTTTAGGGATAAGTTCGCATTTGTACTCTTTTTGTTTTGTTGTTTTGTATTATTTTTGTGTTTTATGTACAATAAAGTGTTTACATACATACATACATACATACAATCATGACGAGTCTTATTGTTGAAAACACTTTAAAGTTTGATTATTTATGCACTAGATGGAGCGTCATTAGCAAACATTGCGATACAAAACGTCCACAAATCCATTTGACAGCTTCATATTACGATCGCGTTACGTCATTCCGGTTGTCACTGTGTGCGTGCTTAATGATACCAGTTAATTTCACATTCCCCAAAATTTGGGGAAAGTGAAGCTGATTGAGGAATGTGTGGGGAGAGCTTCAATCCGGGGAAAATGAGGGGATTTTAAGTATGAACACAAATACGCGACATTTGTCATCAAATTTCTGCTAGTCTTGATTAATTTCCTACAATTTTATTATTCGCAACAGCTCTAAACTAAGTCACTCGGCCCACATAATTTTTCATTACCCACACGTGGGGAATTTCGACAATGCGTTTGGGGATTTTAGCATACTTATTACTATTGGCAACCCTGCAAATAACGCAAATGACATATAAGCCAACAGTTGGCTTATATTTTTTCGGGACGTTCTCATGCCGCCGAAGCTCTGTCTAGTGCATAAATAGACATTCCCAATTGTGATGTGTTCCAGACAGAGCCTGATCACTGTTGGGCAGCGTGTGTCAGCCATGAACAGCGCGCTAGAGTTCTTCTCCACGCGCGAGTGGCACTTCGAGACGGGCCGCATGCAAGCGCTGCGCCAGCGCATGTCGCCCGCCGACCGCCTCGTGTACAACCTGGACGTGGCCACCATCCAGTGAGTCCGTGTGTAATACACGCTGTGTATACTGCGCGCGCGGCAGTAGACATGTCCGAAATTACATTGTATGATATGAGTCGAATGTTTTTGGAAAATCGCCAAAATCACTTCAGTAATGGACGCTACCTCGCTTAACAAATTCGAAGCCACGGAGGCGCAACGGGTTCCCAGCTTATTTGAGATAGATATTTAGAGTCAGACCAAGATAAGTCTGCAACGTTTTTGATAGCACACGTAGTGGGTCTATAATTTATTTATTCATTTATTTCAAACATGTAGTTCATATCAGGTTAGTTAATTAATGACTTAATGGTTAGTTAATGACTTCCATAAAATTTTTGTTCCGAATTTTCAAGCCCAAAACGTTTTCTGTCATAATTTTTCTTCGTCATATTATCGGAAGTCATAATATTAAGCAACATAAATTGGAGTTACGATTTTCTTAAGTCATAATTATTTTAAGGACTAAATAAGTAAAGTCATATATTGTAAGGACTAAATAAGTAAATCCATATACAGGGTTATTTGTAATTCACTAGCATCCTTTTAACCCTAAACTCCTACCACTTGAACAAATCTTTTTTGTTTTACGACTTTTGTCATAACTTTGTATTTTTGGTGTAATAACGTTTTGAAAATTTGAGATTACCTGTATTTTTACGATACTCTGTGCCGTGTATGGAAAAAAAATGTACTCCATTTTAAAAAGTCGTATAACAAAAAACATTTGTTTAAATGGTAGGAGTTTAGGGTTAAAAGGATGCTAGTGAATTACAAATAACCCTGTATTTCATACTAAATACAAACTGAAACATTTCATGGGATGACCGTTAAAGTAATTAAAAATAAAGTTGAAAAAATAAAAAATAAAAATACAAAAAGATACTTCATTAGAACTTGTTAAAGTTTGGCTTAGTAGCGACATCTCTTGTCCGTGAGCAGATAGTTCCGAAGGAGTGTTGAAGTCTCTCGATGAGGATGTAAACATAGATGGCGCTGTATCACTGCTATATAATTAAGTGATTATCTAACAGATTGAGATATGGCTGCACGGATGTATGGGAAAAATTCGTATCTAAACTCCTGACCAATGGTGGTGTAGGGGTATGGCACGCGGCACGGAATGCCGAGGACCTGGGTTCGATTCCCAGCGCTGGTCTTTTTTCTGGGGTTTTTTTCTGTGCATCCATGTTTCAGTTTGTATTTAGTATGAAATACATTGTGAATTATTAAATTATGGGAAACCAATACCCAAAGTTCCCAGTCCGCACTGAGCCCACGTGGGAACTACAGCCCAAGCCTCTCATTCTGAGAGGAGGCCTGTGCCCTGCAGTAAAACGTATATGGGCTGGGATGATGATGATGATGAACGGGATCCCGTTGGTGGCACTTGGAGAAGTCGTCTGACAGCCGGCAGCGCATGCGAACTTTATCTATTCTGGCGCAGACTCAAAATGAGTCTTAAGGCCACAACAAACGGACGCCGACGGAGCGTGCCCGGCGCGGTCAATAACACTGAATCAAATACGGTGTGCCGCGCTGCAGGTGTGTCACCGTTATATTTGATTCAGTGTTATAGAGCGCGCTGGGCACGCTCCCTCGCCGCCCCGCGCCCCCGTTTTGTGGTGGCCTTTGAATATAAATGCTTGTGTAATGGCGAGTTTAGAGTCTAGTGCATGTTGTATACATTGCGAGCCCGTAAAGCGAACTAGTTTTTAGTAGTGGTATAGCCATGTTGTAGCTAGCCGCTGCATCACGAATGGACCGGCTCGTCCGGGGCAGTACACCCTCTCACAGAACACCGGCGTGAAGCAGCAGTGCTCCTGCTGCGTTTCGTACGGCCAGTGAGAGCGCCGGGGGCTCAATACCTCTCCCCCGTCCCCCTTCCCTATTCCCTCTCCTTTTTTACAGGCCGGCAACAGATCAGTGACTCTCTTTGAGTTGTTATATTTATGGGCGGCGGTGAACATTCATTTTCCATCAGATGACCCGCTTGCTCATTTGCTTCCCTTATTAAAAAAAAAAATAAACAACGGGTTGCACTCCGGGAGTGCCGGCAGAAGTGAAAACTTGAACATTAACGTTGTGCCCTACGAAACCCCCTCTCCCCCCCGTCTTACGAATTTTCGATCAGGGTCACGTGTCCTGACGCGAGTTTAACATTTTTTACCCATCCCAAAAAGTGCACAACGCCGCTAAAGCAGTATTCACTTCAAAAAAAACCGGTTGTCTGTAAAGTCGGTTTACGGACGATAGTTTAACGTGACAACGTCATAACAAAACATTCAAACCCCCCCCCCCCCCTCGCATCCCGCATTGTACATCCTGGCGTTCGCCGCTCTCTTGCAACTGGCCCTCGCCGTGCCTCGCCGCTCTGTACGTACCGTTACGTACATGTACGTTACATTGCGTCATCCTTTTTCGTGGATGCAGCCGGCGTTCATCGATTTATTAGGAGACGTTATCATGTCAAAAAAAATAATCAATCAGACGCCGCAATGTAATGCGACTTGCACGATTTTTCTTACAAGTCTAAACCGGGCTTAACGGTAACCCTGTCTACCGGCAGCTGGGACGAGCACAGCCAGAACTTCGTGAAGGGCATCCGCAAGTACCTGCTGCGGGAGCGCGACCAGGACATCGACTCCGCCCGGAGACACATGAGGAAGTCAGTATTACTTAATATTCCTCAACTAAATCAAACAAAATTTCTTCCTGTATGTGTGGGACGATCGCTCACTCGATGTGTCGCTCGTAGAATTGATGGGTCGGGTAAACCCTCGGGTAACCTTCTATATAAATAAAAATGAATCACCAAAATGTTTGTACGCGCATTAACGTAGTAAGTAGACGACCAGATAGCCTAGTGGTTAGAGACCCTGACTATGAAGCTTGAGGTCCCGGGTTCGATTCCCGTGTCGGGGCAGATATTTGTATGAAAAATACGAATGTTTGTTCTCGGGTCTTGGGTGTTTAATATGTATTTAAGTATGTATCTATCTATATAAGTATGTTTATCCGTTGCCTAGTACCCATAACACAAGCTTTGCTAAGCTTACTTTGGGACTAGGTCAATTGGTGTGAATTGGCTAAGTAAAGTTTTTTGAAGAGGTGCTAATTATATTTTTTTTCGACAGTCGGCGTTCTGGAGATCGAGAAACTGCAGCTGTTTTATTTTTATCTCCTATTGTTTACTGGAAATATTTTTTTAAGTGTTCGAGATGACATTTGTGAAATTTTATGGCTGATAAGCCGTATGTGCTCAGAACTTAGTAGAAACAGAAAAAAAACCGAAATGAGCTGTCACTTCTGTCAATGTCAAATCGTTTGCGTTTCGTTTGCTTTGCGTTTTGGTGTGCTCAGTGTGATTTTTGGACTATTTTTATCGACCTCCGCATAAAATCCGGACTTTCAATTTTACCGCATTTCTCCACGATCTATGCACGACAATTGGATCAAGATTGAATACTTTCGATCACTATTTTGGAACCGCTTCTTGGACAACGCAAAGCAAACGAAACGCAAACGGTTAGATTTCATTTGACATTGACAGAAGCGACAGTTGACTTCGTTTTTTTTTCTATTTCTTCTTAGTACTGAGCACGAACCGCTTGTCAGCCGTAAAATCTCACAAATGTCATCTCGAACACTTAAAAAAATATTTCCAAAAAATAAAAGGAGATAGACATAAAACAGCTCCAGTTTCTTGGTGTTGAAGTCGACCACTGTCGAAAAAAAATATAATTAACACCTCTTCAAAAAACTTTACTTAGCCAATTGTCCCGTGATATTTATTTATTTTATTAACTTCCGATTGACTGCATCAAATTGGATAATTCTTTTTTTATTGCGTTTATTGTCAAGAGAAGGTTTTTATGAAACTTTAGAAAAAATAGAACGGGGGCGAAGCCGCGGGCCTCAGCTAGTTTATTAATAAATAACGTTGTGCCCCCAGTATGTGGATCCTGCACCAGACGATGAAGTACGTTTCGCTGCTGCTTTTGCTGCGGCTGATCTTGCAGAATCGGCACGCGAATGCGCTCGTGTACGGCACTGTGCGACTACTGCTGTCTCTCTTTAGCGCGGTGTACGGCCGCTTGTGGGCGTGAGGGGGAGCGAGACGAGTATACGGGTCATGCACGTTTTTTTGTTAGCATATCCTGTGGACATGGTAAAAGTTAAGGGTGAGCCATTATTCTTTAGTTAATCCTACATCGGCGTGTGGGCCTGGACAACTTTCGACCAAATAAACCTAGGCGGCCCCTACACCTACATTAACATTGTACAATACTTTTTATTGTACAATAAGATTGTAAGGCGCTCTGAATCCAAACGAGCAATTATATTGCACAATAATACGAACTGCACAATGTTTTCGTGTTCAGTCGGATACTAAAATATTGCACAATACTGACCCTACACGATGCAATGGCAAAATATTGTGCAATAAAAATTAAACTCGCTCAAACTTTCGGTCAATCATTGCGCAATCTTCAATATTAACCCTAAACGGTCAATAATATTGCGCAATTCGCAATATTGCGCAATATAATTGACCGTTTAGGGGCCGCCTAATTTTGCTGACTCGATGTCGCTAATTTTTGGGTAGTATACATTATAATGACTCCCATAAAATTTTTGTTCCGAATATTCAAGCCCATAACGTTTTCTGTCATAATTTTTCTTCGTCATATTATCGGAAGTCATAATCATAATATTAACCTTTCGTATGCCGGAAGTAAAAAAAAAAAGTCGTGCATTCTAGCCTCAACAGTTTCATATAAAACCAATGATACAGATTTAAAAAAAAATACAAAAAGAATGCCTTAAATTGGGTACGGATCCGGTACAAGGCATACGAAGGGTTAAACAACATAAATTGGAGTTACGATTTTCTTAAGTCATACATAATAATTATTGTAAGGACTAAATAAGTGAAGTCATATCATTCAGTGTCATGGAAGCATCACACTTCATAATGTTCAAGGTAATAAAGTCACTCATAATTTTAAAGGTAATAATTCTTTTCTGTGCTGTCATAAAAAAATACCTAACCTAAATCCACCCTAACCTGTCCGAGTCGCTTCTGAACTGAAAGGCAATAAGTCAGCAATATGCCTTACAATGTTTAAATAATTATCGATATTCCTTTGGATGTTATACAGGGTGTTTGGTAGCTACGTGCAAAGCTTTAAGGGGGTGATAGCCGAGGTATTTTTGAATATTTTTAGCCATAAGTATGCCTTAGCCGAAATTTGAATTTTTTTTTAAATTGAAGACTCAGAAATTTTAGGAAAATACCCAGAATTTGATAGTCACGAGTCAATATTGCCCCAATGAGCGTTAATTTGGAAACCAAATCTTTTATTTCGGATAGTTTAATGTGTATTGGACCAAATTAAATAATTTTCAAGTGTCTTTCTTGCCAAAAAAACAAAATGGAGGCATTCGAAATTACTAAAAATGTCTTAGGTTGGAACAGAGTCATTTTTCTGTGCCATAAAAAAAATTAAAAAAAAATCCTTGAAATGTTCAAAAATTTTTAGAAACATCCTGTTTATTGTTCTTTCTTTTAAGGTATCACTCATTGACATTGCTTGCTAAATCTGAGATAAAAAGTAAAAACCTAACTCAGGGAGCACTCGCTAAGAATGCACTAGTCTTGAAATTTTACTAGTAAATAACATGTGAAAAAGACAAGTCTACGTCATTTTTCTGTGCCATATTTAAAATTTCCAAATTAACGCTCATTGGGGCAATATTGACTCGTGACTATCAAATTATGGGTATTTTCCTAAAATTTCTAAGTCTTCAATTAAAAAAAAAAAAAAAAATTTTGACTAAGACATATATGGCTAAAAATGTTCATAAATACCTCGGCTATCACCCCCTTAAAGCTTTGCACGTAGCTACCAAACACTCTGTAGATTTCGATGTATATGCTTAGTGCATTTTAGGTAATGAAAAATTATGACTAAAAACAGTTAATCTTATTACTTTAAGATACAATGTTTCAGAATAATCAACGATATTCCGTTAAATGTTATTGATATCAATATTATGACATTTTAAAGTTATGATCAATAGGATTATGGATCATTGCAGTTAGAACTATTAAGCGATATGCTTTAAAAACCGGCCAAGTGCGAGTCGGACTCGCGCACGAAGGGTTCCGTACAATTATCTACAAAAATCACGTTTGTTGTATGGGAGCCCCCCCTTAAATATTTATTTTATTCCATTTTTTAGTATTTGTTGTTATAACAGCAACCGAAATAAATCATTTGTGAAAATTTCAACTCTCTAGCTATCACGGTTCCCGAGATACAGCCTGGTGACAGACGGACGGACGGACAGCGGAGCCTCAGTAATAGGGTTTCCGTTTTTACCCTTTGGGTACGGAACCCTAAAAAATGGTGACCATCGATATTTATAAGCAAGATTATGGACATCAATTTCTGACTTTCAAAATTCGGATAAAAAAGATTATGGTAGAAAAGGGGACCCCCTACTTTTTCGTCCACAGGTGACACAATTTTAACCTTTTCAGCGCTCTGTCAAATACAACAGCTCTCACTCATACGCTATGACATCGGAATGTCAAACGCGAAGTTGAACCCTACAGAAATGCATGTAGGTGGATATCGCTCTGCACGCCATGACTGATATATCAGTCGTTGGCGTAGAACCTGCGGTGCTGATATATGTGTCGTTGGCGTTGAAAAGGTTAACGCTGTGTATGACCCCATTACGTTATGGTTTCGACTAGGTATCTTATTTATATGATTATGAAGCGTTCATTCCTTAAAATCATGGTATATGGGATATTCTATCTGAACCCTTTAGCCGCCACACAGGAGAGGCGTGGGACGGCGGCGTGTCGTAGTCCGCGTCGTTTGTCCGCAAGCCGCGTCTCCGCCCCGTCTCTTCTGTCTGCTTTGGATCGCGACGCTTCTATACATTTAGTATGGAAACTGATGCAAGGGGCGCCGGAACTGCGTCGCGCCCCCGCCCCACGTCTCTTCAGTGTGGCTTTCGCCTTAAGCTTAGGACGACTACGCCCAAATTCCCATTTCGTCACCTTCTTAAGAGGATACTGTCTCGCCCGAACCCCTCCGTGTCAGTACAGCGAGAGCGGGACAACTGCAGCTCAGACCGTTAATTAATAGGCGCGTAAATTGATCAAAACAGCATTTCGTAGTACTCTGTTTTCTTCTCGAAAACTGGACCAATAAAATTATTTTTTTCAAAAATAATTAGAGGACAGATTTAGCTATGCCCCTATGTTTTCCTTTTTTTGTTTATATAAGGGATTAATTTCTGATGTCTGAAAATGACGTTGAAATTGAGCAATTTTTTCAGTTTTTGTTAGCTCATATTTCTAATGTTAATTGAAATATGGAAAAAAACGAAACAGGGGCATTGCTGTGGTAGATACAGATTACAAAGTGAAAAAATTTGGCTCTAAAACCATTATCCAGGGAGGAAACAGGGGACTACGTTTGTATGGAGAAATGGTGCGCATCGTATCCTCTTAGATCGTTCTCGTTGTCATTTGGTCTACTGTTCTGATTCGCCAACAATCCTATATCGTCACTTTCCTATCTTGTCCGCTTTCCTACGCGGGCCACAGTTACCAACTCGTCAACATTTCTATTTCGACCATAGTGCTAAAACTTGGGACCAAATAAAATAAGAACGTATGGTTTGCCCATATTCAGAATAAAAATAGTAGTAAAATATATATAATTTTAATAATCTTAATTATACATCAATGCCATTGCGTTTTTTATGGTTTCATGCCTTTTATTGATATTTTTATGTTTTCTTTTTGTTATTGTGTGAACTGTAATTTTAATTTGGAATTTTAAATTGCAATTTTACTTATTTATTGTTTCGATAGTATTTTTAATGTGTTCTTTAATTGTTTAAATATAACGGTAGTTTTTATTTCGCATGTTCCTGTGTTCTTTACTGATTTTGAATTGTTTATGATTTGAATTCTTCGATTTTATCTGAGTTACTTTTTAAAAATCCTAACTTAATTTATTTATAGTGTCTTATTTTCTGGTTTTAACTTTGATATTTTTTGTAATTTTAACAGACGTCTCGCTTTATGATCAATGATATGTACTCTGTACCGGTACCTAATTGTCGTATACATATATCAGAGTAATATACCTACATGTAACTAGTTTTTATGGCTCGGATTGTAATATATATGATGTAGATGTACTGAATAAATAAATAAAATAAATAATAGTGCCAAATCGTCAACAGTCTTATTTCGATTACAGTGCTAAAACGTCAACATTCCTATTTATACCAGGCAGTGGTCGATAAAAGAAAGACGAAGAGTTGGCACTGTGGTCGAAATAGGAACGTAGACAAAATGGGATATTGACGATATCAGAAAGTGGACGAGTTAGAAAAGTGACGATTTAGGTATTGTAGGCTGATGAAATGGCACTGTGGACGATTTAAAAAGGTGACGTAATGGGAATGTGAACGTCCATGGGGTGGTCTTACCATCAGTTCTTGCTCTTTTGGCACCCCATTAAAAAACATTAATTAGGCATCTAAAGAAGTTATTTCTTTATGACGATAGACCTAAGAATCCTGCTCAAATTAAAATAAGTATAAAATATTATGACAAAATACGTATAATAAATTAATACTAAATTTAAGGAAATAGGTTTTATTATTTAAACTTAAGGTATTATCGGTTAACAAAGGTTTGGTGTAAGTTTGTGATAATGATAAGTAATATAATAACACCAATTGTTAATTTTGTGATAATATTAAACATATTTATTTAAGTAACTGTTTTTGGTTTTATTTTAATTCTTAAACCTCTACAAGAGCTTACAAATTGAACGCCAATACTTTTAGAGTTGATAGTACTCGCCCTTAGAAGTAGATTTAAGTATAATAGTATTTTATGCAATGGTTGTAAAAAAAAATTATGACTAACAAAAACTATGACAAACATTAGGACTAAAAATTGTATGCCACCAGACAACGCCCCCGTCCCGCTTAGCTCGGTCTCACTCACCACCGTAATGGCTGCGAGCGTGAACAGCCAAAACGCTGCTACTTCTAAACTGAGCCCCACACACATCACACATAAACGGCGTATGCGCGTCATGCAGTACCAAATGCTGGTTCAAATTCTTCCGACTCTGAAACTTCTTCTCACAAATATTACAAGCGAACGGCCAGCTTTTCTTCCCATGAGTCTTCATATGAGTCCTCAGGTTAGACGACTGTGAACACTGCTTCTTACACACTGGACACTCATACGGTTTCTCACCCGTGTGCTTTCTATAATGGGTCTTTAGACCCTGCGATTCCCTGAAGGCTTTTCCGCAAACGTTGCAGGAGTAAGGTTTCTCACCAGTGTGTATACGGCCATGGTTCTTCAGCTGATGAACTTCTGCAAACTTTTTGTTACAAATCGTGCAGCTGAATGATTTCTCACCCGTGTGTATTTTTTGATGGCTTTTTAAATGACTGCGCTGTCTGAAGCGCTTCGAACAAAATTCACAAGCGTACGGCTTTTCTCCAGTATGTATCCTTTTATGCGTCCGCACTGTATCATACCTTCTAAAGCTTTTGTGGCAGACATCGCATTGGAACGGTTTTTCTCCGGTGTGCACGCGTTTGTGAGCGTCCAAAGTTTGCCAAATACGAAACGATCGTTTACACACGTCGCACGAATACGGCCTCTCACCTGTGTGGACCCGACTGTGGATGCGCAAAGAAACTTCCACCCGGAATCTCATATTGCACACTGTGCAGGTGAACGGTTTCTCCCCTGTGTGCACTCGGCCGTGCTCGACGCATTCGTTCTCAAACCTAAACTTCTTCTTGCACACTTTGCATGAATACCTCTTCTTCTCCTTCTCCCCCGTATGTTCGCTGACGTGTTTTCGCAATGTGGTAGTACAACGGAACTTCTTCTTGCAAAACTTGCAGGAGAAAGGATTCTGACCCAAATGTACTGTCCTAATATGCAATTTCATGCGATTCTTCAACCGAAATGTCTTCTTACACACGTCACAAGTGAAAGGTTTCTCACCTGTGTGTAGACGATAATGTTCAAACAAAGCGGATTCGAATCTAAACTTTTTGCTGCAAATATTGCATGACAAAGGCTTCTTTGGGCGCTCACAAACATGGTCACCCATTGAGGCCAACGTCTCAAACTGTACTTCACAAACCCCACAGTAATACGTTTCCTCATCAGTCTCCAATGGAGGCTGGCCATCCAATAAGTCTTCACTCTCGCTATTAACATTTGAAGTTTCTTCAATGATTGCAGTCTTTCTTTCATTTGAAATACTCATGCGTTCAACACTAACATAGCAAGACTTTAGCACTAAATCTTGTGTGTTTCTTTCGTTTGAACATTCCTTGAATGCTTTGTGCTGCTTACAAGTCTTACGTTTCACATGTTCAACGAGCTCCCATGCAGCTTTGAACTGCATCTTGCATATATCACACACCAAGCACTCCTTTGCATGCATCATCATATGCTTATACAGACTTCTTTTCCGCACTGTCGACATTCCGCAATAATCGCATGTGTAATATATCTTTTTAATAGTATCTTCCGGAGTCTTTGTATACAATTGCACTGTTAAAGGATTTCTTTGGTGGACCTTATAGTGCCTATTCAAAGACGTTTTCCTATCATACCCCCTGCCGCACAAGTGACACTCAAATTTTCTTTTTCTGACAACTTTCTTTTCAATTTTGATAGTATTTATTTCTTCCTGGGTATGGGAGAGGATATGCTTCATTAACTTGTGATTGTAACTGAAAATCCTTTGGCATACCTGGCAAACAAATGCTTTTTTACATGTGACGTGTTCTAACTTAATATAGCATGATTTTAGTGAGATTGGTTCAGTTTTGGGAAGTATAAGTTCATTAGTAACAATCGGTTCTTCAAAGGTGCTAGAAACTGGCTCAGAATTCCGCGCAGCTTCTTCTGTGCATGTTTTACTAACACTGGGGTCTTGAAGACTAGTAGAAATAGCCATGGGGTTACACGCTGTATCTATCCTGATTTTTTTATTAGCATCTTCATGGTTAGAATGTGAAATGGAGATATCTTTGGAGCCCTGTGCTGCTTCTTTATTAGGCATATTACTATCAACTTCAAGGTCGGGAGAAATGTCTCCAGAATCCTGTGCTGCTTCAGTCTTGCATATTTTATTAGTAGTGTCATCAATGCTGGACTTTTTTGTTACTTCTGTGGTATGACTGCTAGACTTCTGTGCTTCTTCTGTATAACTGGGTGGGTTAAGTTGAATGGTAGAGAGATCAGTAGAAATTGGTGCTGGTGTCCTGGGCATATTACTAATACTGGCACCTTCAACATTGCGGGAATCTTCAGAACCTTCTGCTGCTTGAGTCTTGCAGATTTTATTAGTGGTGTCTGCAGTGCCAAACTTCTGTGCTACTTTAGTGTTACAAGTATTACTCAAGTCTGTATGATTAGACTGGGTGGTAGGGACGTCGGCAGAGATTGGTACTGGTGTTCTGAGCATATTACTAATACTGGCACTTTCAACATTGGGAGAAATTACTCTAGAACCCTCTGTTGCTTCATTCTTGCAGATTTTATTAGTAGGATCTTCTAGGCTAGAATAGGTGCTGGAAACATCCTCAGGGATCTGTATTAGATCTACGTCACATGAGTTATTGCTACTGGAGTCTTCAAGGTCAGGCTGGTTGGTAGAGAAATTGGCAATACCATCTGGTATTAGTGTTCTGAGCGTATTACTAATAGTGGCATCTTCAAGGTTGGTGGAAGTGTCTTCAGGGGTCCATACTGGTTCAGTCTTGGGTATTATATTTGTACTGGCGTCTTTAAGGATTGAGTGGGTGGCAGCAACATCATCAGGGTCTCGTACTGCCTCCGTCTTGGTTTGCGGAACATTTGTGTTAACTGCATTTTGTCTTCCAACTGAAACATTCAATATTAAGTTGTGAATAAACAAAATAATTAAAAGACATGGTATCCTAGAGGTTTGATTTATGGCCTATCAAGTTGAGGGTCATGGGTCCAACTCTGGACATGCACCTCTAAGTTTTGCAAAATTTATGTGATAAATTACATATTTATCATGAGCTTTATGATGAAGGAAAACATCATGACATGACACAAGCAAAGAAATTCAAAGGTGTTTGTGAAGTTACTAATCCACACTGGGTCTGTGTGGTAACTACGGTCCAAGCCTTCACAAAGAAGTTTCCTGAGAAGTAGAATGGCATATAAGAAGTTTTGAGTTAATACATCTCATTCTGACAGGAGGCTTGTGCTTAGCTGTTCATTTTATAAAGTGAGTAAAACCATCAATTGTTTATTTAGAACTTATAATCATAATAAAATGCTACAAATTCTATTGTCACCATCTCAAAGAAAGAATATGTGGGTCGATCAACTTTTCTTTATCACTCGTTGCTATAGTGACGGTCTCCTGAGTAACTCTTTAAACCGTAAGTTTAACTGATTAAAATTTGCCAAACATGCATTTTTGTGGTAGTTTTAAATCCCTTCTACAATTGGTCATCTAATAAGCATGTTAGTTAATGTGACACAACATTTCTTCTAATCAAATTGTACTACTTTTGTCCCCTCGCTGACGGGACAGAATAACAACAAGAAATAGTTGATCCACCCATATACCACTGTACATTTTCTTCAACACATCCTGCCATGTATGCAGCATCGTACAGTGAAATTGAGGAATCAACTTCCCGCAAACAATTGTCCCCTAATATTTATTTATTTTATTTATTTATTTAATTATGAGTACCTGGGCGACCGAGCTCTGCTCGGGCAGAAACTCGGTACCAAGCGTTTTCCCAGAGATAAGACCAAGATAGATCAATTTTTCATCCCCGAAAACCCCCAAATACCAAATTTCATCGAAATCGTTGGAACCGTTTCCGAGATCCTGATTATATACACCGGAGGGGTGGGGGGGGGATTGAGAGGGGGGGAGGGGATGCGGGGGAGGGAGCGCGGGGATATTAAAGGGGGGATGAAAATTTCATTGATTTTGCCGTAGGATGCACCGTTTTCAAGATATTTGACAAAAACACCGGAGGGGGTGGGGGGGGGGGGGGGTGAGTCACGTTAAACTATCGTCCGTAAACCGACTTTACAGACAACCGGCTTTTCCTGTTCTGTGCTCCCATTAGGGAACGTGCACATAGACGGTGCTGCCAACTGGTGCCATAAGGGTGCCATCAATTTGAATGTTTTACCTTGATAAGTTTGTTTTACTGTCCGCATAGTGTCTCTTCTGTCGCATTAGTGCTGCCACCTATAGTTACTGCACGTTCCCTATAATACTTTTTCTAACAAAAAAGTATCTTTTTCTCGCAAAAAAATAACTTTTTCTCACAAAAAAGTAACTTTTTCTCACAAAAGAAGAAACTTGACGTTTTCTCATAAAAAATAAACTTAAAAAAAAACTAAAAATCTTGAAAAAAAACGTGGTATCGAACCGAGGTCGGCTGGATCCGCGACCACCCGATTTCTAATGTGCCATTATGATCTGCTCGAAGTCGGCGAAATTTAGCTTTATATTCTAATGCAAACAAAAATAGCCGGAAAACACGAGTAAAAGCGATTTTCTGAAAATGAAACATAGCTAGATCAGTTTTTCATCCCCGAAAACCCCCACATACCAAATTTCATCGAAATCGTTGGAGCCGTTTCCAAGATCCTGATTATATATATATATATATATATATATATATACATATATACAAGAATTGCTCGTTTAAAGGTATTAGATGTTATGGCTTTCAAGGAAAGAGTTTACACTTCCTTTAAAGGCCAGCAACTGGTCAGTGACTCCTAGAGATGCCCATTGCTATTCATGGGTGGTAGTGATCATTCCCTCAGATGATCACTTGCTTGATGCCTCCCTCTCATATCCTACTAATATTTGAGAGTTTGTGAAGATGTTTGAATGTTTAGCCGTTATTGCATGCACAATCACGCAATAACAGCTGAACGGATTTACATGAAATTTGGTATGGAGATAGTTTGTAACTTTAGGAATAACATAGGATAGTTTTTATCCCGGAAAATTGGATAGTTCCCGCGGGATAGCAATAAACAAATTCTTCACAGACGGAGTCGCAGGCAACAGCTAGTAACAAATAAATAGTAATAATAAATTTATTTCCAAAAACATATATCAGTAATATACAAAATGAATATCTGGCAGACCCTAAACTTGGCAGAGCCTGTATCTTGGGTCCTTGGAGTGCACTATCCTCCTGAGGCCCAAACTATTTTTAGGATGAGTTAGCTTAGCTATGAAGTATCTTTTTGTATTTATTTTTTCAACTTCATTTTTTATTACTTTTACGGTCATCCCGTGAAAATCATATATTTCATACTAAATACAAACTGAAATATAGATGCACAGAAAAAACCCCAGAAAAAAGACCAATGCTGGGAATCGAACCCAGGTCCTCAGCATTTCAGCAAGACCAGTGGTGGTGTAGGGGTATGGCACACGGCACGGAATGCTGAGGACCTGGGTTTGATTCCCAGCATTGGTCTTTTTTCTGGGGTTTTTTCTGTGCATCTATATTTCAGTTTGTATTTAGTATGAAATATATTTTTAGGATGTTTGTAATAACAACCTAGTGTCTTATTTATAGGTACTTATACTGGTAGTCCAGGACTTCAATTATTACAAAATCATTATTTACTTTAATATATTTTAGACACTATTGTAATTGCTAATTAGTGTGACATTGGGACGCTATTTGATGAATTTTAACATTTACTTGGGCTGAAAGGATTACATTTTACAGTCCTGAAAATAGAATGTTGGGCCTCAGGAGGCTATACATATAGTTTACCTACATAGCTTACCTGAGGAAAAAAATTGCAAATGAAATTATTGAAAAGCTAAGCGACTTTAAAGCCCGGTTGTCACAAGGCGATTTTAGTTGATCAACTTTCAATTGTTCAAGAAAAATCGATACGATTTGCGTTCTCAATGTCGCACCGATAATCGGACCGAACGGGCAGTTGCTTCAAAATGGAGTCAGCAAACAATACTGCCACCGCAGATAAAAATCGTTTTCAGCTCTTTTTCAGCTAGAACGGATCGTTCTCACGTTCGAAAAGTTGTTACTTGCACGGTGACGTCATCAAATTGAACCGACTCGCACACCAAAAGTTGAGAGGGAATCAACTTTTTGTTGTTCAATAAAAGTTGATCAACTTTTATTGAAAACATGTTCTCATTAGCGATTGTCGTTCAATTCGTGAACCGATTTAAGTAGATCAACTAAAATCGCCTCGTGAGAACCGGGCTTAAAGTTAATCATACCCGCTTCCCACGATCTTCACCGTTCTTGCCAGGCCTCCCCTGCTAATTTCACGTTACACCAAAACTTAGGCTGTTTACAATGTACTAACCTGGTGTTACGATGTCTGGAGCCTGCGATCTTGCTTCGCGGCCGGCGTACAGGGCTGCCCAGAGTGTCTCCACATACTCTTCCTCCCAAGCCGCTTCCTCCTTCACCAAATCCATTGCAAAGTCCAAGTCCGCGCGTATTTTGTATCACAAAGAGGTTATAAATGCACTCAAGTTCTGGGTAAAGAAATAGCAATCGTAAAACACTGGCACTTATAGTAATAGCGAGCATAAACTAGTTTCAAATTAATAAACAAACTCCACGCGTCGAAAAATAACAAGAACATAACAAACCTTTTTTTTATGCATACATCTTGGGATAGGTAAAAGCAATGTTATCCATACAGCCATGGCTATTATTAACAAATATTTAAAATATAAATTGGGCTTTTAAATGCATTGATCTGCTTAATATGTTAAAGTGCTTGTGTTCAGAGGCAGCAGAAGATTAGATAACAAAAAACGGTTGTGGCCGAGAGCCTCCAACACGCAGCTAGTAGCACCTTTGAATTTGTCGAAATTTATGTGCAAAATAACACTTCAAAACAAGCTATGAAACAATTTTTTTATGGTGTTAAAGTAGGTGATAAGTATTTTATCTAAAGAATAATAATAAATTAATTTACTGCCACGACCAAACAACATAAATAAATACAATGGACATAAAAAAGAAACAGAAAAAAAGCATACAGAAACACAACAAAAAATCTATTATTATTAAATCTATTAGGTATTTACTATCTTATGTGAACCGTAGTGGTTCATCAATCGAAAACAAGGAGTTTTAATGCAGAAACACTCTCAGTAACGTTGAAAAATGGTTTTATTGTTTAAAAATCACAACATTACAATTATATTAAACAGACAAAATTGCGGTACCGCGTAAGTATATCGCTAAAGCGCATGTCATGGAATGCCAAAACAAAATGCCCGCCGATTATTGTGATTGGTCGTTGATTAAGCAAGTGTCAATCCCTCGACCAATCACAAGAAGTCAGCACAACTACTTTTAATTATAATATTTAGTAAATAACACATGCAAATGGCAAATAATAATTAATATTTCAATATTTATAACACTTACTTACCCATACTTATATTACTTATATTTTATATTATAAATGCGAAAGTGTGTCTGTCTGTTAATTACTGCTTCACGGTTAAACCACTGAACCGATTTAGATGACATTTGGTATGGAGGTTGTTTGAGACCCCGGGAAGGACATAGGATAGTTTTATCCCGGAATATAGCATAGTTCCCGCGGGACAGCGATAAACGAATTCTTCGCAGACTGAGTCGCGGTCAACGTCATCATCATCATCCCACCCCATATTCGTCCCACTGCAGGCACAGGCCTCCCAGAACGAGAGGGCTTGGGGCGTAGTTCCCACGCGGGCCCAGTGCGGTTCGGGAGCTTCACACACACCATTGAATTTCTACGCAGGTTTCCTCACGATGTTTTCCTTCACCGTAAAGCTCATGGTAAATTTCAAATGCAATTTCGCACATTCCGAAAAACTCAAGAGGTGCGAGCCGGGATTTGAACCCACGACCCTCTGCTTGAGAGGCCATATCAAACCGCTGCCACCACGGCCACGGTGGGCAACGTCAGCTGGTTGGAAATAAAAGACTTTATAGAATGCTAGAAATTTAAACACGACATGAACAATTGTTTTCGTATATTTTACCCAGTTTTATTTAAGTAAGTACGTAACTAATTATAATAATAAACATTTTGATGGCAATTAAGTATAAAGATAACCTACACTTACAACTACGTCAACATTGATTTATCACTAACTTTTGTAGTCTTATTGATTTCGTCCGTAATTATCGATAGTTTGATCTAAACTGTGGCCAAGTTGCCAGAAAACAAACATAAAATTTTCTTCTTTGATTTCTATTTATAAAAAAATTAACATAAATCCTTAAGGAACCTTAATTATTTTGAAAATAACACTCTTTCCACCAACGAGATGCGTCCATTTGGTGAAGGCCGCAGGTTCAGGGTGGATGCAAGTCGCTTCCAACCGTAATGATTGGACGTGAACGAGGGAGCCTACATCCAGCAGTGGACGTCCTACGGCTGAAATGATGATGATGACTGTTTTTATCCTATTCTTTGCCGTAATGAGAACTTTCTCAAATGCCGCATTTCTTCCAGCGGCAGACTCATGATTGTTACCTATTTAGAAGAGACTTGACCGTACAAAGGGTAAAATAAACACTAGAAAAGCATAACAAAACATAAAAAGTCAGATGCTTTTTGGCGCTTCGGAACAAAATGCACAAAACGCAATATCTAAGTACTTAAACAATAGCAAAATCTACAATACGCGAAATACAGGGTGTTTGGTAGCTACGTGCAAAGCTTTAAGGGGGTGATAGCCGAGGTATTTTTGAACATTTTTAGCCATATTATGTCTTAGCCGAAATTTGATTTTTTTTTTTAAATTGAAGATTTAGAAATTTTAGGAAAATACCCAGAATTTGATAGTCACGAGTCAATATTACCCCAATAAGCGTTAATTTGGAAATTTTAAATATGGCACAGAAAAATGACGTAGACTTGTCTTTTTCACATGTTATTTACTAGTAAAATTTCAAGACTAGTGCATTCTTAGCGAGTGCTCCCTGAGTTTGGTTTTTACTTTTTATCTCAGATTTAGCAAGCAATGTTAATGAGTGATACCATAAAAGAAAAAGAACAATAAACAGGCATGTTTCTAAAAATGTTTGAACATTTCAAGGATTTTTTTTTTAATTTTTTTTTATGGCACAGAAAAATGACTGTTCGAACCTAAGACATTTTTAGTAATTTTGAATGCCTCCATTTTGTTTTTGTGGCAAAAAAGACACTTAAAAATTATTTCATTTGGTCTAATACACATTAAACTATCCGAAATAAAAGATTTGGTTTCCAAATTAACGCTCATTGGGGCAATATTGACTCGTGACTGTCAAATTCTGGGTATTTTCCTAAAATTTGTAAGTCATCAATTTAAAAAAAAATATCAAATTTCGGCTAAGAAATATATGGCGAAAAATGTTCAAAAATACCTCGGCTATCGCCCCCTTAAAGCTTTGCACGCAGCTACCAAACACCCTGTATACACAACGCATATTGTGAAATACGCGGAACGTACCTACAAAACGCAAAAGTACATTATAATTTTTTCCCCGATTTGTACATTTTGCGAATGTACTTATAATTTTCTGTACATTCCGCGTGTTTCACAATATGCGTTGTGTATGTACATGTTGCTGTTGGTTACGTTTTGCGTTTAGTGTGTTTTTGGGGTCACTTATTAGGCACTGCTTTCCTCAACATATACATTTTACCCAACTGTACTCTTTTTCAAAATACACAAGAACAAGCGCGGCCTTTGATCAATTATAACTGTAGATCCACAGTCGCGCGCCCGAAAATGTCCGAGCCAAATGAGCGCCACTTTGATAAAAGTGGCCTTCTTTTTTCTCAGTACGTTGCGTGAAATTGTCAAGTTTAGCTGTCAAGTGTCAACTGAAATTCGACTGTAATGAAGTAAAGACTAGGTTGAAATTTCTGTGTAGGAGATGATTTTAATTGTTATGCAAACAAATTAAAAAGTTCGGACATTTTTTGAAGGGGATTTTGTTCGGCAATGTGTATCTTCAGTTATAATTGATCAAAGAGCGCGGCATAAAAAAAATCAGAAAAGCCCAATGTTTGTTGGTTAAAAAATCTATAATTGTTGGCAAAAATGCGTAGGTATTTAATGAACATAACATGGAAAACGGCTAAATTACCATTGTATTGTAACACGTAATTATAACATTTAGAAAAAGTGTCGTACCTACATTTAAGAAAGTTAACATTTTGGGAAAATACTGGCAGAGACCACAAATTTGGACCACCATTAAATAGTAAGTAATTAAATTAACGATACAAAACTATACTTTTTCAACCAACTCTTTCTCGAGGCATCGCCGCCTGTGCGAACTCAACTCGCTGCTGTGTGTAAATTTCTGCCCGCACACATCACACACATACGGTTTCTCCCCTGTGTGCAGCTTCAAATGGCCCAACAAGGACCTGCGTTGCCTGAAACTCTTCTTACACACATCGCAAATGTGCGCCCGCACTTTAGAGTGAGAAATCATGTGGGCAGACAAGTGAGAACTCCGTCCAAACTGCTTCTTGCACACTTTGCATTGATACGGTTTCTCGCCTGTGTGAACGCGCTTGTGCACAGCACACGAACAGAGCGTCGCGAACTTTTTATCGCACACATCACAAGTGTACGGTTTCTCACCCGTGTGAGTTCGAACATGGCATGTTAGAATAAACTTGTCTGTGAATTGTTTGTTACAAAACTTGCAACTGAACGGTGTCTCTCCCGTGTGCGTCCGTCGGTGACGGATTAGATGAGCATTCTGTCTGAATCGTTGCGGGCAGAATTCACACGTAAACGGTTTCTCACCTGTGTGTACGCGCTTGTGGTTTTCAAATGTGGAACTGAGACGAAACTGTTTCTTGCACACTTCGCATGTGTATTGTTTCTCTCCGGTGTGAAGGGTGCTGTGTTCTTTTAATTTGCGGCTCTCGCGGAACTGTTTTTTGCATTCTTGACAAGAATATGGTTTTTTGTCAGTGTGCGTTAGTATATGGTTTACTAAAGCACTCTTCCGCATGAACTGTTTCTTACATATGTCACAGGAGAAAGGTCGGTCGCCTGTGTGGCAGCGATAATGCGTTTCTAATTCACCCGGCGATTTGTATTTTTTCTTACACACTTTGCACGAATACGGTTTCTCTGGTTTCCGACCCGTGTGCAACTTTTTGTGATCTCGCAACGACTTTGATTGAGCAAACTGTTTCTGGCATATATCGCACGTTGGTTTCTGATCTGCGTGTACGACTTCATGGATTCTCAATTCTTGCTTTGTCCTGAATTGTTTCTTGCATATTTTGCAAGAAAACGGCTTCTCGCCTGTGTGAACTCGGTAATGCGTGACTAAAAGGCACTTGTGCTTAAATTTTAAATTGCAAACGTTGCAAATGAATGGTTTCTTTGGTCCTTTGCATTGGTGTTCCCCTAGCAGTGACATACTCTCGAATTGTTTCTCACAGATGCCACAGTAGAATGTTTCTTCGTTAGTCCCTAGCGCAGGCTCTCCGTCAAGTAATTCATCAATTTCATCATCATTTATATCTTCCTCACTGCTTGCAACTTCAGGTTCTTCAGTTTTCAAAGATTCGTCAATTCCATCGATTTCATCCGCCTTGCTACCGGATTTTACACACTCTTCTAAGGCGTTCTCATCAAGGACAGCTTTGACCTGATTTTCTTCATCATGAACCTTCATATGGTCCATGAGCTCCCAAGCAATCTTAAACGGTTCATTGCAAACCGTACAACAGACCGGCTCCTGCTTCTCGTGCCCCTCCAGATGCCTCGCCAGACTCTCCTTCCTCGTCGTCTGTTTCCCGCAAAGATCACATTCATACCAAATCTTCACAATTTTCTCCGGCATCTTCTTCAACAATTGCTTCGTGAATGGGTCTTGTTTCGCATGGATTTTTAGATGTTTGACCAGACCGTCTTTACGGGACAGTCTCTTGCCGCAAATTTTGCATTTGAATTTCCCTGTCCCTATTTTCTTTTCGATTTTGATGGTGTTGATTTCGTCTTGTGTATGCGTGAGGATATGACGCATGAGACCTCTTTTCTCGGTTAACGCCTTCTGGCATATTTGACATATGAACTTCTTCTTCTGAATGATGCGTTCTAGCTTGACGTAGCAAGGCTTGAGTGGTATCTTTTCTTTGCTAATCGTGTAGGAGTACGCCTTGGGGTTCAATATTTGCGGCTCTTCAAGACATTTGGTAGAAGCGAGGTCTTCTGATGTCATGGGCTCTGGGAGGCTTTTTTCTGTTCCGAATCCATGGAAACCTGAAACATGAAAAGGTATTTGTCATTGAAATTAAATAATATAAGTTATAAACATAACTAAATTATGCGCTGCCCCACAGACATGCAAAATTTTTAACATAATCTATACTATCCATCCGAACTTAACCTCCTGAGGCCCAAACTATTTTAGGGACGTTTGTAATAACGACCCAGTGTCCTATTTATACGCACTTGTACTGTAGCCCAGGACTTCAATTATTACAAAATCAACTTTAATATATTTTAGACAATATTGTAATTGAAAATTAGTGTGTCCTTATTTTGGGACATTGGGATGCTATATGATAAATTTCAACATTTAAACGTTAAACGTCAACACAACGTCAAAATCCCTCTGTCATTACATGAGATGTGGTTGTGTGCGTGGCCTCAACTCTAGTGGCGTTACCTATAGTTGGGCTGAAAGAATTACATTTTACAGTCCTAAAAATAAGACGTTGGGCCTTAGGAGGTTAATGGTATAAATGCAAAAGTGCGTCTGTCTGTTACCTTTTCACGCTTAAACAGCTGAAGTGAATTTGTGTTATAGGGATACTTTGATACCTTGGAGAGGGCATGGTTTTTATCCCAGAAAACTGCGAATTTAGTGTAGTAAAATTAATAAAAGGATGAGGAAGGAGGAAGGTGTGGAAGGAATTTTTCGTAACGGCTGCGGGACCCTATCCTGGGCGCGTCCGACACACTCTTGGCCGGTTTTTTCCAGAACTGTAATAATTTGGAATCTCACCCGTATATTGTTGAGTTAGGGACACCCTTTATGTGTCAAAATTATATTTTATATAATTATATTTTAAGTACTAATACTAGATTCAAGTATTATTTATTCACTAACACTCTTAGATTATTTATACACTAGATAAAGTGTCAGTAGCAAACTTTGCTATACAAAACGTCCACAAATTTCTTTTGACAGCTTCATATTACGATCGCGTTACGTCATTCAAACTGAAGGGAGGCAAATGACATATAAACCAACTGTTAGCTTATATTTTTCGGGACTATTTTGGATTGTGGGACCATATTCTATGTTAACACGTTGAATGCGGGACTTTTTTACTACAACTAACGTTCAGTGCTATACATACCATTTTTGACTTGTAACATTTTTTCTAATAGTGCGGTACAAGACGATAGTGACTTGTAAGCAGAAGATTAAGTTTTTCCCAATATTTCTTTGTTTTTTATAAAAATATATAATTTTATGATTGCAATAGCAAGTTGACATGTTTAATTAGATAAGTTTGCTGTCGCCACAGAATACAGACTTTAATTTGGAAGTTATAAGACATTTAAATAACAAGACGAATTCGACTTGTACCGCATCACGGGGGTAGGGAAAGGTTTGTTATGTCGATAATTTTATAGAGAAGGGAAATATAATGAAACAAAATATCGCTATCGATGTTCACAATTATTTAATAAAAATTACAAAACTAAATGTTCAAATACGATTTTTTGTAGCATTATTGTTTTTCTTATTTTTTTTTATAACAGTCAACGCACATTTTACTTCTGGTACCTTTTTGAAACTTGTTGACTTCCTTTTTTGCGGCAATAAATCCATCATTATCGTATTGTAGTTTTCGCAAAGCTACTTTGGTCACTTTTTTCTGTGAGTTCAAACACTTTTAATAATGTTTTCTACGGCCTATTTCTCGGTGCATTCATTGAGAACGAAACTACGTACAAAAAAGTCGTTATTAATCACAACACTAGCCTGCACTGGCCAGTTCCCATGGTGCGATACAAGGCGGTACTTTACAAGACAGTTTTGGCTGGTACCGCACCAATTACAATTTTTTATCGTCTGGTGCGGTACAAGTCGAATTTGTCTTGTATACTTTGAACCTACCTATTGGATATAATTTGAAGTAACAAACCTAAATGTATACTTGTCTCTTTCTGAATCAAGGGATTTCAATGTCAAATCACCGCCGCACCAGACAGAGATCGCCTATTTTCAACGCCGCACCAAACAAATGTCTAATGCAAGTCAAAAATGACTTGTACCGCACTCAACATGTTAACCTGTACTTAAATACAGCCATTACGCTAGCAAGGCTACCCTGAAATTCGAAGTTTGTATCATACCATCTCGCTCACTCACATATTAAATTCAATTAGCGTGAACAGGATGGCACAATACTAATATCAAATTTCAAAGTTCATAGTAGAAGCCTTTCCGAATTTGCGGCGCAAGAAATTTACAACCTAAATCATCATCATCAGCCTATATCCGTCGCACTTTCAGAGCACAGGCCTCCTCTCAGGATGAGAGTGCTTGGGTCGTAGCTCCGAAGCAGACCCAGTGCGGATTACACACACACACATTAAACTTCTTCACAGATGGAAGTGTACAGGTTTCCTCGCGATGTTTTTTTTCACGTAATCATGGTTTAGAAACCCGCCTCCGAGTTCCAGCTAGTGGCGCCGCGCGCGCAAGTAATTTGGAACCTAACGCTGTAATAAAGTTGCCAACAATCCATCACAAACCTGGTAGTGAGTCCAAATCCAACTCCAAATACTCAGCCTCGTTCAGCTCGGGGCCCAGCATAAGCTCCTGTTTGAGCTCGTCCCCGGCGTACACGTCGGCACACAGGATCCCCTCGTCCTCATCTTCCTCCCCCAACTCCTCTTTCACCTCAGGACACTCCGACGACATGGTAAACTCTGCCAAGATGCCGTCACCGCCGCTCACATGTTTTGCATAACGAAAACTTGGTTATAAATGACTAATTACTTAAGTAATATTATGCCGCTGCTGACCAGGCATTCTTGAAGCGGGCTCGTGTAAGTGCAATCTGAGCGTAGCTTTGATTCAACGACTAATTTTGCTTAAACGTGCATTTTCATGAAGTAAACAACACAACGTTAGTACTATTCTTTAAACTGCCTGGTAGGTAATTTATTTTTTTTATCGTATGACAATAACGAGATGTATTTTCTTACAGAATTTATATTTCACGAAAAGCATTGAGTCGCATATCAGAAAGTTAATTTTCATTTCAAACTCGTAATCAAATAGTAAGTCATTCCAAGGCTTTTTACAATAATATTAGCACATAAAAAGCTCAATTAATTAAGTTTCTGCTCGAAGATTGAAGTGCTCGATTGATTGATTGGCTGATTGCCTCGATTCCAGACCGAAGGACATAAAAAAAACAAATGAGGCATATTTCCTAACTAAACGTGCTGATAATGGTTCCAAAAAATAATTATAATATATATTGACCCTGATAAAGATTTGTATACTTGATCAGGAATTATATCTTCTCTATTTATTGTAAAATCACCAAAATGTCTATATTTTACTGAAATACATTCAAACGATAGATCATAAAGGAAGAATTGTCCAAAAAACGCCTCCATAACATTCCACAAACGTCAACTAAACGTCAAGCGCGTCAAGCAAATCACGAACGAAATATAAAACGCATTTTGAGTTTTTTGGCCTCGGAAGCGTTGCTTGCTACACGTGCCAAAAAATAACCTTGTTTTTCCTTCTTTAAAAAAAATACACCGGCGATCTCTGTGAAGTTGAACTAATATTTATCTTAGTGAGTGTTTGTTTTGTGATCGTTTTGTTGGTTTTGGTGGGAGATGGAAGGGAACGAACCCCCTGACGGGGGCAAAAGCGAAGGCAACCGGGTCTTATTGGCAACGCGTAAGCGTGTTGTGGAAACCCAAAGTGTTATCAAAGACATTATCGATAAACGAAACACGGATATACCAGCCGCGGCTTCTATACAGCACGCTTACACGGTCCCTGAATACGCCCCGGGTACCAAATTATTGTACGGCCCTAATGATAAAGCTCCGTTTATCGTACAGGTAGTTACGATAGTAGATGACCCAACCTCCGGCTATTCTATTCGCCCCCTCAAGTTCGCCAAGCTCATTCATCAGAATGGCGTCCGCGGTATAAAACAGGCTGGCATTAAACCCAGCGGTCGCAACCGAGTGACCGTGGAATTCACTGATGCTCAATCGGCAAATGAATTCATTGCCCACCCTATTCTCGCCGAACACCGCTATTCCGCGAGTATTCCTACATATAACGTCACGCGTATGGGACTGGTGCGTAACGTACCAGTTGAATGGACCCTTGAGGAGTTTGTCAGTTCAATTGAGTATACAAACGATGACTCTAAAGTCATAAAGGCACGCCGTTTGAACCGGAAGTCTACCGAGGATGGAAAGACAATCTGGATCCCAACTCAAACAGTGGCACTCACTTTTATAGGGCAAATCCTGCCTGAGAAAATTTTCTCTTTTTATACATCACTGCCCGTAGAGACTTACCAACTGCCCTCAATACAGTGCAACAAGTGCTGCCGCTTTGGCCATATTAAGGCTGCCTGCCGTTCAAAGCCCCGCTGTTATAAATGCGCACAGTCACACGAAGGAGAATCGTGCCCTGTACAGGAGGACAAGGCCACTTGCCTTTCCTGTAGTGGTCCCCACTTCGCCATCCACTCCTCTTGCCCTGAACATGCGAGACAGAAGGCAATCAAGCTGGTAATGTCAGAGGAAAATATCCCATATAACGAAGCTTCTCTCCGATTCCGACCTGTACGTCGGTCGTTCGCTGACACTGCCCGCATCCCTCAACGCTCTCCCTCTACTAGTGAGAACATGTATGACCCACCGTCCTTCCCCACTCCCCAGTCTCAACACCCTCAATCCCCCCGCTCATATAAGAAAACCGTCTTCACCACCCGTCGTCCGATCCCCCCACGTAGCCCAGGCTACAATAAAGCTGCCCATGACGAGATTACTCAAACACCTCAATCCTCACAGCCAAACGGCTGTGCTTATCTATACAGTGATACTGATGTATCACCAGCTTCCCCAAACGACAACCTCATTAAGCTGCTTATCAGCACACTAGTCAACCTCCTCTCGAAATTCTCCGATACTATACCGAACAACGTCATAGAAACGCTAAACCAATTGTCTACAACAATATCTCTCAATAATGGCCAATACAGCTTGCCAGACAGTGATGCAATGGAACGTTAGAAGTGTTAGGAACAAAAAACATGAGCTATCTTTTTTAATAAATGAACACAAACCTTTCCTGCTCGCCATTTCGGAGACATGGTTGAAGCCGAGTTCCCGATTCAGGGTCCCTGGCTTTTCATGTCTCCGCGATGACAGCACTGAGGGCTGGGATGGCTGTGCCATCCTTGTCAAACGTTCCCTTTCTTATTCCCTTTGTTCTGTTCCCCAACATTCCCCAGGTATTAACATTGTAGCTGTTAGGACCTTAGGTTCCACTTTTATATCTATATATATCCCATACCCTAATCCTTCTCTCATCTCTGAACTAGATCATATCCTGTCTTCCCTCCCCGGTCCTTTAGTAGTTATGGGAGACTTTAACTGCCATAATACTTTATGGGGATCTCTCTCTTGTGACTCCAATTCCACGCTTCTGTTAGATTTATTCGATAAGTCTAACTTATGCCTAATAAACAATGGCTCTCCCACTAGGAGAACATCCCCCTCCCAAAACCCTAGCGCAGTGGACCTAACTCTAGCCTCTCCTGGACTAGCTTCTAGCCTTGATTGGCAAATTCTAAACAGGTCTTATGGGAGTGACCATTACCCCATCGTTATTTCATTCCCCACTGGTGTGTCTACTCCTTCTCCACTCCCTCCTCTCCTAAAATTTAGACTAGACAAAGTCGACTGGGAGGAATTTTCTTCCCTGGTAGAGAACAAAGTCCTCCTATTGCCCCCTGTCTCGCATGAAAATTTCCTAGAACTATATAACAGCTTTGTTTCTATACTATCGTCATCCGCTAACTCCTGCTTCCCCGTTAAAAACGCCTCACTTAACAAAATTCCGTCTCCCCCTTGGTGGGATGCAGAATGCACAGCGGCTATTAAGGAACGGGAACGAGCCGAAGATCAATTTCTCTCTGATCTGAGCAACATGAATAACTACCTCTCCTTCCAAAAATCTAATGCTCGATGTAAGAAACTTCTGCTGTCCAAAAAAAGGTTGGGTTGGACGCGTTTTTGTGAAAACCTATCCCCGCGTTCCCCATCTTCCATAGTATGGAAGAACATAAAAAGATACCGCGGATCCTTAACCATGACCAACCAGGCATCCAATGACCCAAATGTTTGGTTAGACGCATTCCTGGATAAACTATCCCCTCCTTATGTGCCATCAGAGGATTGCTTTCCTTCCTTCCCGTCCCCCCCTTCGTCAGATAGAATGGATGAACCGTTCTCCTTCTCAGAGTTGTCTTCGGCCCTGGATCACTTGAATGACTCTTCTCCTGGTGTCGACGGAATCCCCTACTCCTTTGTGAAGAATTGCACCGACCTTTCAAAGCGATATCTGCTTTCCTTATTCAACAACATTTACGAATCTGGTTCCATCCCTGACGCGTGGAAGCAGCAAATCGTCATTCCACTTTTAAAGCCCAATAAGGACCCTTCTGACCCCTCCTCACGTAGACCGATTGCACTTTCATCTGTGTTAGCCAAGATCCTAGAGCACCTAATTAAAAACAGGCTAGAGTGGATTCTGGAGAGTCGCCAAATCCTTTCAAAATCGCAATTTGGTTTCCGTCGAGGGATGGGAACCATAGACAGCTTATCCATCCTCACCTCTGACATCAGGCTAGCTCTCTCTAGAGGTCAACACCTAGTGGGCGTGTTCCTAGATATTACCTCAGCATATGATAATGTACAACTTCCGTTACTCAGGCAGAAAATGCAAGAGCTGAGTATCCCGAGAAAGATGATTCATGTTATATGTAACCTCTTTATGGAACGCTCCATCTGTGTTCGCTCCGAAAACCATATGCTGCCCCCCAGGACCGTCTGGAAGGGTCTACCGCAGGGATCTGTCCTCAGTCCAATCCTGTACAGCCTTTACACCTCGGACCTCGATCGAACAGTGGATTCCTTCTGTGACATCTTACAATATGCCGACGACATTGTGTTGTATTACTCCTCTGACTCCTTCTCGGATAGCACTTCCCGTTTAAACACTGCCTTAAGATACCTCAATGAGTGGCTGCAAGACCATGGCCTCAGTTTGTCAGCATCCAAGAGCTCTGCTGTCGTGTTTTCCAGAAGAAGGTGGATTCCCGATGTGGATATTTTTGTCGACGAGGAATATGTTACTGTCGAAAACAGTGTTAAGTTTCTGGGTGTATATCTTGACTCGCGTATGTCTGGAGTCCCCCATCTGAAATACGTGCAAAATAAATGTGAAAAAAGCATAAACGTGATGAGAGCTCTCTCGGGTGCGTGGTGGGGTGCTCATCCCTACGCGCAGAAATTATTATACAACGCTATCGTTCGGAGCCACCTGGACTATGGCTCTTTCCTTCTGGAACCCTGCAGCAAGCTTAATCTATCCTTCCTCGATAAGATACAGTCTAGGTGCCTCCGAATAATAACTGGGGCTATGAAGTCCTCTCCCATTAATGCTCTTCAAGTGGAATGTCTCGACCCCCCACTTAGACTACGTAGACAGTTCCTATCTGACCGCTATCTTCTAAAATCTATTCAGTATTCCGACCACCCACTTATGTCCCGTCTATTTAATCTCTCCCAAATAATTCCCTCTTCTAAATATTGGACCCATAAAGAAACTCCTTGCTTAGTAAAAACGTTCCAAAAATATTCCGACAGTCCCCCGATCCTTAAATTCTCTGGCAACCCTCTGTTTTCCATTAATTTTGATGCCCTTATCTTCCAGCCTAACATTACTCTACATTTTGGTATCAAGAAAGATACCCCCTGTGCAGACACCATTTTCAATATGACTCTGTCAGAAAAATGGGAAGGATGGACTTCCGTATTCACCGATGCTTCCAAACTGTCTGATGAGGGTTCTGTGGGTTCGGCTGTCTGGATCCCTCGCTACAAGATCATGCTGAGCTTTAAATGTCACCCCCAATCGTCTGTTTTTTCCGGTGAAGCTATTGCCCTGTTTGAGGCTGTCTCGTATGTAGAATCTCACAAAATAAATAAATCAATTATCTTTTCTGACTGTCTTAGTTGCCTTCAAGATATTGCTAAATTCCCATTCCGTGCTAAGGACAATCTTTATATCAACTTGAAGACTAGAGAAATCCTCCATAAATGCTACTTACTGGGCATTGAAGTTGCTCTCGCTTGGATCCCGGGCCATGCAGGCATCGCCGGTAACGAGCAGGCAGACGCATGTGCCAAGCAAGCTATTCAGATAGGCTGTACTTCCCACTCAGAATGCTTTAGCCAGGATATCAGAGCTTTGGCCAAGTCCAATCTCCTCGAACGCTGGAACCAAGAATGGAGTATCTCGCGACTGTCTAAGGGTAAACTTTATGGAGATATTCAACCAAACCTTCCGACCAAACCGTGGTTTTTTAAATATCGGACAGCCAGCAAGCGTGCTACTTCCACGGTTATTCGGTTGCGCCTCGGCCATGTATGCACCCCTTCTTTTTTGGCAAAGATCCACGTGCGTGACCATTCCTTGTGTGAGTGTGGCCTTGAGGAGGGTACACCAGACCACATATTCTTCAACTGCCCCAATATCCCTATTTCCTTGTATGATCATCTTCCTGACTTTATTCCCCGCCCAGCAAGTTTTAGGACCACGCTTTCCTTTGTAAACACTAACTTTATTGACGTCTTAACAAGATTTATTACGCATTTTAACATCAAGCTATAACCTCTCTTATCATCCCACTAAGTATATGTGCTTTTTGTATTTGTCCTAACCGGTTTAAGTAGGTATTGTAAAATTGACAATTTTTGTTATTGTAGGTATCCTGAACTAACCCTACCGGTCATTTGACATCACAGCGCCTGACAACCTGAGTAATCCATGGAGTAATCTATAAACATCTGTAGCTCTCAACCTTGACGCTGGCAAAATTGTCCAATTGGACAGACGCCATTTAATAAAAAAAAAAAAAAAAAAAAAAAAAAAAAAACGCATTTTACATTTTCGTACCATATCCATGATTTAACTCTCGAAATGTTCAACAAAGTTCTCCAGCGGGCTCTGAAATTCCGTTGCCGGAAGAGCTATCCGACCAATATTTACGACATATCCCGCGGTTCGGCGTTCGCGGTCCGGCGGCCGTACAGCGATGAGGTGAAACGAGCGCAAACCCAGAGCGTAGCGACGCCGGGGCCTACTATATTCGACAAGATACTGTCCCGAGAGATCTCAGCCGACATAATCTACGAGGATGACTTGTGTTTGGCGTTCAACGACATCGCTCCGCAAGCTCCGGTGCACTTCCTTGTGATCCCGAAACGGAGAATACCGCGGCTCCAGGACGCCGAAGAAAACGACAAAGAGGTATTCTACCTATTAAACCGTCACCGTAAACTGACTGCGGGACGACTTTAAGTAATTTGACGGACTTTTTTTGCGTTTACTCCCTGTTGATGTATTCGTCGATCATCATTTTGTTTAGTTGATTCACCTTCGATTTAATATCAATTTTAATACTATCAAAGTAGGCCCAACATGATATAAGTCATATTCCAGTTTACGGTACTCATTTTTCAATTTTAATAGATGTAGATTGTAGAGAGGCTATCCCCATTGCTCGTGCCTAAAATACCACATTCCCAAAATACCATATTTTACAAAATACTACATTACCTATTTATTACGTTCCCATTATGCCAGATATCCAAAATAAGTTGAGTTTCTTGCTGGTTTCTTCTCAACAGGGTTTTCCAAACTGGTGGTATATTCTTCAACGTTCATAGGAGCATCAATTGATGCCTAAATTGAATAAAGAATTTTGACTTTAAGGCATTCCACTATGCAAAATAGACGCACAGATATGTTGAGATGTGGAAAATAGCCCGTTACTACCTAAGGCATTCCACCAAAAAAAAATCAGTACCTTGAGTAATCTTCAAACTTGTAAGTGGTGCAATGAGAATCCGGTAAGCTAGAAATGTGGTAAATAGGTAATGTAGTATTTTGAAAAATCTGGTATTTTTGAAATATGGTATTTTAGGCACGAGCATTCCCCTTATTTGAACTTATTTTTATAATCTATCTAATACCTTTAAACGAGCAATTCTTGTATATATGTATATATATATATATATAATCAGGATCTCGGAAACGGCTCCAACGATTTCGATGAAATTTGGTATGTGGGGGTTTTCGGGGATGAAAAACTGATCTAGCTATGTTTCATTTTCAGAAAATCGCTTTTACTCGTGTTTTCCGGCTATTTTTGTTTGCATTAGAATATAAAGCTAAATTTCGCCGACTTCGAGCAGATCATAATGGCACATTAGAAATCGGGTGGTCGCGGATCCAGCCGACCTCGGTTCGATACCACGTTTTTTTTTCAAGATTTTTAGTTTTTTTTTTTAAGTTTATTTTTTATGAGAAAACGTCAAGTTTCTTCTTTTGTGAGAAAAAGTTACTTTTTTGTGAGAAAAAGTTATTTTTTTGCAAGAAAAAGTTACTTTTTTGTTAGAAAAAGTATTATAGGGAACGTGCAGTAACTATAGGCGGCAGCACTAATGCGACAGAAGAGACACTATGCGGACAGTAAAACAAACTTATCAAGGTAAAACATTCAAATTGATGGCACCCTTATGGCACCAGTTGGCAGCACCGTCTATGTGCACGTTCCCTATTGGGAGCACACAGAACAGGAAAAGCCGGTTGTCTGTAAAGTCGGTTTACGCACGATAGTTTAACGTGACTCACCCCCCCCCCCCCCACCCCCTCCGGTGTTTTTGTCAAATATCTTGAAAACGGTGCATCCTACAGCAAAATCAAAGAAATTTTCATCCCCCCTTTAATACCCCCGCGCTCCCTCCCCCGCATCCCCTCCCCCCTCTCAACCCCCCCCCCCCACCCCACCGGTGTATATAATCAGGATCTCGGAAACGGTTCCAACGATTTCGATGAAATTTGGTATTTGGGGGTTTTCGGGGATGAAAAATTGATCTAGCTTGGTCTTATCTCTGGGAAAACGCTTGGTACCGAGTTTCTGCCCGAGCAGAGCTCGGTCGCCCAGGTACTAGCAATAAACAACCGAACTTTTTTATTTGTTTGCGTAACAATTAAAAACATCACCTACACAGAAATTTGAACCTAGAATTTACTTCATTACAGTCGAATTTCGGTTGACACTTGACAGCTAAACTTGACAATTTCACGTAACGTACTGAGAAAAAGAAGGCCACTTTTATCAAAGTGGCGCTCATTTGGCTCGGACATTTTCGGGCGCGCGACTGTGGATCTACAGTTATAATTGATCAAAGGATATTTGTATGAAAATATGGATGTTTATTCTAGAGTCTTGGTGTTTAATGTATTTATCCTTTTCAATGCTAAGCCTAGATAAGACCTAAAGCTACTTTGAACCTTATGTCATTACTTGAAGATCACTTTGACAATGTACTTTGTGACGCATATATCTGTAATTAGCATTGAAAAGGTGCATGTTTATCCATTGTAGTATGCAAAATACAAGCTTTACTAGAGGGGTCTAATAGATAAATCCCTGTGACCAAGTGAAACAGATTAATGGATATGAGTGAGACAAAATAAGATAGTTTCAATAAAAAAATTACTATATTCCTTAAATAGATAAAAAACCGGCAGTGCGAGTCGCACTCACGCACGGAGGGTTCCGTACCATTACCTATAAAAACCGCAAAAAATCACGTTTGTTTTGTTGTATGGGAGCCCCCCTTAAATGTTTGTTTCATTTTAATTTAATTTTTTTTAAATTTTTAGACGGTTGGATAGCCTAGTTGTTAGAGAACCTGACTACGAAGCTTGAAGTCCCCGGTTCGATTTCCGGTTGGGGCAGATATTTGTAAAAATACGAATGTTTGTGTTTGGGTCTTGGATGCTTAATATGTAGTACCTGGGCGACCGAGCTCTGCTCGGGCAGAAACTCGGTACCAAGCGTTTTCCCAGAGATAAGACCAAGCTAGATCAATTTTTCATCCCCGAAAACCCCCAAATACCAAATTTCATCGAAATCGTTGGAACCGTTTCCGAGATCCTGATTATATACACTGGAGGGGTGGGGCGGGGGGGGGGGGGGGGTATGCGGGGGAGGGAGCGCGGGGTATTAAAGGGGGGATGAAAATTTCATTGATTTTGCCGTAGGATGCACCGTTTTCAAGATATTTGACAAAAACACCGGAGGTGGGGGGTGAGTCACGTGAAACTATCGTCCGTAAACCGACTTTACAGACAACCGGCTTTTCCTGTTCTGTGCTCCCAATAGGGAACGTGCACATAGACGGTGCTGCCAACTGGTGCCATAAGGGTGCCATCAATTTGAATGGTTTACCTTGATAAGTTTGTTTTACTGTCCGCATAGTGTCTCTTCTGTCGCATTAGTGCTGCCGCCTATAGTTACTGCACGTTCCCTATAATACTTTTTCTAACAAAAAAGTAACTTTTTCTCACAAAAAAGTAACTTTTTCTCACAAAAAGTAACTTTTTCTCACAAAAAAGTAACTTTTTCTCACAAAAGAAGAAATTTGACGTTTTCTCATAAAAAATAAACTTAAAAAAAACTAAAAATCTTGAAAAAAAAACGTGGGATCGAACCGAGGTCGGCTGGATCCGTGACCACCCGATTTCTAATGTGCCATTATGATCTGCTCGAAGTCGGCGAAATTTAGCTTTATATTCTAATGCAAACAAAAATAGCCGGAAAACACGAGTAAAAGCGATTTTCTGAAAATGAAACATAGCTAGATCAGTTTTTCATCCCCGAAAACCCCCACATACCAAATTTCATCGAAATCGTTGGAGCCGTTTCCGAGATCCTGATTATATATACACATATATACATATATACAAGAATTGCTCGTTTAAAGGTATTAGATTAAACACCCAAGACCCGAGAACAAACATTCGTGTTTTTGATACAAATATCTGCCCCGACACGGGAATCGAACCCGGGACCTCAAGCTTCGTAGGCAGGTTCTCTAACCACTAGGCCATCTGGTCGTCTGAAATGTATGTACAGTCGCGGAATGAAAAGGTGCGTCATTTTTCGACTCTATGTCAACGAGTCAAGGTTGAAAAGTGACATCCACTATACGTACTTCTAAATGAATGTATGTACTATCGCCCCAGACGTCAGCTTGCCATTTTCAAAACAAATTTGCTTGCAGCCGTTGATGTTTATTGCTATGGATTGGTATGGACAGATGTCTAGCCACTGCACGCCAACTGGGCCTTTAAGGTGCCAAGCTGGCGTCTGGGCCGATAGTACTTCCTAAACAGATTTCGCAGCATTTGCCGCTCTAGTCGTATAATTCCAGTCCGTGTCAACATCGGCGTCGTCACTCGCTATCTCTGTAATCAAACATTATCGCCGCATTCCTGAGCACGCCTCCGCTATCTTGTTGTAATGAACTCATTTAATTTTATATATCATACTAAATACAAACTGAAACATGGATTCACTGAAAAACCCAGAAAAAAGACCAGCGCTTGGAATTGAACCCAGGTCCTCAGCATTCCGTGCCGTGTGCCATTGCCCTACACCACCACTGAAAAAGATACTTCATATCAACTTGTTAAAGTTTGGACAGGTAGCGACATCTCTTGTCCGGGTGAGCGGGTAGTTCCGAAGGAGTGTTGAAATCTCTCGATGAGGGTATAACATAGATGGCGCTGTATCACCACAACTGCAGGCCAATTGTCTAACTCCCTCGCATTCGCCATCGCGTTCATTTTGACAGTTCTTGTATGGGCTGACAATTGGTATCGGAAACAGCCAGCTGTCACAGCCATACAAAAACTATCATTTCAATCCAATGCCAAATGTCAAAAAAGTTGCATAATTATAATTACCCTGCTGGTCGGGACTTAGACACAAATTTTTCCTATGCATCACACATCTCGGCTTGCTTAATCACTTATTGCAGCGATACTAGCGATATCTATGTTAATACTCTAGACGACCAGATGGCCTAGTGGTTAGAGAACCTGACTACGAAGCTTGAGGTCCCGGGTTCGATTCCCGCGTCGGGCGGGGCAGATATTTGTATGAAAAATACGAATGTTTGTTCTCGGGTCTTGGGTGTTTAATATGTATTTAAGTATGTATCTATCTATATAAGTATGTTTATCCGTTGCCTAGTACCCATAACACAAGCTTTCCTTAGCTTACTTTGGGACTAGGTCAATTGGTGTGAATTGTCCCGTGATATTTATTTTTTATTTTTATTTTTACTCTCAACGAGAGACGTCAACACTCCTTCGGAACTATCCGTTCACCCGGACCAAGAGATGTCGCTCTTAACCAATCTTATCATTTTAGTTTTGTTAATGCTCGCTCGTAACTCATAAGAAAGGGCCTCATAAGAAAGCTCAACGTCACTCAGAGGGCGATGAAGAGGGCTATGCTCGGAGTTTCTCTGCGGGATCGCATTAGAAATGATGAAATCCGCGCAAGAATTAAAGCCATCGACATAGCTCGAAGAATCGCCAGACTACTCAAGTGGCAGTGGGCAGGGCACATAGCTCGTAGAACTGATGGCCGATGGGGCCAAAAGGTTCTCGAGTGGCGTCCACGGACCGGAAGACGCAGTGTAGGTAGGCCTCCAAGGTAGGCAGATAATGTAATTTTAGGATGACCCGGATTATTATTATTATTATTTATTATTATTATTATTATTATTATTATTTATTTATTTCAGAAACAATATACATTGTGTTTGAACACTAGAATTAATTAAATATGTACTACATTGTTAAAAACGAATGTCACAGATAATGCTATACTAATATACATGTCAATTAAAAGTCTACTAATTATTATTATTGTTAATTTCATTAATTACTATATTATACATAATCGTTTTATATTGCACATTTTATGTCAATTTCTATTACACATTATATTCTACACTATTATTATTTTCGAAAATCAATTTATCATTTGATCTAATGATTACATTACACATATTTTATTTGGTGTCTTAAATTGCTCAACCGAGTAAAAACACCCCTTCAGCAAAAAAGCTTTTAGTTTTCGAATAAAGATATTGCTATTTGTAAGTGACTTCAATTCAACGGGCAATTTGTTGAAAAGAGATATTGCCTGATACCCTGCATAATGCTTAACCACTTCCAGCTTGGCTATAACCAACTGAGGCAAATCTTTTCGTCTTGTTGCCAAGCGCTTTAGTCTGTCTGCTTCCGTTTCTATTTGACTGATATTTTTCATTAAATCAGTGAGGACTACGAGTATATATAGACTGGGAACAGTGAGGATTTTATACTTTATAAAGTAATCCCTACAAGAGATCCACTGAGGGACCCTTGCCATAATTCTGATTGCCCTTTTCTGGGCAACAAAAGCAGCATGACTATTATAGTTGTAGCTATTTCCCCAAAACTTAATGCTGTAACGTATTTTTGATTCTACTAGTGCATGATACACCATTTTAAGCTGGGGTAAATTTGCCTCATAGCATGCAGAACTAATGGAGCCCACCATTGCAGACAACTCTGGTTTCCAGTTGAGTCTCGAGTCTATGTGAACTCCCAGAAATTTAACAGTTTCCACTTGCTGTATCGTGTCACCATTCAAATTTATCTGCAGTAAATCTTTGCTTCTAGCAGTTGTTTTAAATAGCAAAGCATTTGTTTTACTATTGTTCAGCTTCAGATTATTAATTTTGAACCAAGTATAAAAAGATTTTAAAGTGTTATTTACTTTCTCATTTAGATCTATCAGATTAGCTCCAGAAATTATAGCGTTAGTGTCATCAGCAAAAACTACAAGACGAGTGTCCGAAACAGTGTCACGTATGTGATTAACTAGGTCATTAATAAAAATAATGAAAAAATCGGCCCTAATATGGATCCCTGTGGTACTCCCACTGTCACGTTAGTCATCCGTGAGGCATAAACTTTTTCGTTTCTGTTCTGAGTCCATTTCATCTCCACAAATTGTCGTCTGTTTGTGAGATAAGAACGAATCAGAGCCAACATTCTGCCCCTAATGCCATAATGTTCTAGCTTTGCCAACAAAATTTTATGACTAACGGTGTCAAAAGCCGAGCTCAGATCGAGGAACAACCCTGCAACTTTTCTTTTGGCATTCAGTTGAAGGACAATATCCTCGATCAGTGAACTGATAGCTTCATTTGTTCCTTTGCTCCTCTGGTAGCCATATTGCCGTTCGCTCAAAACATGGTTTAGATTGAGATGCTTAATCAGCCTATCCTTCATAAGCCTCTCAAGCAGTTTGGAGAGTACTGGAAGGAGAGAGATGGGTCTATAGTTTTTTGGGTCAGATTTTGAACCTTTTTTGTGGATCGGCAAGACTTTTGCTACCTTAAGCTGATCTGGGAAGGTACAGGCTTCAAAACATTCATTGAAGAAATATGTCAGTGGTTCAGCTAGTATGTCGATATTTTCTTTGATTATGGTAATGGGCATCTCATCATATCCACATGATGCTTTGGATTTCAGTTTCTTTACCAGCAAAGTAACTTCATTGGAATTGACCCGCTCAAAAGGAATGTCATTGTTTATTCTGGGAACATGAGACTGTAACACAGAAATTGCTTCACAGACACTGTCCTGCGCATCATTACTGTGACTTAGGTTTTCCAAAAACACTGCACAAATATCATCAGGCTTGTCCACAATTCTGATACCATTTTCCCCTTCAATTTTCAACAAAAGATTTTCTTTAGTACTCTTAGGCACTTTGTTGCGATGCTTTTGAACAACCCTCCATATTTCCTTCGAAGACTCCTTCGCCTTTTCAATTTGTGATTGAACAGCCAATTTTCTAGCATCTCTAGTTACACGCCTAAAGATACTTATATATTTTTTTCTATAATTAGATACAGAGTCATGCATCAAAGTTTTGTTAGTTGTAAGTACTCGTTTCATAATACTTGACACTTTAATCCCTTTAGTTACCCAATTGATTTTGAAGTTTGATTTATTATAAACCTTTATCTTTTGTTTTTTAAAACTTTTCTTAAATATATTATCAAACTTTCTAATAAATGTATTTATACCTATATTTACCCAATTTTCATTCAAAAAGTTTTGCCGGAATTTTTCATTTCCCTCGACATTAAACTTTCTCACTTCTTTCCATATTTTTTCGGTCTTTGTATTTTTACTAGTTTCTTTTACATTAAAAGTGCTGAGTATCCCTGCATGACCATCTGCCATTCCATTGTGATCCACTAAAGGAACAACCACAGAACTTTCCGGCAAATTCGTCAACACGTTATCCAGGCATGATTGTGATTCATTACGAGTAAAAGTAGGCGTAGTGACTAGATGTCTAAAATTATAACACGTAAGTAGTGACAAAAAGTCAGCAGCCATCTTGTCTTCTCTCAACAAATTGATATTAAAGTCACCACAAATGATGCATTTCTTGCTGAAGAAGTGCTCCAACAACCTTTCAAGTCGTACCATAAAATCCTTGAAGTTCGAAACAATTGGATTACGATAGCAGCAAACTATGTTAACATCAGCGCTGCAATCCCTAACTCCACACACCTCAAAACATTCCATTTTATATAATTCTTTGCATACTCGAAGTTCTTCAAATATAAGGCTACCATGTGCTAAAATGAGTGAACCGCCTCGCATTTTTTTTGACCTAGTATTAAAGCTTGCAAGTTTATGTTCAGTTAAGCTGAAAAGTGGCGCTGCAATGGCGTTCATGAAATGCTCGCTGATGCATACATAGTGCTGCACGTCAGGAAGCCCATACAGATACAACTCAAGTTCATCCTTTTTATTTGTAATACCACATACATTCTGAGAGAAAATATTTATTTTAACACTCGAGTTTTCTTTCGCTATTTTACTTTGAAGGGAGTCTGCTCTAAAAAAGTGGTCTCCAGAGGGTCTGAGGGTTTGTCAGAGGAGGAGCCATTTGTACGTTCAATTGCAGCAATACAAAAAGACAGATCCTTATAAATCATTGATAAAGCCTTATTATTTATATGACCAGTCCTTTTCCAAAACATATCATATGAATACTCTAGATTTTTATTAGAGTCTAACAAATACGCATATTTATTTAATTTGATATCTGTATACAATAAATGATTAAATAGCTCAATTCGTCTGTTTTTTAAATTACAGTATTGTCCTAACTCATACGTTGGGCAGCAAATTATTACATTGGTATGTATTACAACCTGAATTTTTTCCCTAATTAAAGTTACAATTTGCGAACAGTCGCTTGACCTCTGAAAATCCACATTTCCTAACAATATTAGACAGTAATCTCTTTCTGTAAAATTCTTCAGTTTAGTCTCAATTCCATCCAGTAGTTTAGAAATTTCTCCGTGAGTGAAAATATAGTGACATATCTCGTAGCCACTAAAAGTCTTTTTGGCTGATTTCAGTATAGTGTTTTTATTATTGCTGCTTACAATGCATAATTTCCGAGGCGGCACTGGTTTATCCTGTAACACTTTTTTTTGTGATATACGCGATAGAAATTCGTCTTGATTACGCCAGCAATGCTATCTCAATTACTAGCAATATATTTTTTATGGAAATTACGTCAAGCTTTGGCGTAATCAGCCGCAGAACTTCGGTTAAACGTTTAATAAATAATTGACGTCATGGTGTACAAAAACTGAAATGGGTAGAATAGATAGGTAGATGTTAACTGACGTACGTGAGACCCAATGGCATCCCAGCCATAGCGCGGCGCGGCGAAATCGTTGCACGCTCGCGGCGCTTTTAATACCTGATTTACACTCTCGCCTCGTGCTTCGTCTCGTGTCTCGGCTCGGCGTCGCGGGCGTTGCGAAGTACGAGACTAGGCGCGAGGCGAGCCGCGAGCGTCTATTCACACTCCCGTCTCGTTGCTCGTCTCGCAGTTCGTCTCGCCACTCGTACGCGAGTATAAATGAGCTATATACGTTCGCAAATGGCCAGATGGCCAATGTGATAAGGCCTAAAGGCCACAACAAACCTGGAGCGCGGGGCGCAAAACGGAGCGTGCCCAGCGCGGTCAATAACACTGAATCAAATACGGTGTACGGTATATTTGATTTAGGGGCTGTTTCACCACCTTATTGTCAAACTACTGGTTACGTAACCAATGAATAAACTAAGTACTGCACAAATCTGTCGGCCAGTTTTTTTTCAGTTTCACCACTCCGGTCCTGTGCAAACTAAGTACCACTTAACTAATCGTCGGTTTAACAAAAAGTCGGAATAGCAACGTCCCATTTCACGACCACGGGTTCCTGTTCGCATATTTTCGTTCAAAGAGTCGCTCATTATTAAAGCAAAATAAATCGTAAACTATGTAATTTTTAAACACATCTATTTTTTTGCATAAACAAATGTGTAACATTATAATTAATCCAAAAACGGTATTTATTTACGATACTTTGGTTAACAATAACAAAGAAAAATAAAATCACGTAAAACGAATCGAAAAGTGGCGCCAAACCCTTTGACAGATTAACTTTTTTTTTAATGGCGATGTACAAGTTCAGGTAGAACAAACGATTGTGCCACTGAAATAAAGTCTGTAATTAAAAAATATTACGAATTTTTGGATTTATTTTTAAATACTAAAAGCGTACCTATATTTTTTATTCAAATCTTGATATTTAAATTCTCGTTTGCAATTTAGCATGACTTCTTTCTTTAAAAAATAAAAAATACTTTGATTTATTTTTCTGAAACCGGCTGAAGGGCTCTCCAACCATGGCCACAAAAAAATAAACTAACTAATTAAAAAGATATGTGACGGATAAAAATGCTAAATGCCACCTGATCTGATGGTCAAATTAAGAAATAGTTTGTCCGTCACTTAGCGCTAATCAAGACTGGTGAAACAGAAATTTTTATTCCATGTGACAAATAAGGTTATGATCAAGCTAATCCGAACTTTAAAAAAAGTGGTGAAACAGCCCCTTAATGTTATAGAGTGCGCTGTAGGGCACGCTCCGTCGGCGCCCCGCGCTCCAGGTTTGTGTTGGCCTTAAAACGTTTATAATACACTCACCGGCAAAACATTTGGCCCACCAGTCCACCTTTCTTTCATACAAAAGAGGTCACTTTGATGTCTTGGTTCTCCACTAGGCGGTGTTTTGGCTGTGATCTGATGATGGCTACTCCGAGCATTGACATTCAGAGTTCCTAAGATACCCACCTGATTGAATTTGCGTTTAACACGGAAACTATACACATTTAGAAAAACAGCTAAAATGGCAATAAAATGAATGAAAATCTCAGTGCTGTACAAATTCTCTCGCTGTGGTGTAAACGGGTTGTTGAATCAGTTGTGTGTGTTAGAGACTCTGGACCACCATTATCGATGCTCTGGATATCCATCATCAGATCTCAACCGGGGCACTACCCTGGTGTAGAAATAAGGCATCAAAGTAGCCTCGTTTGTATGAAAGGTGGACTGTGGGCCAAATTTTTTGCCGGTGAGTATACCTATTAGTAAGATTTCCCGTTTGCCTCCCAGCTGCTAGGTCACCTGATGTCGGTGGCGCGCGCCCTGGCGACGCCGCGCGCGCCGCTGGGCTGGCGGCTGGTGGTCAACAACGGGCGCGCCGGCGCACAGTCCGTGTACCATCTGCATCTTCACGTGCTGGGGGGACGCCAGATGGGCTGGCCGCCGGGGTAAGGCAGTAAATACTAAGTAGTCAGCAGAATAGGGGGAGTCTATACCCTGTCTATTTAACAGAGTTAGCAAGGCGTTCTCTCTGTTGCACTTTGGTATGCAAATGAAAGGGACAAGAAACTGTCAGTGGGCGTCAACAATCGCACGTCGATGGCGGGTTCGGCTTACATTACAATGCCGTTTGTTGGAATATTCGTAATATTTCTCGTGATTTTTTGATTTTTCTCGTGGCACCTCAAATAATTACATGTCATGTTTATTCATCTATTAATCATAATTATGTAATTTAAAGTAGTAGATAATAATATTTAAATATGTGCCCTGCAGTGGGACGTATGTGCCGGTGCATCGTCCTTATCGCTGACCAATTACGTGCATTCTCTGTTTTTCTAGTAGGTACTAACTCTGTTAAATAGACAAGATATAGCTGGTCATTTGAAAAACAACTGAAAGATATTATGAAAAGGACTCCCTTTAGGCATGGTTCGGAGGCATTAGACACATAAAAACAGTACTTTAGGGGTATAGTAATTAATTAAAAGTGAATGCTCAACTTTTTTGATGAAAAGCTTTGTTATTTCTCATTTTGCGTAATTCACAGATGTAATGACTCGTCTTTGTTACAAAAGACGAGGTTTTATTATTGTGTATTGTTATTATGAACGTGATATCGTGACTACTTTGAAAAAAGCTCGCAAAACTTACAGCACCTTGACATCGTAAGGCCCGGCGTAATTTTAGGACACAATACGTTTAAAAAAATGTTCACTTTTTTTAATTGAAATTAATTATCAAATTCTGGTCACTTGGCGTAGGTCAGGTTATGTATAATTATCGATGATACGAGATTTTTTTAAGTAGTGACGATATGTCTCAAGCTGATCTATTTGCGATGAAGTGTAAGGACCAAATTAAGAGTTAAGGGTTGCTTTCATACAAGCGGAGCGGAGAAGGGACGCGTAGAATCCGACCAATCGCATTAAACGGTTATTGCACTGCACCGCACTGCGCTGTGTTTATTGCACCTGATTTGTATACAAAAACCGTGTGGTATAGTCGGGGTAAGAAAAGGTTCGTCACTTTTCGACTCTATGTCAACGAGTTAAGGTCGAAAAGTGACGAACCTTTTCTTACCCCGACTATACCTATGACGTACTAACGCATCAAACGTCAGCAGCAAATGTCACTCTCCTTGTAATGTAGCAATGTGATGTGAATTTTAATTACTATGATTGGTTGGATTCTGCCGCCTCCGCTTCGGTTGTAAGGAAGCGCACCCATAGATTGAAATAAAAAAATAATTAATGATAATTGGTAAAAAATATAAATAATATTGGTGATATCTGAATCAATTGAAACTAACTCCAAAAACAATGGAGTATTATGTAAAGTGTCTAAGCACACTATGCCCAAGTATGTGACCGAATTTCGCTACGGCGTAATTTTGTTGCAGGCGTAATTGCGCCGCATTTCAGTTGCGTAATTTCGACGCAATGTTAAACCAGAGGCCGTATTGTCTAACGCTTTGGGCGCTTGCCTTCGCTTTCACTATCTCTTTCTGTCAACGTTTTATACCGTTTGACAGAAAGAGATAGCGATTGCGAAGGCAAGCGTCAAAAACGTTAGACAATAAGCCTGCAGGCGCGGAACTTCATTCGCGTATATTCGGCACTATATGCTTGTGCTTAGACACTAATTAGTGTATAGAAAATTATGTTTTAAAATCCAAGTGTCATATGAACGCCATTAAATATTGTATTTAGATTAAAATTAGCATAAATTTGTGCAATAATTTGGCCAAAATAGCTGTAGGTTTTTGAATAGTTTCTCATTTGGGTGTTTAGTTTTATTTATACAAAGATATACTTGGCTGACTGTTGACCTTTTCGATGCCAACGACACACACCGCAGGTTCTACGCCAGCGACTGATATATCAGTCACGGGTATGTATTACAATACCGAAGTACGAAAGACCGAATGTACTAAAACATCGAATGGGTCAAAAGACCGACACGATTTTTTTTCTGAAACCGTTAATTTTTAAGATTGTTATAAAACAAACCTAACCTAACCTAATGGGTTTTGTATGATGCCGTTTTAATAAATTTTGAGAAGTTTACGGTTTCAGAAAAAAATCGTGTCGGTCTTTTGACCCATTCGATGTTTTAATACATTCGGTCTTTCGTACTTCGGTATTGTAATACATACCCTCAGTCACGGCGTGCAGAGCGATATCTACCTACATGCAATGCTGTAGGGTTCATCTTCGCGTTTGACATTTGTTCAAAAGCGTTAGCGACAAACATGGAGAGCTTTTCGCGGATTGGTTTTGGTTTTACCTATTTCGAAATAGTCTTTGAAAGTCAGCCAAGTGCTTCTCGTATTGTAAATGTTGTAGTGTTGTCCCACGGCGTAGGCATCGCGACGACACTGGAGGTAATTGTGTGACGATTTTTTTAACCAATGAAACAGATCATGTCAGTAGTGGACACATCATGTTCATAATCAAGTGGAGTTTCAATGTTTAGTCTTTTAGGGTACGCTCTTATAGAAGCGTAGCGGAGGCGGCAGAATCTCTATAGGTAGATTCTGATTGTCATCCCAACTTTCTAAATGTCTGGATAGTAATCAGAACTTTGCAGAATGAGGGCCTGTTTCACGACTCTCTAATAAGCAGTGATCGGATCTAGGATGCAATTTGGGGTGAACGACCTCAAACGTTATACTTAACATGGATGTGACTCGGGATTTCCCAGGATTTTGGGAAATGGGTTATTGTTCATGTTAAAAATTAATAACTTTTGTCTAGGGTAAACATAATGAAAATGTTCGCTATCTATAAAAGGTTAATTTATTTTACATAAACTTTAAAAAATACGTCACTTAATATGTGCAGTGCACATTTAACGAACACTATAATTATCTATTAGTAATGGGTACTTATACCTGAAATTATTATTATTTGTCGTTAACGAGAATGTGATAAGCAGGGCTCAATCTGAATGACAATGTCAGTCAAGACATTTAGTACTGCTTACTTAAGTCATACCATTTAATAAAAGAGGTTGATAAAATATTAGTAATTATTATTACTTTTACCTGCATACACTGGTAAACAGATAAAAATATTAAAAAATACCATAAAAGATAAGACGAGCAAGTTAGGTTTATTTTATATTTAGTTTATTTTACAGTGTAAACTACTTAAAATTAAAAGTTATTTACTGTTTTATAAAGGTAGGTAACAAAAAGACTCGCGGTATTTTAGTCATATCCAAGTTAAGATAACGGACTTAAACCCCGGGAAATTGCATCCTAGATCCGATCACTGCTAATAAGTTTTCAAATGCATCGATTAAACAGTGGTGTCACTGCTGATATCTGTCGTATAAAACATCAGGAACTTGTCAGGGAGTGCTAACAGCTTCTGAAAAGCGTTGCGCTTCCGATGGTCGTGTACAGTATTATTAAAGCGAATATTATTAGGCAAAGGAACTAACTTAAGTCAACCAAAATTACCTCGATTTTTTATAATTTGAATCTCTTTTGAAACTGGATAAGTAGAACTTGCTGGTCTATCCGTTGTATAACGACATGGTGACAGTTTTGACAGCTGTCAAACTTTTCTAAAATAGTGTCGAAAATGCTTATTTCCTAAATATTTTGGAATTTAAATCTAGTCACAAATTATCTCTAGTCGTCTCTATATAATAAGCACAGAGAATTCTGTATTTTACAGAAATAAATTGTGATAAAAGCTACGGAGCACTAATGCCTAGGAGGAACTACTTTAGGCTCGTTAAATCCCACTTTCCTAAAAGTATACATCCGCAATATGTACTTTTCCAAAAAGTAGCTACTTAAACTGTCTCAACTAGGACATTTTCTCGAAATGCACACATCATTAGCTCTTACCCATGCATTTATTTCCATTTACCAAAATGGTACACTTTTGCAGAACGCACACTTTCTCAAAATGTACACGTTTGTATATTTACAAAGTAGTTCCATAGCTCGTTGAAATGGCAATGGGCGGCAATGCCGCAGCTTCAGGGTGGATGCAAGTCGCTTCCAACCGCAATGATTGGGCGTCAATGAGGGAGGCCTATGTCCAGCAGTGGACGTCCTACGGCTGAAATGATGATGATGATATACTGGAACAGTGGTGGAAGTGTAGTTTAGAGAAAGCACGTGGCGGTTGAGGTTTAAATTCCGAATACCTGTATAACGCCGGGGGTTGGGTCCCGTTGGCCTTACTTGCTTTTAGCCTTGGCAAGCAAAACGGCTCAGTAGTATACTGACCAAGTATGCAAAATGACTTGGTTATATAATGCCATGGTTACAAAATTGTCTTAGTTTCAGGAAGACTTACTTAGCAAAACGTCTAGGTTGCTAAATGCACAAGTAGGCAGAATGACTCAATTGTGTAAGGTCTTGTTTTTTTTAAATAGATTTTCAAGACCAGACCAGACCATTTACCTACTAAAACATTATGACATTAAGTTGTTTTACAACCAAGTCATTCCGTCTACTATGGCTTATAGCAATGAGGGTGTTTTACAGACCAAGGCATTTTGCTACCCGGACAAAATACAATTAAGGTGCTCTGCTCGCCAAGGCTAAATGCAAGTAAGGCCAACGGGACCCAACCCAACGCCGGTCCTGGTTCCCTTTCCGATTAAAAATGGCAGTGTCTTAAATGCGAGAATAATTTACCTAAAATTGATGACCAAAATCCAAGAATTAAGTGTCACGGCTGTGAAAGAGACTGCAATATGTAGTTGATTCAGTACCCCTGACCAGGGGGGTTTCACTCCGCAGTTTAGGTATGTTCGGCCGGCGCTCCTCCCGGGAGGAGTATGGCAGTAGGTTGTCGCGCGGCCTTCGGTTCGCACGCTAGCCGCGTCACGCGTAATTCCCAATCATCTTTTTTTTCTGTGATTTTTGCAACAAACAATGACTTCTAAATGATATTATAAATAACTTACTTACATACTAAAGGTAGTTTACTGACTTAACACACACTGTTATCTTTCTTGATTTTTATACCTACCAAATATCGGCGAGTGGGAACCCTGTGCCCTTGGTCTCGGATCAGCGGTGCCCAACGGAATATGAATGCTCGTATCACACGATAAGTTTTAATTTCGCGTGCAAGCAGTAGGAGTAGGAAAGTTTTTACTTAAACTGCATTATATGATCAGGACATTCCAGGAATAGGTAGTCAACTTTTATAAAAACCTTTCGCTAGGTGTGGCTCAATTTCTTCAATATGCGACAGGGTACTTACAGCGGTTAAAACGCCCGTAGAACTACTTACCTAATACACAGCATTCTGGAAAAGTGTACATTCTGGGATACTGCTATCAAAGAAAATGCTCCGTCTGAGAAAGTCCCTTTTTGAGAAGGTGCACATTTAAAGAAAGTGTACATTCCAGCAAAGTGGGCTTTACGAGCCTAAGGCAGAGGAACGTCGTATTTCTCATTTTGCTCCTAGTTCTGTGTTAATTAATGCAACGATGTCTCAAACTGTGGTACCTCAACACGGAACATTTACCTAGTTAGGTATCTGGTTTATTTTTAGTCAATAGTTTATAATAGGTTGTCTTCAAATAAATCAAGAATATTTTAGCAGGTCTCATTTTGTCTCCCGCAGAGTAATTGTTGTGTAACTTTTATGACACTCGGCATCGGATTGATATGACAGTTTTGTTAGAGCCTGGACCAGTGCAGTGGACTCCCGTTGGATTGGAAATCAAAATTAACTCGTTTGTATTCACCGCTGTTTATTACACACCAATATACACTGTGAATGCTTTATTTTAAACAAATGATTACCACGATGTGGAGAGATAACTTTAGCATCAAATATAAGGTACAACACATGCAGCGTCCGAAAGGGAAGAGAAGGAGGCGGAAGCGAAGAGAAAGCCAAATTAAAAAAAAACAAATTTTGACAGATACTAAACAAATGACACAAGTCATTTGAGGTACTAATTTAAACGTTATGCTTATAATCCTATATATTATTTCCAACAAGTTTTTGTATGGCTGTGACAGCTGGCTGTTTCCGATACCAATTGTCAGCTCATGACAAGAATGTCAAAATGAACGCGATGGCGATTGCGAGGGAGTTAGACAATTAGCCTGCTGGACAACCTAAGCATTTTTTTCTTTATCCTAAATGCGTTTAACCATCTTGCTGAGATATTCTAAATTGATTTTATGACGTGTTTATGTAGTTTGTTAAACTAGATGTAAGATGGCGGGCGCGGCGTGGTCGCGTTGCCGCGCGTAACGCGCCGCCACGCGCGACGCTCATTGGTCGCCGGCGCTCCGTCTCGCTTCCGCCACGAGTTCTAGAAAGTGATGGATATACGAAAGCGCGCCAAAATAAAAGATGGCGAATGGTTGTTAACAATGGCGGGATAGTTTGATGAAGCGAGACAGGTGCCCGGCTGGCCGCGGGTTTACATTTTAGCGCACTTGTTAAATTGTTACAACGAATCAATAAAATGTTTTCATCATTTTAGAAGAGTTTTATTTTGGTTAGGGTCGTAACGTAAGGACTAGGTTGAAGAATTACTTTACGACGTGACCCCAATCTGGACACGGAATGACAACCCTCGTAGGAAAAAGGTCCAAGCATGGGGGAAGTCACACCTTGGGGGTGGCCTATGTTTAGGAAGGATATTATTAAGGATTTGCCACACTGGATGCGTTCTGCGGTCGCGGTCAGGTCAAATTGAATGCAGATCTGTCTACACTAATATTATAAAGAAGAAAGATTTGTATTTTTGTATGTAACGAATAAACTAAAAACTACTGGACCGATCGCAAAAATTCTTTTGCCGTTAGGAAGCTACATTATCATTTATCACTAAGTGATATAGGCTACTTTTTACCGCGGGAAAATACCTTTTCCGACGGGAAAATTAATTTATCGCGGGCGAAGCTGCGGACGGAAGGCTAGTACAAAATATACAGACCGACAATGTTGTTCAATACATAATGCGGGCTGCTTTTAATCTGAACTGACCGCGACCGCAGAACGCATCCAGTGTGTGTGGCAAATCCTTTAAACGAGATTCGAGCTTCGTATCATCGTATCATGCCATTTCTTTCACTCTTCTATGTAATGAATATAGTAATGATATTAGCGTATATGAAGCAGTTCAAAAATTTGGCAGTATTATTAGAACATGGACTTAATACCTAACCTGCAGGCTTATTGTCTAACGCTTCTAACGCTTGCCTTTGCAATCACTATTTCTTTCTGTCAAACGGTATAAAATGGTGACAGAAAGAGACGGCGTCTGGACTGAGTACTGTACTGCGACAAAAAAGTGAGGCCGAAAAAACTGGTTTGTTAACCAGAGAGTTGCATCTCGTTCTAATTAAGGTAATCAAGTAAGTGCGAGTGGGACACAGTTCTCTAGTTTATTGTTACTCTCGGACCGCTGTCTCTAGTTGCCATTATTAAACTGTATGGCTTGGTATATAATATGGGTCACTTCTGATTGACTAATAAAAGTATTGTATTAGAAAGATAGACTGAAATAAAAAAATAAACTATTTGATAACTACTTTCTTTTTTGAAAACGGTTGAAAGGAAATATCTTAATAAAGATAGATAATCCTGTGTTTTTATAGTGACTAAGAAAATACATCTGAGTAATGTCATGTGGTAAAAAAAGCTTGACTGACAGTGACAGTGACAGACGTGACAGTTCACCCCAAACAAATCGGCATGCTGTGCTGTCTGTTGTTTTCGTATTACGTTCGCAGCGTTCACTGCATTACGTTAGTTCTGTTGTTCGTTTATTCTATTCTTATAAAATAGTGTAGTCTATTCACAAGAGATACAGTTCCAAGAAGATTTGTTATAGCAGTATTTGGATATAAAACGGTAGCGCCGGCGTCGCTGGGGCAGCGGACGGTGGGATGTCGGAATGCGTGCGGGTGAAAGAGGAGCCGGCGTGGGAGGCCGAGGGCGCGGAGCCGCTGTGGGCCGCGCTGGGCGCCCCCGCGGCCCCCGCGGCGCTGAAGCGGGAGCTCAAACTCGGCGACGGAGTGTACGCTGAAGACATAGACTTCGCGTTAACAGGTTAGCTATTTATTTACTTGCTAAAAAATATAAAAAGTAAGATCTTATTCTAGCTATTACTTAAATTGCCCTGATACTGTATAGCCACTATCACACTAATATTAAAATATTATAAAGGCAAAAGTTTGTGAGTGTGTATGTTTGTTACTTCTTCACGTCTAAACAGCTGGACCGATTTTAATAAAATTTGGTATGGAGCTAGCTGACACCCTGGATTAACACATAGGGTACTTTTTATCCCGGAAAATTGCGTAGTTCCCGCGGGATAGCGATAAACGAATTCTTTGCAGACAGAGTCGCGGGCAATAGTCGGACTCGCGCTCCGAGGGTTTTATCGAAAGCGGGACAAATTAGAAAACGTAAAACTGAGGTTTTTTAATTTTTACTGTTTTATTTGAATTCCAAATAATGTTAATATGACAATAAATAGCCAAAAAAGCTAATGAGAAGATCAATCAACTATTTTACCCACACTTTGGGCGTCTCCTGCGTTACCAAAATGGTCTCTGGTGTTACCAAAAAATCGTACTTCCAACAAGATATTTCACGGTTTAATAGGTTAAACTTACGTAGGATGGCATTTATTCATGTACACCATTTATTAAATTACAGAAAAAACATGTTAACTTACAAAAATCTGCAACTGTTTGAAAAATGTTGCGAACAGATTAGTGTTGGTAAAAAAGTTGATTGGCCCAGATAACTTGTAGTAAAAATAATTTAACAGAAATATTTTATTTTACCATATTATGTCATCAGTCATCTCATCACACAGTCAAGCAGTCCCCAAAATTTTTGGATGTAAATAATCTTTTGCAATAAAATAATATTGATGGTAAACAATCATTTTACCAAAAATAGTTTCATTGATTTTCGTTTCCCATAACACTATTCGCAGAATTTTATTAACATGCAGGAATCATTCATCGAACTTTGTTACATCGCTCATACAATTGCTTGATTTGTACATCGACATAGCTGTTCATTGAATCGCCTTTACTATAATTTCGGTTCATTGTAAGGGCCGGCGCTCACTGACGTCATGGCACGGCAGGTTATGCGTTGCGTCATACCGCAGCATCCCTCGGTACGTCGCGGCATCGTGGTATCGAAATAAAGTAACATGAATTCTAAACTCATTGAAATAAGATTCAAACTAACTTGATAGGAATAAAATCCTTTGCACGCCGTGCCGTGCCGGCAGTGAGCGCCGGCCCTAAGTTTCAGTTCCTAAAATTCTTATAACACAGAAAATCGTTTCACCAGTGTTACTATACTTGATATACGTTTCTATGACAACACATTTTATTAATATACTGTAATTTGACAGGTTGCCAGTTGGCAATGGGGGGTAATAACAGAACCATTTAGGAAGCTTAGATCTATCGAGATTAATAGGTTAGGTTAGGTCGGTATTGCATCAAGGCGCGAAGCGCCTTAACCACGCGGAATAGGAGCTCCGCGGTTGACTCTGTCACATGATAGTAGTCTATAATTTTTTTAAATTCTTATCTTCATTTGATGAAACGTTACGGTGATGAAACATTATTTATGGCAATAATAACATAATAGGACGTACCGTCTGGGAATCATGTTTCGATAATTTGTTACTATTATAACTGATTATTCTATGAAAGGTAATTTCGAGGAATCGTTATGCTACGATTTGTGACAAATTCGAAATGATTTATGATGAAAAGTTGATTGATTATGTAAAAAGTAATGTGATTAGAAAAAAAACCTAATGAAATTCGTGGCATAATTCGATGAAATGAAAATCGGCGTAACGAATTTCGATATAATGATAGCTACCCGTAGGGGACAGACACACTATCGCGTACGGATTGGTTATTGGGTGGCTAGATTAAATACTAAATTTACTGTTTCAGATGCAAGTTATCCAGAAACCGACACCAGCTCTGAACCAGACACAAAAGACGTAAAGGCAGCCGCTACAGTCTCTCACTCCGACCCTGGAGGCTCAGGTAAAGAGCGCGAAAGCCCAGACCTCCACAAACCTATTGACACTAAGCCTTGCTTCACCAAACTAGGACGCAAAAACCAAGTGAAAACCTTCGACTGCCCCATCTGTCACAAGCGTACGAAGAGAGAAATAAAACGACACATCCTCACTCACACTCAGGAGGAAATCGACAGCATCAAAACTGTCAAGAAGACTGGGAAAGGAAAATTTAAATGTCATATCTGCGGTGCGAGACTAGCACGCCGGTTCGGTTTGAAGAAGCATCTAAAAATCCATGCTAGAGTAGCTAAACTGGATCCTTTTCAGCAGCAACTTTATAGAAAACGTCCTAAAAAGAAATATGTGAAGAGTGTCTTTGAATGCGATGTGTGTGGGAAGCAGACAACAAGAAAAGAGAGCCTGGCGAGGCATCTCGAAGGGCATGCCGATGACGAACCGGTTGTCTGTGGACGCTGCAATGAGCCATTCAAGTATACGTGGGAACTTGTGAATCATATAAAGCTTGCAATTTGCACAGAAAATGTTAGAGTCGCTCAAAATGTTAAGAAAATTCCGGAGGTTCAGTTAAAACAGTGTGTTATAAGACTTCAACGTTTAGACGACAATGACAACAATGCTTTGAAAAGCATCGGTAAAGTTCCTGAAGTTAGCAGTGAAAATGATTTAAGCGATGAAGATGTAGCGTTAGATGACACAGCTGCTCTAGAGACCGAGGAAGAAACGTATTACTGCGGCGTTTGCGAGGAACAGTTCGAGACTTTGTCCTCGTTAGGTGACCATGTTTGCGGAAGGCCAAAGAAACCAGTGTCATGCGAGATTTGCAAGAAAAAGTTTAAATTCCGAGCTGATTTGGTCACACACACCCGTCTACACACAGGTGAGAAACCTTTCACTTGTGACGTGTGTAAGAAGACATTTCGGTTGAAGAATTGCATGAAATTGCATATTACGACAGTACATTTAGGCGAGAAACCTTTCTCCTGCAAGATTTGCAAGAAGAAGTTCCGTTGCTCTAAAACATTGCAAAAACACGTCCGCGAACATACGGGGGAGAAGGAGAAGAAGCTGTACTCATGCAAAGTGTGCAAGAAGAAGTTTAGGTGTGAGAACGAATGCGTCGAGCACGGCCGAGTGCACACAGGGGAGAAACCGTTCACCTGTACAGTGTGCAATATGAGATTCCGGGTGGAAGTTGCTTTGCGCATCCACAGTCGGGTCCACACAGGTGAGAGGCCGTATTCGTGCGACGTGTGTAAACGATCGTTTCGTATTTGGCAAACTTTGAACGCTCACAAACGCGTGCACACCGGAGAGAAACCGTTCCGATGCGATGTCTGCGACAAACGGTTTAGGACATTGAATGCTGTGACGGTGCATAAACGGGTACATACTGGAGAAAGGCCGTTTGCTTGCGAATTCTGCCCGAAGCGCTTCATACAGGCAGGCCATTTGTATACGCATCTGAAAGTGCACACAGGCGAGAAGCCCTTCGCCTGCACGGTTTGTGACAAAAGATTTGCGGACAGGAGTAAACTGGCTGTCCATAGCCGTTCCCATAGCGACGAGAAACCTTTCTCGTGCATTTGCGGGAAAGCTTTTAAAACTACAAGCGCTCTCAAGACGCACAGGAAGCTTCATACGGGGGACAAGCCGTTTGCTTGTGAGGTTTGCAAGAAGGCTTTCGTACGAAAGAGTCATGTGAAGGATCATATGCAGAGTCATACCAAGGAGTGGCCGTTTGAGTGTGAGGTCTGTCAGCGGAGGTTCCAGAGGCGGGATTACCTCCGGCTGCATAGAAAAGTGCATGGCAACGCTCCGTGCCTCGTGTGTGACGTCTGCGGGGCTAAGTTTGGAGACTCCGAGGAGTTGAGGGTGCATTTACGTGGTCACGATGTTGAGTGATGATTATTTTTTAATAGAATCTCTAGCATTTGAATTGTTTTTTGAGATTACGCGAAAAATCCCGTCGTAATTCCAAAAATTACGTCGTAGTTTACATGCTCATGCAATCATGTCTCTCTTAGCCGTTAAGATAATGGGATTTTACGTAGATTCAGTGTGAATATCAGAACGAAAAGTAAGTAGGTATTCCTGCGTGTCATTTAAATCCGTCCGTCCACCTGCTTTAGTTCCTGACCGCACAGCGATATTTCACCGAGATCTTTTTTTAATCGCAATTCTGTAACACATTGAATCTTATGGACCTTGAAGCGCGGCTACGTCCATAAGATGTATGTATGTATGTATGTAAAACTCTTTATTGTACATAAAACATGAAAATTGTAGTAGTGGTAGAGCCATGTTGTAGCTAGCCGCTGCATCACGAATGGGCCGGCTCGTCCGGGGCAGTACCACCCTCTCACAGAAAACCGGCGTGTAGCAGCAGTAATCCTGCTTGCGTTTCGTACGGTCAGTGAGAGTGCCGGGGGCCCAATACCTCACCCCTTCCCTCTCCCCCTCCCCCTCCCTCTCCCCCTTCCCCTATTCCCTCTCCTTAAGGGCCGACAACGCACTGGCATCGCGTAAAGCGCTGCAGGTGTCTATGGACAGTGGTGATCATTTAACATCAGGTGACCCACTAGTTCGTTTGTCTGGCCTTTCTAACATAAAAAAAAAAAAATTACCAGTTAACAAGAGAGACAAATGTACAAAGGCGAACTCTCTAACGATCGACGAGTAAGATTCTGATCATTAAAACCTTCGATATATAGTGACTGTCACCAAGGCCGTGGTTATTCGTTTCTGTGCAGCATTAAAACTAAACAACAATTTATGAACCACAAACCTCAAGGAAGCCGACTTCGATAAGCGCTCGCTTAGCCCGTCCGTAGAGCCGCAAAGTCCGCACCGCCACTTGCTATTACGTATTGTAGGAGCAGCTCGGTCTCCGCTCAGAGGTTCTAGCGTGGATCAGAAGCAAGTGAAGAAAACATGTAAAGCTCTTTATAAATTGTTATATTCCGATATTGCAGTGCACTTTACAATGTTAGGAACAGCAGATCTTATCACTATATTCAGATGAATTAGGATTAATAAATTATAGCTAAACAAGCAGCAGTGAGTCGACATACGGCTAGAGACGGAAAAGGGAAGAAGACAAAACCATGGTGTTGTCACATTAAAAATAGTACCTGGGCGACCGAGCTCTGCTCGGGCAGGAACTCGGTACCAAGCGTTTTCCCAGAGATAAGACCAAGCTAGATCAATTTTTCATCCCCGAAAACCCCCAAATACCAAATTTCATCGAAATCGTTGGAACCGTTTCCGAGATCCTGATTATATACACCGGAGGGGTGGGGGGGGGGTGAGAGGGGGGGGAGGTGATGTGGGGGAGGGAGCGCGGGGGTATTAAAGGGGGGATGAAAATTTCATTGATTTAGCCGTAGGATGCACCGTTTTCAAGATATTTGACAAAAACACCGGAGGGGGTGTGGGGGGTGAGTCACGTTAAACTATCGTCCGTAAACCGACTTTACAGACAACCGGCTTTTCCTGTTCTGTGCTCCCAATAGGGAACGTGCACATAGACGGTGCTGCCAACTGGTGCCATAAGGGTGCCATCAATTTGAATGTTTTACCTTGATAAGTTTGTTTTACTGTCCGCATAGTGTCTCTTCTGTCGCATTAGTGCTGCCGCCTATAGTTACTGCACGTTCCCTATAATACTTTTTCTAACAAAAAAGTAACTTTTTCTCACAAAAGAATAAACTTGACGTTTTCTCATGAAAAATAAACTTAAAAAAAAAAAACTAAAAATGTTGAAAAAAAACGTGGATTCGAACCGAGGTCGGCTGGATCCGCGACCACCCGATTTCTAATGTGCCATTATGATCTGCTCAAAGTGGGCGAAATTTAGCTTTATATTCTAATGCAAACAAAAATAGCCGGAAAACACGAGTAAAAGCGATTTTCTGAAAATGAAACATAGCTAGATCAGTTTTTCATCCCCGAAAACCCCCACATACCAAATTTCATCGAAATCGTTGGAGCCGTTTCCGAGATCCTGATTATATATATACATATATATACATATATACAAGAATTGCTCGTTTAAAGGTATTAGATAGATAATGTCCGTTATTTATCATTAGTACTAGATAACACTGTTTACAACGTTTTTTATTTACACAGCACAATTCACAATATAATATACGTCCGCCGATAAATTTAAGAAGTGCCGCCCTGGCAGCTCCTTTCTTTTTTGCCGCGGTGCATGGCATGGGCTTAGCGCCAATCAGCCACCGACAGCCAAAGAGGATGATAATCCAAAAAATTGCTGCCTATTTAAAATACTTGCACAGATTCAGTGTGTTACAGAATTGCGAATAAAAAACCGCGCGGTGAAATATCGCTGTGCGGACAGCCCTTAACGTGAAGGAGTACAAACAGATACTATTTATGTCTTATCAATAATTTCACCATAACTACATAATGTTGGTTAATCATAGGGTATTACTGTATACGGGACTTATCACGCATTTGTATATTTACTAGCTGTTACCTGCGATGATTAGGGGTATAAAAAATAGCCTACGACCTATTCTCAGACCTACCGAATACGGAGAAAAAAGATTGGCACATTGCAGTGGCCGTGGTCACGTGTTAACTGACAATGTGGTCAATCAAGGGTCAGTTTTATATAAAAAAAAACTTTTTTTGTTGCTTTCAAAGTAATAGAACTATTACTTTGAAAAGCAACAAAAAAAAAGAATATATGAGTGATAATCGGGTGTGTTACTACACCGATCGATGCCATCGATTTGTGTCATGTGGTAGGTTTGACTGATCGACGGATATAGGTAACGACAACACAACGTCAAAATCCCGCTGTCATTGTCATTGTGCGTGGCCTCAACTCTGGTGGCGTTACCTGTACAAGTCGATGAACGATTGATCGACAGCTGATCGTTGCTACTGTTCGACGTCCATTGGTGTGGTAAACTGTCGATCGACGTCGACCAATCCATTCTACCATCAATCGACGATCGATCAATTGGTCTGGTAAAACCTATGACTTTGATAAACTACTGTATAAGAAAGACTGATAAATTTAGTTTTTAATCAAAAAGTGCGGTTACTATTTCCTTAGTTATGTTTCTTATGGACAAAGTGTTTTATTTTTGCAAGTTAATCTGTTTTGTATTTTCGTATTTTTATGAAATAGTTATGAAGATTGTTGAATCAACATTAATGTGTATTAACTGTTTTCGCTGTGTATGGAGAATCAGATACCTGATAGATATTATTACTGTTGTTGTTATAAGAATTACACAATTGATTACGTTGATATGCTTTTGTCTTATTTAAATTACATAATAAATTAAAAAAATAAGAACTCTTAACACAATTAGGTCACACATAACGTTTGAAAATAAAGTAAATGCCCATTATGCGTCTAAGATCCCTTCTGCAAACAAGAGCTGATAACTTTCAAACGGCTGAACCAATTTTGATGGAACATGTCTAAGAACCATCGCCAAGAAACTCGCTTTCAATAAAAAAACCGCATCCAAATCGGTTCACCCGCATTAGAGCTATGATGCCACAGACGACACACACATAGCGGTCAAACTTAATAACACCCCTCTTTTTGTGTTGGGGGTTAAAAATCCACAATTAAAGTAAAAAAGTAAAAGTAAAAAGTTCTTTATTAACAAAAAGGAGAGACAATTTAGAACAAAAATAATTCTGCGACACCCACACTAGGCAGAGCCAACAAATTATAAATAAATAAATAAATAAATAATATTAGGGGACAATCTCACACAAATCGACCTAGTCCCAAACTAAGCAAAGCTTGTACTATGGGTACTAGACGACGATAGACGTACTTATATAGATAAATAAATACTTAAATACATAGAAAACATCCATAACTCACGAACAAATATTCGTGCTCATCACACAAATACATGCCCTTACCGGGATTTGAACCCAGGACTTCTTGCTTCGTAGGCAGGGTCACTACCAACTAGGCTAAAGCGGTCGTTAATTCTTTATTATACATGAAACTCAAGTTTAACAAAGATAAGAAAACAGTTTGCAATAACCTGATGACCAAGTGACTGCTTCAAGAAGATTGCACTGGCCCCTACACCAGGCACTAGGTGTGTGTGTGAGATCATGTGTAAGTATCTGTGATTACCTACTTGGTTATGGGCATTTCTATTTTTCAAGCCTTTACAATAAAAAAAAACGTAACAAATCGGACAAGTTTAACAATATTTAACAAGAAGCGAAGAATTGTCCATAATCATAAATCATAATCATAATCATTTATTTGCATAATAAAAACATGGTGTGTTATGATGACATGAGGGACAAGATAGTTTCACACATTTTTGTCACAATATGACGTGCAAATTTCAAAATTGCAACACATAAATAAAAAATAAACTTATTTGTCCGGTTTGTTACGTTTTTTTTTATTGTAAAGACTTGAAAAAGTGCGTAACCAAACGGACTAGGTAATTTTAACTCCCTGTTAACAATTTCCTAATTTTGAGTAACTAGCTACAACGAAAAATAGAAATTCCCTTATGCGCTTTGATCAATTATAACAGAAGATACACATTGCCGACCAAAATCCCCTTCAAAGAATGTCCGAACTTTTTTATTTGTTTGCATAATAATTAAAATCATCACCTACACAGAAATTTGAACCTAGCCTTTACTTCATTACAGTCGAATTTCGGTTGACACTTGACAGCTAAACTTGACAATTTCACGCAACGTACTGAGAATAAAAAACATACAAATATACAAACATACAGGTGAAGCTAATATAAAGCGTGTAAAAAGAAGGCCACTTTTATCAAAGTGGCGCTCATTTGGCTCGGACATTTTCGGGCGCGCGACTGTGGATCTACAGTTATAATTGATCAAAGCTTATGCGCAAAAGATTTTCTATGTCCTCATACGAAAGGGAGCTGAGCCATGCAGTTACTTTCAAGAAACCTAAGACTAAAATCTCCAAATATAAATAATTGGTGTCATCAAATCACTTCATTCACGTTCTGGTGCACAGATAGCCAATACTTAAAGGTGGGATTGCCCATAATGTCACGGCACACGGTCGCCAGTATAACGTTACGAGAGCAACGCAGTCTCTCCCAGAATGAGGCAATGCGCGCCCTCACTACGACAAAAAATCCGGAACTCCAGCCTCGGCAAACATGGTCGAGGCACTGCAGAATCGTGGCAACCCCATCAGCGCTCGGAATACGCTTTTCAGCTGTGCCTCACCCAGAGTTGGCAGTGCACCTAAAAGTGCAGATGAGGCCAAAGGCTTACGAGTACCTCACTGGTTCAGTAGCAGCCTACCCTACCCTAGCCTTACTACTCTAGCCTTGAAGATGCCTAGGGGTAGTATTTATTTAGAAACTAGCCTTCCGTCCGCAGCTTCACTCGCGATAAATTAATTTTCCCGTATTAATTTTCATAATAATAACACACACTCACACACAGTTACACACCCACCCCGCCTCTAGTTTGCCTTTGTTGGCCGCCTAGAGTGGAGCGCAAGAGCTAAATGCTCGAAGGATGGATGTGTTTGGCCGTAAGTGGCGAGTTGGCATTTTGAAGTTTAAAGTCCAGGGACACCTCTCCATCCTTAGCCGTTCACACCAATGTTGCCGCCTCGTTGCCCCGAGCGGGCAATAGTTTGAGGGGCCCATTTAGTGAATGGCGAGTCACCGCCTACCAAAAGTTCAGTTTATGAGATATTGAAATGGTAGGTGTCCGTTATCTCACTCCATAGCCCGGTAATCCTGTCCACAACATCCCAACCCCATAGCCAATTCCATGTCGCTTCCTACCTGGCAATAGTTTGGCAACTGTGGAGGACTGTCCGCTAGCACATCCTCATGGTGTATTAGGGGATAGACCTCCATAGTTGCGCCCATCTCATTTATATTATATGGTACCAAAGGCCTCTTCATGTTGGCTTCGGCCCCATGAATGCCTTTCAAATGACCGGGTCTCCATGGGCCCGTGATCGGAAATCCGTACCAACATAATAATAATAAACTTATTTATTCAGACAGCATGATCCATATCTTGTTAGTGTTTTCCTTAGAACTATGTTAGTACTTATAGCTAGCAAGAGAAAGGGTATTTTTAATTAAATGTTGCATTATTGAGCACTCATTTCTTACTGCTAGTCTTCAGGAGACTATTAGGGCTATTATGACTATTATTAGGACTATTATGTCACTCAAGCTTTGATCAATTATAACTGAAGATACACATTGCCGAACAAAATCCCCTTCAAAAAATGTCCGAACTTTTTTATTTGTTTGTATAACAATTAAAAACATCACCTACACAGAAATTTGAACCTAATCTTTACTTCATTACAGTCGAATTTCGGTTGACACGACAGCTAAACTTGACAATTTCACGCAACGTACTGAGAAAAAAGAAGGCCACTTTTATCAAAGTGGCGCTCATTTGGCTCGGACATTTTCGGGCGCGCGACTGTGGATCTACAGTTATAATTGATCAAAGCACTCAAGTGATAATATCGCTTTCTAACGGCAAAAGAATTTTTGAAATCGGTCCAGTAGTTTTTAAGTTTATTCGTTACAGTACATGGGCGACCGAGCTCTGCTCGGGCAGAAACTCGGTACCAAGCGTTTTCTCAGAGATAAGACCAAGCTAGATCAATTTTTCATCCCCGAAAACCCCCAAATACCAAATTTCATCGAAATCGTTGGAACCGTTTCCGAGATCCTGATTATATACACCGGAGGGGTGGGGGGTGGGGGGGGGGGTAAGAGGGGGGGGGATGCGGGGGAGGGAGCGCGGGGGTATTAAAGGGGGATGAAAATTTCATTGATTTTGCCGTAGGATGCACCGTTTTCAAGATATTTGACAAAAACATCGGAGGGGGGGGGGGGTGAGTTACGTTAAACTATCGTCCGTAAACCGACTTTACAGACAACCGGCTTTTCCTGTTCTGGGGGGTTACTACGAAATTCGAAGTTCGAAGTTCGGATCGTGTGGTCCCTCTCACTCTCGTAATAAATACCATTAGCGTGAGGGGAACGGCATGAAACGAAGTTCGAATTTCGCGTTTCGTAGTATAGGGCCTGTGCTCCCAATAGGGAACGTGCACATAGACGGTGCTGCCAACTGGTGCCATAAGGGTGCCATCAATTTGAATGTTTAATAAGATAAGTTTGTTTTACTGTCCGCATAGTGTCTCTTCTGTCGCATTAGTGCTGCCGCCTATAGTTACTGCACGTTCCCTATAATAATTTTTCTAACAAAAAAGTAACTTTTTCTCACAAAAAAGTAACTTTTTCTCACAAAAGAAGAAACTTGACGTTTTCTCATAAAAAATAAACTTAAAAAAAAAACTAAAAATCTTGAAAAAAAACGTGGTATCGAACCGAGGTCGGCTGGATCCGCGACCACCCGATTTCTAATGTGCCATTATGATCTGCTCGAAGTCGACGAAATTTAGCTTTATATTCTAATGCAAACAAAAATAGCCGGAAAACACGAGTAAAAGCGATTTTCTGAAAATGAAACATAGCTAGATCAGTTTTTCATCCCCGAAAACTCCCACATACCAAATTTCATCGAAATCGTTGGAGCCGTTTCCGAGATCCTGATTATATATATATATATATATACATATATACAAGAATTGCTCGTTTAAAGGTATTAGATAGATACAAATCTTTCCACTTTATAATATTAGTGTAGATAAATGCGACTAGGTATATCTACATTTAACTCTGCATTGCAGACACAAAAACATGCAATGAATTTGTACATCGGCATTGCAGTATGTGACAATGACAATTTACTTAGAAGCATTGCACATAGGTTTACATACCTACACCTACTTTAAGTTACTCATCATCATTTCAGCTGTAAGACGTCCACTGCTGAACATAGCCCTCCCCCAAGACTCGCCAAACAGATCGGTCCCGTGCCATCCGCATCCAACGCGATCCCGCAACCTTAACCAGGTCGTCGCTCCATCTTGTTGGAGGCCTACCTGTACTGCGTCTTCCGGTCCGTGGACGCCACTCGAGAACCTTTTTGCCCTATCGTAAATAAACACTTTTTTGCGCTTACATTGCAAACGCTGGCTGAACCTTACGAGATAGATCAAAATAATGTACTATACAGTATTGTACACCTTAAGGCTGCGTTTCCAACAGAGAAGTGCGAGGATGCGTTGCGAGGGATGTGTTTGTCATGAACCAATAGAAACGCTTCATTCACTTAGGACCTTTTAAATGAAGTGTTTCTATTGGTTCATGACAGACACATCCCTCGCAACGCATCCTCGCACAGTTCCGGTGGATACGCAGCCTAAAAAGGTCTACAAAAAAGTTCGCGATGGTATATGTCTATCTCTTAGGGATAACCCACAATAACCATTTTTTATCCTTTACTTTTTACGAGAAATAATGACTTATTTACGAAGCGATTGTAAGTCCTTATCCAACTAAGTACCTTAAATACAGTTCATGTAATTGGCCCTTTACAGCATGTAATTTAAATGAATATTTTCGAAGATATTACAGATTTAAAATGCAGGGACATAGCGGTTGGCGCGTGCCTTTAAGGTCTAATGACAAAAAGCTGTGAACGTTCAAATAGACATTCTGCAGTATATTTAGTATCAGCATTGCACCCGTGCGAAGCCGGGGCGGGTCGCTAGTAAGAAATAAAATCGAATCGAAGTCGGAGACATGTTCGTCGCTGCAATTTAAGTCGATGATGACCGACTTTTACTTAATAGCTTTTTCACTTCTCATGCTCTTAAAATGTTACTTTAGTCTCTGCATATCGGGACTAAAGCTCTTTTTTGATCTCTAGGGATTAAAGTAATTTTTTTTTAATTTACTTTGGAAACCCGGTGTTTGTGGATGGAGGATTATTGCCATTTTCAGTGACTGGGCATAGACAATTTTAAAGCTTTCCACAGACCGCAGCGCGCTGCGGACGCTCAGAAGCGCTCCGTAGCGCTCCGTAGCGCCCTGCGCTTCGGTCTGTGGAAGCCTTTAGGGCGTGGAAATAACCTCAAAATGACAACTGTATAAAAATCATTTAAAAAATAATAATTTCGTGAAACACCTTGAATAATTACGAATATTAATCTATTTAATTATATTAAAGATGAATTCATTTTATTATGCATACCTACTTAATCCAATTAGCTATGAAATAATTTTCAAGTTTGAATCTGTTGGCTAAATATGCAAATATTTAAAGCGTCACTCAACAAAAAAAAAACCGCGGAACAAATTTAATTGCTATTTGAATTCTGAACAGACGTCCATTGCTCGTATTGAGCGTACGTTGTATAAAAGTAATATTGTAGATTAGTATACCTAAAACATAGTTTTTTTCCTCGCATTCAAAGTGAAAAGTAGAGTGTTTAACGCGAGACTAAACTGCCATAATGACACGCGAATTATAGCCACCCTCGCTCTGCTCAGGTGGCTAAATATCTTGTGTCATTATGGCTTGTTTTAGTCCCTTGTTGAACAATCTACTATTATCTGCAAGCTTTTTGTTGACTGCCCTTGCCATCCAAACTATACGTATCTTTGAGTATTCCACTAAGTAAATACGTAGGTTTGTATGTACGTATACCAAATTTCAAGATTTGCCTACAGACACCAGGATACATGATATTAAATAACAGCTTGTTGTAAGCAAAAATTCCAATCCGCACGGAGCCCGCCTGGGAACTACACGGCCCAAGCCCCTCGTTCGAATTGTTCCTGGTTCATCGGATTCCCGTTTCGTTGTATTCCTGATTCTTCGTATTCCTGTTTCGTCGGAATTATCTATATTTGAAGAAATCTATCATGCAGTAGGTACACCAGTATTTACTAGAATGAAAGATGTTTTTGGGAAGAGCTATGTGCGATCACGCATCTTTATTATCGGGCCGTAGTCGTAGTTAATAATAAAAACGTAAAGCAAAAGACATGCAAAAATATTACCAAGAAAGGGAAATCGTCGACGAATATGTTGAAAAAAAAATCAGTTTTAGATTGTTTAAATAAACTCTGTGGATAATTTAATTTGTAAGCGGATGAGGATGACATATTTTTACCGACTTCTATTTAATTCAAATTGTTGTTATTGTAAATATTTAGTTTTAAATATTAAATGCAGAAGTGGAGTCACTGTAATTACATAGTCTCATTTGATATTGACAATCCGACGAATCAGGAATACGTCGAAATGGGAATCCCACGAAACAGGAATAGGTCGAATCAGGAACAATTCTCTCGTTCTGAGAGGAGGCCTGCAATAGAGACGTCTATAGGTCAGGATGATAATGAAAAAATTCAACAAAAAGGTTCATATTGTATCATTTATTGCATAACAGACACAAAACCCTCCTCATGGACAGTTCTATCGATTAACAATAGCAAGCGCGGGGCCCGTAGGGCAGGGCGGGGGCGCAAGGGGCCGGCGGGGGACACGCGGGGGGCAGGAACGTGATGATGGGCTCCGCGCACGGCGGGGCGGGGGCACAGCCACACGGCAGCGGGGGAAGGTAGGTAGGGGGGGCGGGGAGGTACACCGGAGGAGGGGGGCACGGGGCGGGGAGGACTACGGGTGGGGGGGGGCACGGTGCGGGGAGGTATAATGGTGCGGGGGGGCACGGGGCTGGGAGGCACAGCGGAGGGGGGGGCAACGGGGCTGGGAGGCACACCGGAGGAGGAGGGGGGCACGGGGCGGGGAGGTACACCGGAGGAGGGGGCAACGGGGCGGGGAGGTACACCGGAGGAGGGGGCAACGGAGCGGGGAGGCACACCGGAGGAGGGGGGCACGGGGCGGGGAGGTACACCGGAGGAGGGGGCAACGGAGCGGGGAGGCACACCGGAGGAGGGGGGCACGGGGCGGGGAGGTACACCGGAGGAGGGGGCAACGGGGCGGGGAGGTACAAGGGTGCGGGGGGGCACGGAGGAGGGGGGCACGGCGCGGGGAGGAAGTAGTACTCCGGCGCGCACTTGCCGCAAGACGCAGAAGCGAGCTGGAAATGAAATATGCACAGGTTAGGAAAGAAGGACGTCCACTGCTGGACATTCACAACACAGGGTGAACCATACACAAGTCTTGAATTATTGTTTCTCAGTTTAACGTTGGATTATATAAGACGACCGGATAGCCTAGTTGTTAGATCAAGTTTGGTATGAAGTATCTTTTTGTATTTTTTCACTTCTCATGCTCTTAAAATGTTACTTTAGTCTCTGCATATCGGGACATGCTCTTTTTTGATCTCTAGGAATTAAAGTTTTTTTTTTAATTTACTTTGGAAACTTCTTTAACTGCCAATCACGGTGTTTGTGAATGGAGGATTATATCGCCAATTTCAAAGCTTTCCACAGACCTAAGCGCGCTGCGGACGCTCCGTAGCGCCCTGGGCTTCGGTCTGTGGAAGCCTTTAGGGCGTGGAAATAACCTCAAAATGACAACTGTATAAAAAATATTTTAAAAAATAATAATGTCGTGAAACACAATGAATAATTACGAGTATTAATCTATTTAATTATATTAAAGATGAATTCATTTTATTATGCTATGCATACGTACTTAGTCCAATTAGCTATGAAATAATTTTCAAGTTTGGATCTGTTGGCTAAATATGCAAACATTTAAAGCGTCACTCAACAAAAAAAACCGCGGAACAAAATTTAAATTGTTATTTGAATCCTGGACAGACGTCCATTGCTCGTATTGAGCGTAAAATCACTGTCAATTCAAATTGCAAACAATGTAAACAAACCTTGTAATTAAAATGTCTTTAATTTCCATTTTCCCTCATCAATTACTGCTAAATCCGTGTGTTATTAAATCAATACTTACCACAACATTATTCTAAACCTTTAAAACAATAAACAAAGTGCTAGAATACGGATATTTCATTAAATGGTTTATATACAATGTTCGCAATTTCAATTGACAGCGACTTTACAGTCGATTACTAATATACTGAAACTGCTAAAGCTACAAAAATATGTATCCACGACCTTAAATCAAGTGAATAAAGTCGCGTATTTATTTAGTTGTGTTCATAAACATGTTTTTGTAACTTTGGCTGTACTGATATCTTTGTCGACCGTAAAGAAAAGGCACAGAGTACATTTTCCAGTGATAATGTCAAAGAGATTAGAACAATACCTGCAGAGCGGCAGAGACGGCACAGATCAACACAATAACCTTCATTTCGCAGTCGGTTGCAGAATGTTGCTCGCTCCCCGCACGCCGCCATATAAACTCACCCTTATCAACAATTACTTCATGTAACGACACCCTTAGACGTGAACGTTGGCGTGTGGTAGTAAAGCTTGTATTGCGTGGGAATAGAGGCGGTTTTTGATTGTTAGGTTACTGGGTGGGCTGTAAGAACTACTTATTGCTACTTTTTCGTAGTAAAGTTGCGATTTTTTTTAAGCAATGCCATTGTGACGCGCGGTTAGGGCGTAGCCATATACTGGCTTGTGTACTATTTTAAATATTTGATATTTATTACAAGTTTTTCGATGAAGAAAAATATCGTGACAAAACTTGCACATGGCTCGAAGCTATCCTATGTTTTTCCCATTGTGTTAAGCTATCTCCATTCCAAATTTCCTCATGGTCGGTTGAGTACTTTAAGCGGGTAGGTCTCATCTGGGGGCACGGGAGTGCCCCCGCCAAGACGAGCCAAGCGGAGCGCAAGGGCACTACCTACCTTTCCTCGAAACGTTTCGTCGTTTTTTTGAACTTTTATAACTTTGCTTTGGATGATGTTAAATAGTTGAAAATTTCAAGATATAATGACACTAGTACAGACATGAATCATACAAAGTTTGAATGTCGTAGCTATTATACTTTAGATTTTATCAATGTCTACCCCCGATTTCGTCACTGATCACTGATCATCAAAATTCAAAAGGTACTTCCTGATGTCCTAGAAAGCTGAAATTTGGTATGTAAGCTAGTAATAGTATACAAACAACGAAAAAATCTTAAAACTTGAAACTTTTACCCCCCCAACCCCTTAAACGAAAGCTTGTATGAGACTTCCGCAAATTTTGATGCTAGAGGTCTGAAAATTGATATAGAGGGTCCTTATTACCCTTGTTATAAATAATAAGATATGTATTTCAGGATTTTTAGTAAATCATCCCCTACCAAAAAGAAATGAAATCCCGCAAAATAGTAGTAATTTCTATAGAACAAATGGCATTCAGGCACACATTTAAGCGTAACAAACAAACGCGGCGCGTATTTTCTAAGTAACTTATACTTAGTGTTAGTTAGTATAGTTTTATTCTTTTCACTTCTCATGCTCTTAAAATGTTACTTTAGTCTCTGCATATCGGGACTAAAGCTCTTTTTTGATCTCTAGGGATTAAAGTAAAATTTTTTTAATTGACTATGGAAACCCCTAAACTGCCAATCACGGTGTTTGTGAATGGAGGATTATCGCCATTTTCAGTAACTGGGTATAGACAATTTTAAAGCTTTCCACAGACCGATGCGCGCTGCGGACGCACTGTAGCGCCCTGCGCTTCGGTCTGTGGAAGCCTTTAGGGCGTGGAAATAACCTCAAAATGACAACTGTATAAAAAATATTTAAAAAATAATAATTTCGTGAAACACATTGAATAATTACGAATATACAATTATAAAATAAAATAAAACCAACCTATTTAATTATAAAATATTAAAGATGAATTCATTTTATTTTGCATGTAAAGAAAGATTTCCTTTAGCTTATGTGTTTTTAATTTGTTTTTTTTTAAAAACGCTGTCGGCAAAGCAGTTCCCTGCTCTGTCGATAAAATAGCAATCCGCACTGTCGGCAAAGCAGTGCTGGAGTGTACGGTAGATAGAGCAGTTACGTTTGAAAGTTAATACTTATGGCGTGACTTCAAAATAATGCGATGTCAGTTGCATTTAATAGTAAATAGAAAGTATAATTAGATATAATTTAACAAAGAATTGGCATATAGAAAATAAACTTAAAAAGTCGTTTCTTTATTCACGGGTAAGTGTTTCAGTTAACAATATATTTTGTGTGTGAACTTAGATCAATTAGGTTAATTTATTTGCCGATTCTAATGAATGAACAATTATCATTCTTACATGCATAGTCCAATTAGTTTTAACATAGTCTTTAAGTTAGAATCTGTTGGCTAATTATGCAAGCATTTAAAGCGTCACTTTAAAAAATAGTACATTACTGCAGAGGCCGTGAAGCAAGGGATTGATGGACGAGATTTGGGGTATACGGCCGAGTCGTAGACGAGGCCGGATAAAAACGAGTCCAGCAATCCCTCTTCCGGCCGAGGATTGTATAGAGCTTTTCTCAAACATGCATCATCATCATCATCATTATCATCATCATCATCATCATCATCCATCCATCCATACATCCACCCATACATCCATCCATACATCCATCCATACATCCATCCATACATCCATCCATACATCCATCCATACATCCACCCATACATCCATCCATACATCCGTCCATACATCCATTCATCCATCCATCTTTCCATACATCCATACATCCATCCATCCATACATCCATCCATACATCCATCCATCCATCCATCCATAAATACATCCATACATCCATACATCCATCCATACACCCATCCATCCATACATCCATCCATCCATCCATCCATACATCCATCCATACATCTATACATCCATCCATACATCCATCCATCCATACATCCATCCATCCATCCATAAATCCATCCATACATCCATCCATACATCCATACATCCATCCATCCATACATCCATCCATCCATACATCCATACATCCATCCATACATCCATCCGTACATCCATACATCCATACATCCATCCATACATCCATACATCCATCCATCCATACATCCATCCATACATCTATACATCCATCCATCCATACATCCATCCATACATCCATACATCCATCCATACATCCATCCGTACATGCATACATCCATACATCCATCCATACATCCATACATCCATACATCCATCCATACATCCATCCATCCATCACCAGTAGTTTAGGCGGTTTTATAGAAATAAAAGAAGATAGATTTTTTTTAATGTCGTAAGTTGGCTGTATGTAATTTTTCCTCCGTCAGTTTAATGTTAGTAAGCAAATTTAAAAAGTTACAGCAGCGGACAATAATGGTTTTTCATACTTACTTTTATGGCCTAGGCCAAGAAGTAATGTAGGGAGCCATAAACAACAAACTTCATGGCTTCATTTCGTGACATTAACGCATACATTTCAAAGCATGTTTGAGAAAATATATAAAAGAAAAGAAAAGACAGCGGTATTTTTTTTTGCTATTTGAATTTTGAACAGATGTCCATTGCTCGTATTGAGCATACGTTGTAAAAAAGTAATTTCGTACGTCGTTTTTTTCCTCGCATTCAAAGTGAAAAGTAGAGTGTTTAACGCGGGACTAAACTACCATAATGACAACTCGAATTATAGCCTCCCTCGCTATCGCTCGGGTGGCTAAATATCTCGTGACATTATGGCTTGTTTTAGTCCCTTGTTGAACAATCTACTATTACTAGCTTTTGCCCGCGACTCCGTCCGCATGGAATTAGTAATTTGGGCAGCTTATTCTTTTTATCCAATTTGCTTTTTCATTAACTATGGCTCTCCTTAGTTCCTCGATATAAAAGATAATTTAATTCTTTTTGTAAAGCTTGTTTGATAGAGCTACGAAGTGAGTGTGTGCGTGCCCTAGCTTGAGCAATGTAGACAAGCGCCTCGTATCGCGCACGTGCGCGCGCGTCGCGGTTTTCCTTAGAATTATTCTTTGTTTGTCTCCCTCGTTTTTAGTATCATTCGCTGGCTATCTTTACTTTAGTGACATAGCACCAAACGTATAGAAATAATTTTGGCGAATAAGTAAATGAGACAAAAAATGAATGGGAAGAACGACAAACGAGTCCAAGGACAACCGTGACGAAAAGCGAATAAGACGTATTAAAGAGATCGAAAAATTGCAGAATTTGACCAAAAAGATAGTGACGGATAGCGAACATAACGAAGACGAATAAGAGATCGACAAGTTGCAGAATTTGACCAAAAAGATAGTGACGGATAGCGAACATGACGAAGACGAATAAGAGATCGACAAGTTGCAGAATTTGACCAAAAAGATAGTGACGGATAGCGAACATGACGAAGAAGAATACAGAATAAGACGAAATAAGAATTAAACGAAAAACGAATGAGGCGAATGAGATACCGCGCCCGTCCGTGTGCAAACATTACCCTTTACCTTTTCAACGCCAAGCCCAGCCTTTAGCTTTGAAGTTATAATTACAGGTTGAAATCAAAATCTACTCGTATCAAAATGGTGATACATTAGTGTTTGTAACTCAGTTAATGTTCGACAATATAACCATCAAAAACAAAACTTGTAAAAAAACCGGCCAAGTGCGAGTCGGACTCGCGCACGAAGGGCTCCGTACCATTATCTATAAAAACGGCAAAAAAATCACGTTTGTTGTATGGGAGCCCCCTTAAATATTTGTTTTATTTTAGTTTAATTATTTATTTCTAAAGTGAATATAAGTATAACTAAATCATCTGTGAATATTTTAAGCGTATACCCGTTACCGGTACGTATCAAAATATAGGTATAAAATTTAAAACGAATAATGGACGAAATACATAATGGTCATCATGATAAGTATATACTAAAATTTTCTATTAAACTAGTGATTAAAGATTAAACGAACTTTTTTAATCGTGTAATCTACAGATTGGTTTAGGTTAGGTAAGGTTAATTTTATAAAAATCCTGTGAAGTTGAAAATTTCCAAGAAAGTTGCATTATAAATATCAAATGACCATTATGTTTTCGTCCATTATTATTTTTTTAAACTTTATATGTTTTGATACGTACTCTTATTTTATTCTGTTAAATTTTTTAGTATTTGTTATTATAGCGGCAACCGAAATACATCACCTGTGAAAACTTCAACTGTCTAGCTATCACATGCCGACATGGTTGGTTATTTTGTTGATCGAAGCTTCTAGTTTTATCTACAACGAAGTTATAGGGGGTCGAAAATGGCCTAAACTGCTTCAAGAAAAGGATGGTACGGCCGTGCCGCTTTTTTGCTCGACTTGGCGGGGGCACTGCCGTGCCCCCAGATGCACCCATTCATTTGTTTTGATTTGAGATGTATGTCGCTTCATCTTGAGGCATACCTACATTGCATTGCTTCCGATCCGTGGACGCCATTCGAGAATCTTTTTGCTTTATCGGCCGTTAGTTCTACGAGCGATGTCTCTGCCCACTGCCACTTGACTCAGGCGATCCTTCGAGCTATGTCGGCGACTTTTATCCAATCTGCTTACTGTTCTATTTCAGGGATAAATACTATTCATTTATATCCTCACAACTCCAACTATCTCCATACCTTTATGTAGACTATTCAGCGGTTATTGATTCTCTACAAACTTTCACCCCCTTAAAGAGTGATTAACGGGATAAAACTATCCTATGTCCTTTCCCAGGACTCAAACTATCTGTATTGTATACCAAATTTCATCTCCTTAAATAGGTTCAGCGGTTAGCGTGAAGCGGTAACAGACAGACACACGCATTTATAATATTAGTATAGATATAATTAATACCTAACTATCGCCTCTGTTATTTTGTACATAGAGTAACATAATTTAGGTACTGTTATTTACTAGCACTTAGGTAGCAAACGTAATCAAATACCTACGTTAATTGCTTAATCGTAGCAACAATATTCTGCTGAACGACAAAGCAACGCAAAACATTAGCTTGCTCAATACTCTATCACCTAGTCAGTTATTTTATTTAATTATAAAGTACCTGGGCGACCGAGCTCTGCTCGGGCAGAAACTCGGTACCAAGCGTTTTCCCAGAGATAAAACCAAGCTGATCCATTTTTCATCCTCGAAAACCCCCAAATACCAAATTTCATCGAAATCGTTGGAGCCGTTTCCGAGATCCTGATTATATATGTGCGGGGGAGGGGGGGCGGGGGAGGGGGTTCAGGGGATTTCAAAGGGGGGATGAAAATTTCATTGATTTTGCCGTAGGATGCACCGTTTTCAAGATATTTGACAAAAACACCGGAGGGGGTGGGGGGGGGGGGGGGGTGAGTCACGTTAAACTATCGTCCGTAAACCGACTTTACAGACAACCGGCTTTTCCTGTTCTGTGCTCCCAATAGGAAACGTGCACATAGACGGTGCTGCCAACTGGGGCCATAAGGGTGCCATCAATTTGAATGTTTTACCTTGATAAGTTTGTTTTACTGTCCGCATAGTGTCTCTTCTGTCGCATTAGTGCTGCCGCCTATAGTTACTGCACGTTCCCTATAATACTTTTTCTCACAAAAAAGTAACTTTTTGTCACAAAAGAAGAAACTTGACGGTTTCTCATGAAAAATAAACTTAAAAAAAAAAAACTAAAAATCTTGAAAAAAAACGTTGAATCGAACCGAGGTCGGCTGGATCCGCGACCACCCGATTTCTAATGAGCTATTAAAAATTTGCCAATTACTTTGTTTAAAAGAAGATTGAAAATATGACTTATTCAAGAATGTTTCTATTCCGTTGATGAATATTTTGACTATTTTATTGATAAAATGTGACACTACACTTAGGGTTTATATGATAGTAATGTGAATATTGTGACATCGAAATGGACATTATTATGTATAGTATTAGTTTAGTTGTAATCCTTCTGATGAATGTTTTAACTAAGTAGTTATTACAATTTTCGTTATTATTTTTTATTATGTTTGACATTGTAAAGTGAAGATTTGTTTCCCGTGAATTGTTGCGGCGTTAAAGTTGCTAGATTAATAAGACTTTTATAAAATTTTGTAGAGCGTGCCCTGCCTAGTATATTTAGCATTGAATCTCTCCGTTTGTATGCCAATGGTTGGCAAAATGTGTGCGACCGCTTAATTAAACAAGAACCATATTGTACCACATTTTATGCAAATAAATTAATTAAAAAAAAAAAAAAAATCGCCGGAAAACACGAGTAAAAGCGGTTTTCTGAAAATGAAACATAGCTAGATCAGTTTTTCATCCCCGAAAACCCCCACATACCAAATTTCATCGAAATCGTTGGAGCCGTTTCCGAGATCCTGATTTATTTACAGACAGTTTTATTTACTGTTCATGGGGTTTCAGGCTTTAGGGGTTATTTTGTAACACCCTGTATATACATATATACAAGAATTGCTCGTTTAAAGGTATTAGATTAGATAGATAGATTAGATATGTGTAGCGACTACTAGCGCCATCTAATCATCACACGAGAAACTAATTACCACCAACCATCACGGCGACCAAACGGCCTAGACGACCAAATGGCCTAGTGGTTAGATAACCTGACTAACTACAAAGGGTAGCTATCATTATATCGAAATTTGTATGCCGATTTTCATTTCATCGAAAACTATTCCACGAATTTCATTACGTTTTTTTTTCTAATCACCTAATCTTTAATTCATTACTTAATCGATCAACTATTCATCGTAAATCGTTTCGAACTTATCACAAATCGTAGCGTAAAGATTCCTCGAAATTACCTTTCATAGAATAATCAGTTATTAATAGTACCTACCTATCAAATTATCGAAACATGATTCCCAGACGGTTCGTCCTATTATGTTATTATTGCTACGAACAATGTTACATCACCGTAACGTTTCATCGAACGAAGATAAGAACTACCCCCAAATAGGTTTTGCCAGCGAGTTCGTTTTAAATCGAATAAGATCAAGGTCGTCCTCCATCCAGTATGCTGTAAAAGCCATCAGAAGCTTACAGCGACAGTTCTACGATAAAAAACCGACCAAAAGCGTGTCGGATACGTCCAGGATAGGGTTCCGTAAAAAGCCATGGTGGCCTAGTGGTTTGGTTTGCAAACATTTAGTATGACTTCCGAGCAGGTTTTTAGATAGTGTTGTTATAGAGGGCCATGGCCGAGGGCAGAGTCTGAGGGTCGTGGGATCAAATTTCGGCTCGCACCTCTGAGTTTTTTTCGGAATGTATGTGCGAAATTACATTTGAAATTTACCATGAGCTTTACGGTGCAGGAAAACATCGTGAGCAAACTTGCATACACCAGAGGCCATATTGTCTAACGCTTTTGGCGCTTGCCTTCGCTTTCACTATCTCTTTCTGTCAACGTTTTACACCGTTTGACAGAAAGAGATAGCGATTGTTTAGGCAAGCGTCAAAAACGTTAGACAATAAGCCTACTGGAAGAGATTCAAAAGTATGTGTGGAGTTCCCAAACCGCACCGGGCCCCCGTGGGAACTAAGGTCCAAGCCCTCTCATTCAGAGAGGAGGCCTGTGCCCTGCAGTGGGACGTATATAGGCTGGGATGATGATGATTAGGGTTCCGTAGCCTAACGGCTATGTATGTAACCATACCTATATTGCATATCGTAATCACCTCCACCAAGCGCCATAAACTCCAATCCAATGTGTTTCAATATGAACGTCAACTGTTCATAATTGATACTATTTTTTCTCGTAAATTTACTACATACATACCTATATCGCCCATGCAGAAGAATTCTGAAACAATTGAAAATTATTATCATTTCAAAACTAAACTTTATGTATATTACATAAAGTTTAGTTTTGAAATGACAATAATTTGCAATTGTGTCAATGTTCTTCTGCATGAGCGATATTATACTATCAGCATTAAACTAGTGATTATTTCTTTAAGGATTTTGTATTTTAAACATGAAACTACCGTGAGACTCACTCATAGTGTAAATAAACGGATCACTCACGTCTCAAAACGAGTTTAACTTGAGATGTTTCGGGCTAATCCGTAGCCCTTCTTCCCGGAGCCACACGTCACACCCGTTAAACTCGTTTTAAGACGTTCACTATGATTTTGTATTTTGTATGGAATTTTATAAGTTAGGCTGCTATCTACCTACTCTTTATCTAGACGCCCGTTTTAGCAAAAATTTGCACTTTAAGTTGAATATTTCGCAAATGAATCGCTGTATCGAGAAATCGTCTTCGCAACCCGATTTCCTGATTTGTCTGATTGGTTGGGTCCTCGTTGAGCAAGCTGCCTCGCGCATGAAGCATAATTTTGTTCGACACAAGGTTCAAAATCGCGCCGAAAAGTTCGTTCAGCGCAGACCCGGCTATTTTTAAAGACCTCACTAGGCTCCCACTTTACGTCTATGGAAAGTACGCTAAAAATTTTTTTTCTACGTTTTATTTTATCATTCTACTTTGTCAGATTAACCTTTTCAACGCTCGACGCTCTCCCAAATATAACAGCTCTCACTCATACGTCATGACATCGGAATGTCAAACGCGAAGTTGAACCCTACAGCAGTGCATGTAAGTAGATATCGCTCTCCACGCCGTGACTGATATATCAGTCGTTGGCGTAGAACCTGCGGTGCTGATATGTGTCGTTGGCGTTGAAAAGGTTAATTGGGGATGTCTATTTTTTTGTAATGTATAGTAAATCGAAAATCATTTAGAGATAAATGCTTTTTAACTTGTTTTCTGTAGTTATTTAATTTTAATATAATGTAATGCATTTATTACATATCAAATTAGCAATATCATTTGGCATTGAAGTAAATGTCGTTGACGGTCCAAGTTGTACTTTAATCGGAGTTGAATAGCATTATTTAGAAATTCTTCACAATTTACGCGTGGATTAAACTACGGAGTTTGATTTGGACCCGCTGTCTGATATCTAGCACTCTGACAGCGCCAGTAAAGTGACACTGGTTACAATGTACCACTACGCAAAAAATAATTAAAGCGGTTGCTTTATCGTCGCATTTAGATCTTAAACCTTAAAACCTTATTAGATCTTAATCTGACGTCATCAACCAAAATAGTTTCAATATTTAATTTTAAAAATAGTAGTGAACTAAATGACAAAATATTGAAATTAGTTTCCTATTGACTTTCCTGTGCAATAAAAATGTAATTTTTTTAGACATTCCCAAACAGCTCTCTAGCACTAATAGTCTCTATTTTATGACGCGGACGAACGAACAGACAGGCCGATTTTGCCATTTTGGCTATACGGAACCCTAAAAAACTGAACCTTTGTTATTACGTAAAGACCACTTGTACTTTACGACGCATATATCCGTCAATATACTGGGCATGTAAATAAAACAATAATACACAATATTGAAAGTTTATTTACTAATACAGAAAACCTCCGCCGCACCCCAACTATCCTAGATTGTTTTATGATACATTATGTATAACAAACTTACTATCAAATTACAGTTTCTTTACCGTTAGGATCTCCCCAAATTTATAGACGCGGAATAGTCTTCAGCCGATTGGAAATAGCTTTATGCCAAAGCAATAAGAGCGAAAAGACGTCGTTTTTATCCGCGTCGATAGGTTTGGGGAGACCATTGGCTGCCTTCTAACTTCCCGTACGCGTCAAAATCGACATTTAGAAAATAATATACAGATAGACAAACTAGACGCTTCATGGGCGTGCAGCTAAAAGGTAGAACATTTAACAGCGGAAGTTAATACAATTGGGGAATGTTGAATTAACTGCCGTTGTACAACAAAAGTACAATAACTACAAAGGTAGCTGGTCACTTTTATATTCTTCCACCGCTAAGAGCCATATCAATATCGCACTGGCGATTTGCAAACGTATTAAAAGCATCAGGAACGTTACATGAGACAAAAGATTACGGAAATCTGCGCGAAACTATAGTAGGAAGGCGAAAGAGCGGACATCGGTGCTAGAATACGTATAAAATAAAAGCGATAACATTTGTACTGCCAACGTCATAAATAAGTGATCATTTATGTACCTTGTCGCTTTCAGTCGTTATATGACTTCGTATGACTTTTCAAACATTACGTTAAAGTGACAACGTACAATAGTAGATTGTTCAACAAGGGACTAAAACAAGCCATAATGACACGAGATATTTAGCCACCCGAGCGATAGCGAGGGAGGCTATAATTCGAGTTGTCTTTATGGTAGTTTAGTCCCGCGTTAAACACTCTACTTTTCACTTTGAATGCGAGGAAAAAAACGACGTACAAAATTACTTTTTTACAACGTATGCTCAATACGAGCAATGGACATCTGTTCAAAATTCAAATAGCATAAAAATACCGCTGTCTTTTCTTTTCTTTTATATTTTTTTGTAAGTGACGCTTTAAATGCTTGCATAATTAGCCAACAGATTCTAACTTAAAGGCTATGTTAAAACTAATTGGACTATGCATGTAAGAATGATAATTGTTCATTCATTAGAATCGGCAAATAAATTAACCTAATTGATCTAAGTTCACACACAAAATATATTGTTAACTGAAACACTTACCCGTGAATAAAGAAACGACTTTTTAAGTTTATTTTCTATATGCCAATTCTTTGTTAAATTATATCTAATTATACTTTCTATTTATTATTAAATGCAACTGACATCGCATTATTTTGAATTCACGCCATATTAACTTTCAAACGTAACTGCTCTATCTACCGTACACTCCAGCACTGCTTTGCCGACAGAGCAGGGAACTGCTTTGCCGACAGCGTTTTTAAAAAAAAAACAAATTAAAAACACCTAAGCTAAAGGAAATCTTTCTTTACGTGCAAAATAAAATGAATTCATCTTTAATATTTTATAATTAAATAGATTAATATTCATAATTATTCAATGTGTTTCACGAAATTATTATTTTTTAAATATTTTTTATACAGTTGTCATTTTGCGGTTATTTCCACGCCCTAAAGGCTTCCATAGACCGAAGGGCAGGGCGCTACAGTGCGTCCGCAGCGCGCTTCGGTCTGTGGAAAGCTTTAAAATTGTCTATACCCAGTTACTGAAAATGCCGATAATCCTCCATTCGCAAACACCGTGATTGGCAGTTTAGGGGTTTCCATAGTCAATTAAAAAAATTTTACTTTAATCCCTTGAGATCAAAAAAGAGCTTTAGTCCCGATATGCAGAGACTAAAATAACATTTTAAGAGCATGAGAAGTGAAAAATTAATTTCTTATTTATGACGTTGACCGTACAGATTCGCTGTATAGCCAGTTTTTTCCTTTGTCGTATCCTTTGACTTTTTCTTTAATTCGAAAAATTTTATGTGACTTCTGCTCAAAATCACGAGCTCCTACTAGGAGAAAAAAGTGTCCAAAGTTTTTTCCCGTTCTGTTTATTCATAGTTTTTTTATGACCGTAACGGAATGGAAGCATTGAAAATTATATGTAAGTTTTGGGACACTTTTTTCTCCTAGTAGGATCGAAAGAGCTCGTGATTCTGAGCAGAAATCACATAAAATTTTCCGAATTAAAAAAAAAGTCGGTACAAACAATTAAAATGGCCCATAGTCAGGATAAAAAGGATTCGTCACGTTCAAGTCGACATTTGCTTGCACCGAGGCAATTGTCAGTCCTGTCAACATTTTATTTCAAACGAAACAAAATCGCATTGACGTTCCCCGTTTTTAAAAAGGTACTATGAGTCAATGACTTGATAAAGGAACCAATTTAGTAACTGACGAAGGCTTTCGTACCTACCCCGGCTGTACGAGTGAGAGCATCGTCACACTTTCTCCTACTTATTTTCAGTTAAAAAACTGCATGTATGCCAGTACTATAAGTACTAAAAATTCTTTTTTTTTTGCGGCTATTTAAAAGCTATACATTGTAACTTTGGGCTCCACTGCCTGAAAAGGTTGCCGACCCCTGCTGAGCTAAGGGACGTACATCTTTCGTTTTGTACACAAACAATCAGTTTTTGACTAAATTAGGGTCCCTAACATGTAGCTGTTACAGACTCCACAGTGTCCATGGCATCTATGTAGGGACACTCCTCTAACTGCTAGCTAGATGTTAGGGACACTAGTGAAAACATTTGGAAATTAAATATTAACTAATTGTTACTGAATTATAGATGCAGGTAATTAACGTCTAACCAGCTATTGCCTGTCCTGTCATCTAGCTAGTCAATGATTCAGTGTCCCTGCCATCTAAGCTAGGTAGTTATGTTAAGGGCTGTTCGGCGAAGTTGCTTGATCATGCAGGGTATCACAAAATGAATGCAAATATAGAAAAGTATGTCTCGAGTTTGATTTAATAACCTTGTATTACTTTTAAGCATTTATAATTGAGGTTGGTATATTTTTCATGAGGCCAAGCTTTATTTCATCTCATTGCGAAAAACCTAACTAAAGTAACAATGAAACAACGTACTTGTGCGTTTGACATAATGTATAGTCGACCAAGTAAGTGCTTTACCATTTTTTGTGACAGTTCCTACATCAGAATAAAAACAATAAGGCTGATTGTCACATTGACTTGTAAGTGAAAATAGCCTTTGATGTCTTAAGTCATACAACTGACATTGAACTTTAGGGTGGTAAAGGAGTTTCTTGGTCGACTATACTATTTTAATGTTATTTAATATGGTATATTTACAAATATAGTTTATCTATACTAATATTATAAAGAGGAAAGATTTGATTGTTTGTTTGTTTGTCTGTTTGCATTGAATAGGCTTCGAAACTACTGGACCGATTTCAAAAATTCTTTTGCCGTTAGAAAGCTACGTTATCACATCACTGAGTGACATAGGCTACTTTTTACAGCGGGAAAATACCTTTTCCTACGGGAAAATTAATTTATCGCGGGCGAAGCTGCGGACGGAAGGCTAGTAAGTAATATTTGCTTGCTTGTTTAAATGTGCGCGCTCAAAAACGTTTCTCCATCAGTAAATTACTAAATTTTTGCAAATAAATATTCTTATTTTTAATAGTTCGGAAAGGAAGCGGTCGAACGAGGTCTGCGCAAAGAGTTTGGTAGAGAAAGGCTGAGTAAAAGAAGAAGAAACGATATTCAAAGTGCAAAGTTTCAAAGACGTGACGTCATCGCGAACCAAAATTTTCTGTGAAAAATCTGACTCGACGAAATATTTCGTATTCAGTTTGCAATATCCCCCAGTGTCCTTGCTGCCGAGTTAGCTGTTACCAGTGTCCCTGGTACCTATCTAGCAGTTACCCCAGTGTCTCTGCCATCTAGCTAGCAATAACCCTAGTGTCAATCTTGCCGCCGATTTAGTAGCGAGACCTAGCTGACAGTTACCCCAGTGTCCCTGCTGCCTAGTTAGCTGTTAACCCAGTGTCTCTGCCATTTAGCTAGCAATCACCCCATTGTACAAAAAAAAAACTAATATTTATTGATAGGATATTTATTGTTTCTGCCTATTGTTTGCTGTGCTAACTGCTAGCTAGCTACCCAAGTATCTATGTAGTTGTTGCCCCAGTGCCCCGCTACCTAGCTAGCCGTTGCCCCAGTGTCCCGCTACCTAGCTAGCCGTTGCCCCAGTGCCCCGCTACCTAGCTAGCCGTTGCCCCAGTGCCCCGCTACCTAGCTAGCCGTTGCCCCAGTGCCCCGGCTACCTAGCTAGCCGTTGCCCCAGTGCCCCGCTACCTAGCTAGCCGATGCCCCAGTGCCCCGCTACCTAGCTAGCCGTTGCCCCAGTGCCCCGGCTACCTAGCTAGCCGTTGCCCCAGTGCCCCGCTATCTAGCTAGCCGTTGCCCCAGTGCCCCGCTACCTAGCTAGCCGATGCCCCAGTGCCCCGCTACCTAGCTAGCCGTTGCCCCAGTGCCCCGGCTACCTAGCTAGCCGTTGCCCCAGTGCCCCGGCTACCTAGCTAGCCGTTGCCCCAGTGCCCCGGCTACCTAGCTAGCCGTTGCCCCAGTGCCCCGCTACCTAGCTAGCCGTTGCCCCAGTGCCCCGGCTACCTAGCTAGCCGTTGCCCCAGTGCCCCGGCTACCTAGCTAGCCGTTGCCCCAGTGCCCCGCTACCTGGCTAGCCGTTGCCCCAGTGCCCCGCTACCTCGCTAGCCGTTGCCCCAGTGCCCCGCTACCTAGCTAGCCGTTGCCCCAGTGCCCCGGCTACCTAGCTAGCCGTTGCCCCAGTGCCCCGCTACCTAGCTAGCCGTTGCCCCAGTGCCCCGGCTACCTAGCTAGCCGTTGCCCCAGTGCCCCGCTACCTAGCTAGCCGTTGCCCCAGTGCCCCGGCTACCTAGCTAGCCGTTGCCCCAGTGCCCCGGCTACCTAGCTAGCCGTTGCCCCAGTGCCCCGGCTACCTAGCTAGCCGTTGCCCCAGTGCCCCGGCTACCTAGCTAGCCGTTGCCCCAGTGCCCCGGCTACCTAGCTAGCCGTTGCCCCAGTGCCCCGGCTACCTAGCTAGCCGTTGCCCCAGTGCCCCGCTACCTAGCTAGCCGTTGCCCCAGTGCCCCGGCTACCTAGCTAGCCGTTGCCCCAGTGCCCCGGCTACCTAGCTAGCCGTTGCCCCAGTGCCCCGGCTACCTAGCTAGCCGTTGCCCCAGTGTCCCGGCTACCTAGCTAGCTGCGGGCTGCCTACGCGAGGTAGCTGTATGTGTCGAGGCGGCCAGGCGCGCGCTCCAGGTACTGCTTGTCGATGAGCGCCTCGATGCACTTCTTGATCATGGCCACGGAGGGCGCGAAACTGCCGCGCGCCTGGCTCACCACCTCCTGGATCAGCTCGTTGTGTCGCAGCACCTGCGGGAGGGGGGAGGTCAAAGAATATGTTTACTGCATTTTACATGAAACTGACTCGTGATAGACCTCAATCTCATTCCATCAGGTGAAGACATTCAATGGTGTGTGAAGCTCCCGAACCGCACCGGGCCCGCGCGGGAACTAACGCCTAAGCCCTCTCATTCCGAGTCCCATTTCGTCATCTTCTTAAATCGCCCACAGTGCCAGTTGTCAGCTTACAATTTCCAAATTGTCAGCTCCCTAACTCGTCCATTTTTTGGTATCATCAATATCTCTCTCTCTTTGTGTGTGTGTCTGTCTCTATGCGTCTGTCTGTCTATGTGTGTGTATCTCTCTCTGTCTGTCAGTGTGTGTGCGTATGGTCTGCGTCTGTATGTGTGTGTGCGTGCGTTACCTTGCGCTGCTTCATGATGCGCACGAGCGCGGCCTGCAGGTACATCTTGCGGTCGTCGTCGCAGTGCGCCGCCCCCTCCGCGCCCTCCGCCCCCCCCGCGCCCCCCGCCGCCCCCGGCCCCCCCGCCCCCGCCGCGCCGCCGCCTGCAGGCAGACAGACGCACGTACAGACACCGCAACATTACCGCAGCTGGAGCAGCTGTAGGCCGATTGTGCGCTACGAGACCGCACCGGAAAAAATCGTGCGTGCAGTTCCACCGCGCGGAAGAAGTGAAACTTCGTAACGTGGAAATGAAAAAGGCACTCACACATCAGTATGAACCTTATTGCGATAACAAGCCGCCTTTACACCTGGGAGTTACTTCCGTAACGCTTACGTGACTTACTTACGGTTGTATTTACACTTATAATAAAGTTACAGTAAATAATGGTTACGTAACTTTTGTGATTTTTCAGTTACGTAAATTATTACATACCCATTTACATATACTTACAAAAAACCGGTAACTAAAATGTCTTCTCATCGGCGGCAAGTTCGAGCGGCTGCTGCATACATTATTTTTAACAGATGAGCAGCGAAAGCAAAAGAAATGCTGGGTAAAACCTTGGCTTGAAAAAAGAATGGTACGAGGTGCCTATGAAAATCTTTTGAAAGAGTTGAGACTGGAAGACCGAAGCCAATTTTTCAATTTTATAAGAATTAATGCCACAAATTTCGAACTTATATTGGAACAAGTAGCACCAATAATTAAAAAAAAATACAAATTTTCGACAGGCAATTTCACCAGCTGAGAAACTTATGGTCACTCTTCGATTTTTAGCTACAGGTAATACATATACGATTTATGTAAAAAATTATGCAAATTAAAGTGCATTCATTCAAAGTTGGACAATTGCTAATTGTATAGAACGTGCTTCAAAAGCGGTAATTAATGTTTCTACCTCATCTGGTAACTTGGTTTTGTTTTGTTTTTGTTTAGCCATAGCGGGAAAATAATTCGTAACTTTCTCAACTTATCAATTTAATTTTGATAACCTGTGAGTTCTTCTGTAACCAAACTCGAACACGTTTAGACTTGTAATCTTACAAGTTACGTAAGTAGTAAGAAATTACAGTAACCCACTTACAAAGAGTGTTTACATTTGAAAATTTTAAGTAAGTCGCTCACGTAACTGAGTTACGTGAGTAAAACTCCCAGGTGTAAAGGCGGCCTTAAAGTACTAAATTTACTTATGCATCTATGTGTTTAAATTACTCACTAGATGGCGCTTTTTATCAAGTCTCATAAAAATTTGCACCATGGACTTAATACCTAACCTAAAAAAGTGAGGCCGTAAAAAAAATAACTAGTGGATTACATCTCGTTCTAATTAGGGTGATCAAGTAATGGTGCGAGTGGGACGGACAATACACTAGTTTCTCTAGTTTGCATGTAATCTCTCGGACCGCTGTCTCTAGTTGCCATTATTAAACTGTATGGCTTGGTAATATGGGTCACTTTTGATTGACTAATAAAAGTTAGTACTCAGTCCTGGTTAGGTATTAAGTCCATGATTTGCACAGACAGTAGTCTGTATCGCACTGTCGAAGTTTTCAACATCCGTTAGTATATGTAGACCCGTTCACGCGCCTTCCGAAGTCACGTGACCGGGACTGAGTAAGCGGACTGAATACTTGAAGTAAATGTCATACGTCGCGCTTGGCGGGAACATTAGGTTTCTCGATTTCAACTATCACCTCATTCTCGGTTTCCGAAGCGATTACCACGACTATACTTTTTAAAATATTTCGTAAAATTTGTCAAATTTCTTTGTTTTAAATTAGGTCACCCATATAATTCTTCTAATTACGTAGATATCTGTAGGAAGCACCATCTTGTGCCACTTTCTGAACGTCGTGAAATTGCAGATACTATATATTTGTTAAAAATTACTAATGGCAGCATTAACTGCCCTGAACTGCTCGCTAATATATCATTCAACCTTTGATCAATTATAACTGAAGATACACATTGCCGAACAAAATCCCCTTCAAAAAATGTCCGAACTTTTTTATTTGTTTGCATAACAATTAAAATCATCACCTACACAGAAATTTGAACCTAGTCTTTACTGCATTACAGTCGAATTTCGGTTGACACTTGACAGCTAAACTTGACAATTTCACGCAACGTACTGAGAAAAAAGAAGGCCACTTTTATCAAAGTGGCGCTCATTTGGCTCGGACATTTTCGGGCGCGCGACTGTGGATCTACATTTATAATTGATCAAAGCATTCAACACTCCATCCAGACCGAAGAGATACATACCCGTCCCCTATTTCTGTGCCTTTTGGCCATTCTAACTATAGGCGGAACAGTTTTTGTATACATGCAAGTAGACAATTGAATAAACTAACGAAGGAGCTTGATATTGACGTGTTTAATGTTAACACTGACACCTTGAGACGTAGGTACTTTGGTGAATCGATTTTTCGAGAGCGTGCATTGAGCGTTGTACCTTACTGTGGATTAAGTTTGTTAGGTTAGGGACTTGATTAATTTTTCTCCTCCGATAAAATAGTGCTGATTTATTTGTCACCAAGTAGTTATTTTCTCTTTTTTCTTTTTGTGTGTCCGAAGGGACTCTGTGTGGGCATACTGCCTTATTGTTACACTGTAATTGTCGGCGAGAACCTGTAATTGGCTTTCTGTATTTACTGTAATGTTTAAGATGTATGTATAAGCTGTTGGTTCTCCATAAATATATAAATAAATTATAATCGTTGTTCGTCTTCCATTTTGTTCGACACTTTGCACCTGCACTAAAAACAACTAAGCAATGTGTAAACGAATCCTTAACACAACACGTACCATCGTAAAAACATGTAAACTAATAAACTAATCACTTCTCGCATTTGCTACTCCACAAAGTGTAAACAAGCCTTAATGCAAATCGGGTTTAGCCGCTTATTTATTTATTTATTTATTTTCGGAGAACCAACAGCTACAAATTACAGAGTAGGTTATACGGAGGGTTAGTTAAATTTACCAAAATCGTAATTTCCTTGTAGCAAAATTTCCGTTCGCAGATTTTCCTAAATGCTTTTTTTCTGACCATAGTTTTTTACTGAAGCTTATTTTCACAGTAGCGTTTTTTCCTAATTTGAATTGACAAAGAAACATAGGAAGGTTTAGGTTATGTTAAGTTTTCAGCGGCCCGAAGGGCCAAAAGCACACAGAAGAAGGAGCTCCGCGTGAGCGGAGCTCCGTCGACACTGTTTCTTGTCAATTCAAATTAGGAAAAAACGCTACTGTGAAAATAAGCTTCAGTAAAAAGCTATGGTGAGAAAAAAGCATTTAGGAAAATTTGCGAACGGAAATTTTGCTTCAAGGAATTTACGATTTTGGTAAATTGATCTAACCAGCCGGTTATACTCGTATATCTGGATTCGCATTCCACGGTTAAAATGCAAAGAGCGGCAAGTTGTTCAACAATTAAAGTCGTCGACCGCACGTGTCCCCCCAGCAGCCAGGCAGCCGCAGCCAGCCGGGACCCCGCCCAGTACGTACAGTCAAATTACATAAACTTTACCACTGACAGATGGTTTGCCTTCATTTCATATTCAACTTTAACGACCTACAAACAAAGCCAACTTTAGAATACCGTTACCCACGTTTGCAGATTCTGTAATAGCTACTTTATTTGTATGGTGTCAAAGTTGGAAATGAAATGAAGGCAAGCCATCTGTCAGTGGTAAACTAAAAGTGAACGTGTTGTACGGTCGGCCAAGAAAGTGGTCTACCAGTTTTGACAAAAGTTTCTGTGACATCTAAACACCGTTAAGGTTGACTTTTCAAACTGAACGAAGTCTTTAGTCACTGTCACCCAATTATTTCAAGGGAAAATCGACCTCGTTGTATTATGACGTGCAAAACTTCATTTGTAGGGGGGTAGACCATATTGTTGGGTGATGGTACCCTGGTGCGTGGCGGCGGTGGTGAGCCGTATCTTGGTGCGCTTGCAGCTCAGCGCCAGGTTCAGCGCGAGCACGCCCTCCCCGCGCGCCCCGTCCGTGGGCTCGCCCCCCTCCGCCGCGCCCCCCTCCGCCGCGCTCGTCTCGGACTCTCCCGTCTCGGACTCTCCCGGCGCCTCGTTCTCCACGTCACCCTGTCAAGATGGTACATAGGATCATTTTGCTGTCCGTCCGTCCGTCTGTCAAGACCCTTTATCTCAGAAACGCGTGGAGGTATCGAGCTGAAATTTATATCAAATACTCAGGTCTACTGTATCTTGGAGCTGTGAAAAAATCAAAGTTCTAAGCCAACGCAATCAAAAGGTACAGCCGTTTATGCCGAAAATTTTCGACACTCGCAAGGGAATCAAAACCTACAGGGTACTTCCCGTGAACTTAGAACCTTGAAATTTGGTACGAAGCGAGGTCCGTGAACTTAGAACCTTGAAATTTGGTACGAAGCGAGGTCTTATAGCACGGGTATGTATTACAATACCGAAGTACGAAGACCCAATGGATTCAAACATCGAATGGGTCAAAAGACCGACACGATTTTTTTCTGAAACCTACAATGATCCCACGCTGCGCACATTTTGCTTAGGAGCTGGGGTCTTCTGCTAAGACTGCATGTTCATAGATACTTGTAAAATCGTTAAGTTATAAAATTAGGTTCAGGTGCTTATTCCGTCCAGCAGTGTCTGCCTACCTGTGCCAGCAGCAGTCCGGCGTCCAGCAGTGTCTGCCTACCTGTGCCAGCAGCAGTCCGGCGTCCAGCAGCGTCTGCCTACCTGTGCCAGCAGCAGGCCGGCGTCCAGCAGTGTCTGCCTACCTGTGCCAGCAGCAGTCCGGCGTCCAGCAGTGTCTGCCTACCTGTGCCAGCAGCAGTCCGGCGTCCAGCAGTGTCTGCCTACCTGTGCCAGCAGCAGTCCGGCGTCCAGCAGTGTCTGCCTACCTGTGCCAGCAGCAGTCCGGCGTCCAGCAGTGTCTGCCTACCTGTGCCAGCAGCAGTCCGGCGTCCAGCAGCGTCTGCCTACCTGTGCCAGCAGCAGGCCGGCGTCCAGCAGTGTCTGCCTACCTGTGCCAGCAGCAGTCCGGCGTCCAGCAGTGTCTGCCTACCTGTGCCAGCAGCAGTCCGGCGTCCAGCAGTGTCTGCCTACCTGTGCCAGCAGCAGTCCGGCGTCCAGCAGTGTCTGCCTACCTGTGCCAGCAGCAGTCCGGCGTCCAGCAGTGTCTGCCTACCTGTGCCAGCAGCAGTCCGGCGTCCAGCAGTGTCTGCCTACCTGTGCCAGCAGCAGTCCGGCGTCCAGCAGTGTCTGCCTACCTGTGCCAGCAGCAGTCCGGCGTCCAGCAGTGTCTGCCTACCTGTGCCAGCAGCAGTCCGGCGTCCAGCAGTGTCTGCCTACCTGTGCCAGCAGCAGTCCGGCGTCCAGCAGTGTCTGCCTACCTGTGCCAGCAGCAGTCCGGCGTCCAGCAGTGTCTGCCTACCTGTGCCAGCAGCAGTCCGGCGTCCAGCAGTGTCTGCCTACCTGTGCCAGCAGCAGTCCGGCGTCCAGCAGTGTCTGCCTACCTGTGCCAGCAGCAGTCCGGCGTCCAGCAGTGTCTGCCTACCTGTGCCAGCAGCAGTCCGGCGTCCAGCAGTGTCTGCCTACCTGTGCCAGCAGCAGTCCGGCGTCCAGCAGTGTCTGCCTACCTGTGCCAGCAGCAGTCCGGCGTCCAGCAGTGGGCGCAGCTGGCGGCTCCAAGCGTCCCCGCTGAGCTGGAGGCGCGCGCGCAGCTCGCGCGCCGCCCACGAGTCCGCCGTCTCGAAGCACAGCAGCAGCGCGCACTGCACACAACACCAATACAATGAGACGCTTGGCTAAAAGTACCAGGCGGTCATAAGCGAGAGAGGGTCGCACGTCGAACAGTTATAGCTCCAGCGAGCGAGTAGTGCAGTGGAAGTACCAGGCACTCATGAGCGAGCGAGGGTTTTATCGGTCAGTATTGGCGGATGGTTGTTTGGCTTGTCAACAACGTCGAACGGCTCCATAGGGGTGGGGTAGGGCAGTGTTCCGTAAAGTGTGTGCCGGCACACTGATGTACCGTGGTCATTAGTTGGTGTGCCTCGGAAAAATAATGTTATCCAATAATAGTTATTTATGATACAAGTGCGGAAAGTAGGCAATTCTCAACGAATGGTGGAGATCTAAATACACGAGCGAAGCGAGTGTGGTTTAGCCGACATGAGTTGGGAATTTCCTACTTTCGACACGTATATCATACAACGTTTTACAATGCATTAAGCGAGGAAAAAAATTGGGGCTAAACACTTTCGGTAAAAGATGTTGTGTTCTTATTTAAAATCTCGTAAAAGAAAAGGTCTCGTAGGAGTTTACATATTTCAGCATCGACTTAGTCGGCAGGAGACTGTCACATTTGTCTAGGACACACACATTTGTTGCGGTTTGGCTTGGTCTAGGACGTCAGGCGGTGTTAAGTCCGATGTAAATTTATCACTTGAACTCTACATTTCAATTTAATAAACTAAAATTAATTCTCCGGACTGAATACATGAACATTACTTTGGCGGGTTTTCATGCCAGGCGCGAACGGGTAACCATGATTGGTTCGTGCTACGTCATGCGCGCGCGGCGCGCACTGAAAGCTCATTGGTTGAATTTCGATTGCGCGCGCATGATGTCGTACGGTCCGAAATGGACTCAAGGAATTATATAAGTACTAGATTATTTTTTTCAAAACTTTTGACGAAATTAAAATTTGTGTGTTTTAATATTAAAAAAAAAAACTGTTTTATTATTTTATCAGTAAATATTCACTTGGTTGCATCAAACATTTTCTTATTTGTGCAAAGCTGAATCAAAAAGACACAACTCTCTAGTCTCATTTTTTAAACACTAGTTTGGACATAACTTTTTGAGATTTGGCAATTTAAAAAGTTATTTTTCCGCACACGTGTGGAAAGTAAAATCCATACAACTTTTTTTCACACTTGCTGAAGCGTGCTGGGATGACTAACTTTCTATAGATATGTTGACTCGCGTCAAGAGGCATTTTCCGAGCATGCGCATTGTAAAATAAATAAAAAGTACATAAACAGAAGTAAAGTCACGCTGTTTCACCTGATTTTTCATTTATGGTGGTACCTCCAAAAATTATCGTTTTCCGACGTATCTTGAGGTGGTAGGGTAGGGTGTTGGTATGTAGGAGGTGGGTTAGGGTAAGGTAGGGGTGGGGTAGGGATGAGGTAGTAGGTAGTAGGGTAGGTGGTAGGGTAGGGTGTCGGTGGGGTAGAGCAAGGTGATGGTAGAGGGATGAGGTAGTATAGGGTAGGGTGTAGGTAGGGGTGGGGTAGTGTAGGGCGGGTCCCACCTGCGGCGTGCTGGCGCTGAGGTGGTAGGGGCGCGCGGTGTACTTGGTGCGCAGCTCGCCGGTGCACAGGTGGTGCAGCCAGGCCAGCCGCCGGCCGCTGAAGGCCGCGCGGTAGAACGCCTCGAACTGCCGCGCCACGCGCTCCAGCGCCGCCGGCGGCGCCAGCGGGGCCATCGCGCCGCCCAGCGGCCACGCGCCCGCCTGGAGCACCTGTCCCGACACACCCACAGTCACCAGGCGCCCAGGACCGAGCGAGCGGTTATGCTAAAGAGGCTCCCACGCGGACCACATTTTCACGGCTTAGGCTCAAAAAACTCACTTTCCCATAATGTGCACTTTCCTCAAAATGTACACTCCCAATATAATAATATACACTTGCCCACTAAGGGCACTTTCCCCGTAAGTGCATTTTCCCAAAAAGTAAATTTTCTCAAAACGCACACCTTCCCAAAAAAAGTCAAAAATGTCATCTTCACCACAAAGTTTTCCTTAGATGCTATGATGGCGATGTTAACATTTTTACCTATGTACCTAGATAAATCCATTTGAGAAAGTGCACTTTTTAGAAAAGTGCACCTTCTGAGAATGTGCTCTATCTGAGAAAGTGTACCAATTGGGAAGTGCACTTTTTGAGACAGCGCGCCTTCCGAGAAAGTGATCCTTCTAAACAAGTGTACCCTTAGAAAAAGTGCACATTTCGGGAAAGTGAGTTTTTCGAGCCTAAGTCATGCTAAAGAGGCTCATATTACATACGCGGACCACATTTTAACAATGTGTAGCTGCAACAGTGTGGTTGGTGGCTTCAGACTATGCGACTCTCGGCAGTATTGTTAATATGGCCAGGATATTATTGACACGTACGGTGTCATCGATAGAGTTACGCCATAAAATACTGCCGAGATATACATTGTCCAGCCATATGCTTGCCAGAATTTAGCCGACAATGTTGTAGCCACATATTTCATTAAAATTGTAGCCCGTATCCGAGCCCTGAAGCTTGAGGAAGCCAGGACGAACGCATATCTACAATACATACAAATTTGGTACTTTACTAAATGTAAACAAGCATCAGCTACCGACACGACCAAAAGTTATGGCGTCAGGTTAACCAGCCGAAAGCAGTATTTGTAAAATTGACATTCACGCGTGTCATTTTCGACGTACTCTTTAGTTCAGCCGCATAATATGGAGTTTGTTTACATGTAGTAAAGTACCTAGACCTTTATAGTGGAATTGGAACCCGTTTTCACCAGCCGGGCACGGCTTGACGACTCTGCAGGTCCAGGGTACCATTCATTTGGACAAGAGAAATTTTCATTAACCCGTAATTGATCCGAGAGTACCAGGCAACCATGACCGAGTAAGCGTTTATCCCACTAAGCCCGCCTAAACGCCCGGTCACGACTTCGCGCGACTGGCGACAGCGGCGAGCGTTTTATCAGTACATTGCGTGTGCCGCCAGACAATCACTGTGCGGCGAGCGTCTCGGCCGCGCAATGAACGGAGAAAACGCTAACCATATTGTCTGGCTGCTTCTTGTTAGTTCACTTGGACAAAACACAAAACATGGATGGATGGAAAAAAACATGACCGTGATTGATCCAAGTGTACCAGGCAATCATAACCGAGCAAGCGTCTACTGCGGTACTACTAGCTGGGTGTTACAATACGTTTACTTTTAGTTTACCACTGACAGATGGCTTGCCTTCATTTCATTTCCAACTTTAACACCATACAAGTAAAGTAGCTATTACAAAATCTGCAAACGTTGGTAACAGTATTCTATAATTGGCTTTATTTGTAGGTCGTTAAAGTTGAATATGAAATGAAGGCAAACCATCTGTCAGTGGTAAACTTTATGTAATTTTACTGTACCTGGACGCTGAAGCCGGGTCATGACCCTGCAGGGCAGGTGCTACAAGAAATACCTTCGTAATAGGGATGTTGCCACCACCAATCAACTGACGTACTTTTTATGAGCTGTCAAAACATAATTCTCTCATAGATTTTAGAATGGCAATAGCGACTTATGACGTTACTTGTTCGCCAATTCAATCAACTATTTTTTTTTAAAGCAACAAAAAATGTAATTTTGCTATTAATCGAAAATTAATCTGGGTTTCAGTACTAAAATGAAGCGTTTGTTACTAGAGTCGTGTCTTGGAATTATTTTTGAATGGCGTCAACATCCGTATTGCTTCAAGAGTACCAGGCAATCATAACCGTTCGAGCGTCTACTGTTAGTACCTGCACGCTTAACCCGGGCATGGCGGGCGCCGGCGGCTGCTGGAGCACCAGGCCAGCATGAGCGAGCGGGCGTCTACTGGCAGTACCTGCACGCTGAACCCGGGCATGGCGGGCGCCGGCGGCTGCTGGAGCACCAGGCCAGCATGAGCGAGCGGGCGTCTACTGGCAGTACCTGCACGCTGAACCCGGGCATGGCGGGCGCCGGCGGCTGCTGGAGCACCAGGCCAGCATGAGCGAGCGGGCGTCTACTGGCAGTACCTGCACGCTGAACCCGGGCATGGCGGGCGCCGGCGGCTGCTGGAGCACCAGGCCAGCATGAGCGAGCGGGCGTCTACTGGCAGTACCTGCACGCTGAACCCGGGCATGGCGGGCGCCGGCGGCTGCTGGAGCACCAGGCCAGCATGAGCGAGCGGGCGTCTACTGGCAGTACCTGCACGCTGAACCCGGGCATGGCGGGCGCCGGCGGCTGCTGGAGCACCAGGCCAGCATGAGCGAGCGGGCGTCTACTGGCAGTACCTGCACGCTGAACCCGGGCATGGCGGGCGCCGGCGGCTGCTGGAGCACCAGGCCAGCATGAGCGAGCGGGCGTCTACTGGCAGTACCTGCACGCTGAACCCGGGCATGGCGGGCGCCGGCGGCTGCTGGAGCACCAGGCCAGCATGAGCGAGCGGGCGTCTACTGGCAGTACCTGCACGCTGAACCCGGGCATGGCGGGCGCCGGCGGCTGCTGGAGCACCAGGCCAGCATGAGCGAGCGGGCGTCTACTGGCAGTACCTGCACGCTGAACCCGGGCATGGCGGGCGCCGGCGGCTGCTGGAGCACCAGGCCAGCATGAGCGAGCGGGCGTCTACTGGCAGTACCTGCACGCTGAACCCGGGCATGGCGGGCGCCGGCGGCTGCTGGAGCACCAGGCCAGCATGAGCGAGCGGGCGTCTACTGGCAGTACCTGCACGCTGAACCCGGGCATGGCGGGCGCCGGCGGCTGCTGGAGCACCAGGCCAGCATGAGCGAGCGGGCGTCTACTGGCAGTACCTGCACGCTGAACCCGGGCATGGCGGGCGCCGGCGGCTGCTGGTCGCGCAGGTGTTGCTGGAACTTGTTGTTGAGGTCGGCGGAGACGGCCACGTCCGTGAACATGCGGTGCAGCTTGTTGGTGAACTCGTAGCCGCACGCCGCCTTCAGACGGTTGATCATGGCCTCCTCCTACACAGACAATTTGCATCGGCTTAGATTCAAAAAACTCACTTAAATCGCAATGTCTCAAGTCAAGTCTTATGGCACTGAGACGTGGCCGCTAACGATGGGCCTCATAAGGAAGCTTAAAGTCACCCAGAGGGCGATGGAGAGGGCTAATGCTTGGAGTTGCTCTGCGGGATCGCATTAGAAATGACGAAATCCACGCAAGAACTAAGGTCACCCGCATAGCTCGAAGAATCGCCAGACTCGAGTGGCAGTGGGCAGGGCGCATCGCTCGTAGAACTGATGGCCGATGGGGTAAAAAGGTTCTCGAGTGGCGTCCACGGACCGGAAGACGCGGTGTGGGTAGGCCTCCAACAAGATAGAGCGACGACCTGGGGATACAGATGGCACGGGACCGATCTGTTTGGCGAGCCTTGGGGAGGCCTATGTTCAGCAGTGGACGTCTTTTGGCTGAAATGATGATAAGTTGAAGTGGCAACGGGCTACCAGACTACATCGCTAGAGGAACAGACAACCGTTGGGGGACGAAGGTTCTCGAGTGGTGACCAAGAACCCGAAGATACATTTGGCAGGCTTCCCAAGTGATCTGATATTGCAAGAGGAACCAGTGTTTGTCCATCGATCAACAACGGACGTGTTTGATGGGTACTAGGGTCCCATAACCTGTGAGGGGGCGGTGTACCTGTTCCATACTGGCGCTGAGCTGGTGTATGAGGCGGCGGGCGAGCGCGCGCGCGTAGTACTTCTGGAACACGTCCTTGTCGTCGATGTACTTGAACACCAGGATGGCCGCCGCCAGCCGCGACTCCGGCTCCGACTCGCCGCCCCGTCTGAAACACACCGCTCGTTCATGACACCCTAGTACAATCTCAACAGATTAAGGAGATTCTTTATGTGAAAACGGAAATAACCTCTTAGATACTCGTGGGGCCCTGGTGGTATTTATCGAAGTATACAATTTTATGTGACGAAGAGGGGGGGGGGGGGGGGGGGTCTTCTTTGGTCACTTTCATCGACCATTTCGTCTTCTTTGGGCGCCCCCCCCTTTCAGTTTTGGAAGGACATTTGAACCCCGTTGCGCAGCAGTGGCCGCTGTTTCTTTACTTAGAAAGTACCTACCAACAACTGCTTGCACACTCATGAGATCCTGGTCCATTCGCTCAAAAGTACAAATAACTACTTATACACTCATGATATCCTGGTACATTTTCTAGCCGTTAAGAACTTTCTTCTGTGAAACTTGATATACCAGGCCTTCGGGTCCAGTGGCCTGGTGCAGCGCAGGCCTGGTCCTCACCTGCGTAGCAGCGCGTCCGTGTAGCGCGCCAGCAGCTCGGGCGCGCGCGGCGGGCTGCCGGGGTCGGGCCGCGCGTTGACCACGCCGGAGCACGCGCGGTCCAGGGCGCCGATGAAGGCCTGGTTGTTCTCGAACACCTCGGCGAACAGCGCCGAGTACTTCGAGTGGAGGGACACCATCGACGTCACGAAGTGCGTGTGCGCCTGCGGACATTCGCCGAGACATGGTTGAGGCGGACATGACCGATCATTCTGTCTAATACTGTTTTAAATGTGTCAATAGTCAAGCGTCTGTTACACTTCCCCCTTTCAATAAGTCGGTAATGTAGTGTCTGCTTCACCCCCTTTAGACAAGTTAATAGTAGTAGCAATACATTAATAGGAGCAGCGCAAGTCTGTCGCGCGCGGCCTGCGCATGCAAGTGCATGTACGGGTGTATATCGGGTACACTACATACATATACAAGTGAAACCTATTATTATTTTTAGACCTAAGTAAGGCGTTCGATTTTGTAAACCACTCGATTCTCCTAACAAAACTGGAAAATACGGAATAAGAAGACCAGCGTACACATGGCTAGAAGCTACTTATTAAAGAGACAATAAATACTCGTGTTGCATTTTTTTCTGTCGCAGATAACTCTGCACCGCGGCTTAATTATACTGGGGTTCCGCAAGGAAGCATTTTAGGGCCATTTTTGTTCCTATTCTATGTGAACGACCTACCTACCTGTATTAAAAATTAATGCGTTTTGTTTGCTAACGACACAACTGTTACGATACGGTCAAAATTAACATTTATTATGGTCTAAAAAAATGCATGAGAGCAATATTTGGCCTAAGTTGGTTAGATTCTTCCAAGCCACTCTTCAAAAAGCATAAGTAAGTAATCATTCGCTAATTATACACACTTCTCATTCTTTGGGTGGACCCCCGGGGGTCCACGGGAGACTCGACAGGATTTAGATTAAGACCCAATTTTCACATTTTTATCGAGTTTTGGGAATATGGTACAAATGTAGCTGCAAGGGGTCCACCGGAACCAGCTAAATTTTGAAAGTGGTCTATGAGAAAAAAAAATTAAAAATTTGGAATAATGTACAGTCAAGGAATGTAATTTCCAACCCACCTAAGTTTGAATATCGTACAGCAAACTGTCACCATAAGAGCTAGCTACGATGTCGCTTTGACGTGTTGCATTTAACATTCGACCTTAATGCATTGCGATTGTTTAACGACATTTTTACGAAACGGGTAGGGAATTAAATTCGTTGACTGTACCTATACATACCTCGTCTTTGGCGTGTCTCTGTGCGAGCAGCGCGTGTCCCTCTTGCGCGGCCTGCGCGTGCGCGGCGTCCACGAGCGGGCGCAGCGCGGGCGCGCCCAGCGGCTTCAGCAGCGTGTACAGCCGCTGCAGATCCAACACCTGCAATGACACGCACCGGCTGTACATGTTTGTTTGTATCTCTCCCACCTACATGGTAAAAGTTATGGCTCTATCTTTCTATGTATAATATAAAAATGAATCGCTGAATGTGTTGCTAAGCGCAAATCTCGAGAGCTGCTGAACCGATTTCACTAATTCTTTTTTTAGAATATTCCTTGAAGTACGAGGATGGTTCTTACGGAGAGAAAAATTTAAAAAATTGCCTGAAAAAGTAAAAAAAAAATACTTTTCTATACTCCCATACAAACGATTCGTAATAATACTTAAAAGTCAATTTGAACTTTAATACCATGCCATAAAGTTTAAGTGTTAGTGGAGAGGTTCTGGGAAGGCAAAACAATTGAGTGACGTTAGTCTTAATATATTGCGGGTTGCGGGGCGCGAGGGGTGTATATAATACAGGCATAATATAGTTACACCCGTGCGAAGTTGGGGCGGATCGCTAGTAGCCAATAATTTTTAGTCAAAAGTGGGCGTGTGACTGTACCTGGTCTGCGGTGTGAGGGGGGTGTTGTACTTGCGGCGGGAGGGGGGTTGTACTGTACCTGCAGCGTGAGGGGCGGCACTGTACCTGTGGCGGGAGGGGGTTGCGGCAGGAAGGGGAGTATTGAACCTGTGGCGGGAGAGAGGGTACTGTGCCTGTGGCAGGAGGGGATATTGTACCTGTGATGGGAGAATGGGTACTGTACCTGCGGCAGGTAGGGGGAGGAGGATTGTACCCTTAGCGGGAGAAGGGGTACTGTACCTGCGGCAGGTAGGGGGAGGAGGATTGTACCCTTAGCGGGAGAAGGGGTACTGTACCTGCGGCAGGTAGGCGGAGGAGGATTGTACCCTTAGCGGGAGAAGGGGTACTGTACCTGCGGCAGGTAGGGGGAGGAGGATTGTACCCTTAGCGGGAGAAGGGGTACTGTACCTGCAGCGGGAGAAGGGGTAGTGTACCTGCGGTAGGAGGGGGTATTGTATAGGTATGTACCTGTGACGGGAGAATGGGTTCTGTACCTGCGGCAGTTGGGGGGGTATTGTACCTGTGACGGGAGAGGGGGTACTCGGGGGGTGCTCGTAGCAGCCGCGCACCGCCTCCGCCGACATAGAGTGCTAAGGGAGGGGGGTACTGCACTGTACTGTATACCATGGGCGGCGCGCGCGAGCAGCGCGAGGCACTCGGCGTGCAGCGTGGGCAGGTGCGCCGCGACGGCCGCGCGCTCGTAGCAGCCGCGCACCGCCTCCGCCGACATAGAGTGCTAAGGGAGGGGGGTACTGCACTGTACTGTATACCATGGGCGGCGCGCGCGTGTCGGCGGCGCGCGCGAGCAGCGCGAGGCACTCGGCGTGCAGCGTGGGCAGGTGCGCCGCGACGGCCGCGCGCTCGTAGCAGCCGCGCACCGCCTCCGCCGACATAGAGTGCTAAGGGAGGGGGGTACTGCACTGTACTGTATACCATGGGCGGCGCGCGCGTGTCGGCGGCGCGCGCGAGCAGCGCGAGGCACTCGGCGTGCAGCGTGGGCAGGTGCGCCGCGACGGCCGCGCGCTCGTAGCAGCCGCGCACCGCCTCCGCCGACGACGCGTGCAGGAAGCGCGCGCCCAGCGCCACCTCGCGCGCGCGCCCTGCACACACCACACCGCGCGTCACTGCTGCTGCCCTGGTACTCGGGTACGAATGTTCGGCACACACTCGCTGCCCGCGGTGCCGGAAACAAAGCCAGCGCCACAGAACAGAGAACAGTACAGTCGGCCAAAAATATGGTTAACCACCCTATGGCTGAAGTTTATAATTATGTACGTCACGATACGAGGTCGATTTTCTCTTGCAATAATTATGATGACAGTGACTTCACTCGGAAAAGTCAATCTTAGCGATATTTAGATCTCACGGAAACTTTTGTTAATACTGTTACTGGTAGACCACTTTACTTGGCCGACCGTATGTACAAGTTTCATAGTCTACAGGTCTATTTGTATTGTTATCGAGTCAATAGTTAGCATATCGGTTTAGGCTGCGTATCCACCGGAGCTGTGCGAGAATGCGTTGCGAGGGATGTGTTTGTCATGAACCAATAGAAACACTTCATTTAAAAGGTCCTAAGTGAATGAAGTGTTTCTATTGGTTCACGACAAACACATCCCTCGCAACGCATCCTCGCACATCTCTGGTGGAAACGCAGCCTTATTGTTTACTAACACATAGACAGACACAAATATAAGCGATTACTAACAACTTTTCATGTAAAATAATTATTTTTAATAAATAATTTCAATTTCCACAATCGTGTCGAGTGTGACATGTTACGCCGAGTGCTACGTAATTGAATGCAAAAATGAAACAAAGTTTGAATGTTCAGAATCGTGAGCACGAACGCCATCTGTTGAGATATTTCATGCAACTTTGAAGTAAACATGGCAAGTTAGTATAGCAGGACATCATGAGCAATGTCATACCTTGCAGCACGTGTTGCATGTAGTGCGAGATGTCTCCCTCGCGCAGCAGCTCGGCGGCCAGCTGCGCATGCGCCGCGCCCGCCTGCTCCAGGTACGGCTCCAGCACCAGCTCCTCGTACAGCGCCAGCGGCGCGCGCACCCGGAACGACTGCACCTGCGCACGGATGTATCGAGTGAGTGCGCTGCCGGCGAGCTACGCTGTGGCGCGCGGCGCGTGGAACGCCTGGCTGGCTATGGCAGCCTGGTACTTCGGACGAGATTACGTGTCATTTAATGTGTTTTATTTAAATCCGCCGCACTCAGAGACGTCAATTAAATTAAAACGCATATTTAGCGATAATTTTTCGTACAAAAATATGAAAACTTAATTGATATCTCGACTTCGGGCCTTAATACAATATTCGGTTTTCGAACTTCGTATCATGCCGTTACGCTCACGCTAATATGATGACACCATGAACTTAATACCTAACCTGGATTGAGTACTGCGTCAAAAAGTGAGGCCGATAAAAAAAAACCAAAGAGTTGCATCTCGTTCTAATTAGGGTGATCAAGTACTGGTGCGAGTGGGACACAATTCTCTAGTTTCTTTAGTTTGTTGTTATTTCTCGGACCGCTGTCTCTAGTTGCCATTATTAAACTGTATGGCTTGGTAATATGGATCACTTTTGATTGACTAATAAAAGTTAGTACTCAGTCCAGGTTAGGTATTAAGTCCATGGATGGCACTATACATCGAATTTCGTACTAGCCCCCCTGGCGCTCATTGAGTTGAGGCAAAACCCTATAACTAATCGTACAGCGCAAACAGCACGTACATTCAGGGGGAGCCGTTCAATCGTCATACAAACTTTTGCATAATTGATCATTTGTCCGAAATGATCATTTTACATAATCGCTTTTTACTCTGAATCCATTAATTATTCAGGAATTTTGAAATGGTTATCCTGTAGGACTCTATAGGTTAGGTTAAGTTTGTTTTATAACAATTCTAAATAATTAATGGATTCAGAGTAAAAAGCGATTATGCAAAATGATCATTTCGGACAAATGATAAATTCGGAAAAAAACGATTATGACGATCATTTTCATTACACACCCACATTCAGGACGACGACACCTACCCAGTTTAATATGGAGTGAGCGCGCTGCGGGGCTGTGAGCTGCGGTAACGCTGCGAGGAAACGCCTGGTTGGTTATGTGCGCCTGGTACTCCTGGTTCAGATGCGACCTGCCAAAACACTCTCCACACGCGTGTGTGCGTGTGCGTGTGCGTGTCTGCGTGTACCGTGTAGTACTCACGTGCACGGCGCTGTGTATGGCGCGGCGCAGCGTGTCCGCGTGCTTGGGGTCGGGCGTGTCGCGGCGAGCCTCCCCGAGCGCGGCCACGATGCGCGCCGACAGCGCCGGCGCGAGGCCCCGCATCAGCACGCGCTCCCAGATCACGAGGCCCAGTTCGCCGACCTGCGCCGAGACACGTCATCAAACGGGTTAGTAGTAACGCTGCTAGTATACATAAAACGTTGCTAGTATCCATAAAACGCTACTATTGTACATAAAACGCTGCTAGTATACATAAAACGCTACTAGTATACATAAAACGCTGCTAGTATACATAAAACGCTTCTAGTATACATAGTTAGGCGACGAACATCATGTAGACCTTGGTTTCAAGTATATGGTATTCTTACTGTTTACTCTGTTTACATTTACGAAGCTTGTCTTTTTGTAAAAATGCATATTGAAATGTTTAAAAAGAAAGTTGACATAGTTTCGTTTAACACAAGGTATCCCGATCGATTAGTTTTACCAAGGATGCATACAACAATGAAAAGGAAAAATAGTTACGCTATGTGCATAAAAATCTACAATAATTTACCGGATACCATAATAAAAATACTCCCATTGACTTCCTTCAAAACTCAGCTAATCTATTGGCTTCACAAAAAATGATTCTACTCTTTGAAGGAATTCTTGAATAATACATAGATAGATTCTTAAAGGCATTTGTGTTATTGTTGTTAGTTATTATTAGAACAGTAGAAGAAATAGCATGGTTGCATGAATCACATTTCAATATTTGCATGGCTTATGAAGCTTAAATGTATGAAACTGGGTTTATTTTTATCACCATTAATTGTACTACATTTAAGGCAAATAAACATATTTCATTTCATTTCATAAAACGCTGCTAGTTTACATAAAACGCTGCTAGTATACATAAAACGCTGTTGGTGTACATAAAACGCTGCTAGTATACATAAAACGCATCTCGTCTACACTGCATCTGGTCCAGTATTACCATGGACTAGTAATGCGTCAATTTGATATTTAGGCATTATGGGATCATGGCCATTTGAAATTTAGTCAAATTAGTTAATAAGGCATTATGCAATTTTGTTTTAATGAACCCTAAACGTTTACAGCTGAGCCGCAGAGACATCTCTGGGGGAGGCACTCTAAATGGGACACCCGTTACCCCCCCCCCCCCCCTTACCTCGAGCTGGCGCGACTCGCTGTCAGCGGTGACGGTGGCCGCCGACCCGTAGATTATCTCCGCGTCCGACACCTACGCACACGCACAAATATCTCATTTATGTGTACGGTCAAGGACTTTCATTCATGAGCCACCATGGAACCATTTCACAGTAAACGTCATACGTGACATCGCATTGATAGGGATGACGACTGGGTTATAAATATGTCATTCTATTTAGTCCGTCAGTTAGATTATGGAAAAATATGGGACACGTATTTTTTGGTTTATCAAATTATTAAAAATCGACAAAGGCATAGATCATCAAACTTCCGGAGTGGGGGCTTGTGACGTCACTCTTAGGTAAAAATTGTACCATATAGTGACGTCACTCGAAACTTCTAAGCACTGTATCCTCGTCATTTTTTGTTTGTCAAACAAAAGAAAAACTACGTGTACAATATTTTTTAATAATCTAACTGACGGACTAAACAGTTTTTTTAGTCGTCTAGCCTATTAGCAGGGAAGATCGTAATGACTTTTCCTTTGAAAAGGTGCCATGGTGGTTCATGAATTAAAGTCCTTGACTGTACAAACACCTGGCGTCGTAAAAATAGGAAAAGTCAAATTAGTGTGCCCAAAGCCCGCTAGGTGGCGCTGTAACGATCGCTGAACCGTGCAGGCAAGATTTTTGTACAAAAACGTTCATATACAGTAAGATTATTTCCACTTTGGCACTCGGCAACTCTAGACATAGGTACATCGAGAGAAATCGGATTGTCAGATTAAATATCTGATTTACTGTAGATTAAAGAATAAGATTTTTATCTGGCTAGACATCTCACGGCACAGCAACACTTCTCTACAACAATATTTTGTACCATATCTAAAGCAGAATAAATAATTTCATTTCATTTCGGAAGTGCAATACTTAGGCTGAGGTTTTGTTATTAATTACATTGATTAGGTTTGGATAATTGAAGTGATTAAATTCCAGGCACACGATGATTTTTAATCGGTGACCAGGAACCAGTTTTTCTAGACCAGTATTCGGCGGCGACCACGTTTAAGTCGCAATTACGGGAAACAAAACGTCTATTTTATTAATGTTCTTTTTGGAAAATCTTTTTCTGATTGAAATCATTGTTACCCTACACATAGTTTAGTCTATGAGGCTAAAACCTCTCTGGCAAGTCAGTTTCTTAACCTTTCGTATGCCGGAAGTAAAAAAAAAGTCGTGCATTCTAGTCTCAACAGTTTCATATAAATCCAATGATACAGATTTAAAAAAAAATACAAAAAGAATGCTTTAAATTGGGTACGGATCACACAAGGCGTACGAAGGGTTAAGCCATTTGACGTGAGACCTGTCAAATTCCCCGCCCTCTAACTAACTTCAACAGAAGTAGGATGACCATGCATTCGGTGGATGGAGGAAGTTAAAATCAATAACTTTTATTTTTAATTAAACAGAGACTTAATTTGCTTGAGGCCCCTATTAAATACCATTTTGGCTACGGAATAATAATTTTCAATTGCTGATCACCGATTAAAAATCATGGTGTATAAGTACCCTATGAGAAAATACGAACCTTCACGGATAAGAGTGAGGCGTCACGAGTGTCAAAGTTGAAATAATCTTAGGGCCTACGCTGGCTGACGCGGATTACCCGGAACGGACGCCCGTCGTGCGCGCGTCTAATAACAAATTGGGGATGTCTATTTTTTGCAATGTATAGTAAATCGAAAACCATTTCGAGATAAACGCTTTTTAACTCGTTTTCTGTAGTTATTTAATTTTAATATTATGTAATGAATTTATTACATTACAAATAAGCAATGACCTTCATTTGACATTGGTGTAAATTGCGTGACCGGTCCAAGTCGTACTTTATTCTGTGTGGTTAGAATTACTCACAATTTACGCGTGGATTATACTACGGAGTTTGATTTGGACCCACTGTCTGACATCTAGCACTTTGACAGCGCCAGTAAAGTGACACTAGTTACAGTGTACCACTACGCAAAATTAATTAAAGGGGTTGCCTTATCGTACGCATTTAGATAGATTTAGAAAAATGACAGTGTGGGAGCCCTCAATTATAATCTGACGTCATCAACCAAAATAATTTCAATAATTAATTTTGAAAATGTAGTGAACTAAATGACAAAATATTGAAATTAGTTTCTTATAATTGACTTTTCTATACAAAAAAAATATAAAACCACTGGTTATTTTTTTTACACATTCCCAATTGTATGAACAGCGCTAAGTGGCGCGGGCGCGTGCGACGGATTTTCGGTACATTTTAGACCCGCGAGCGCGCACGCGGCGGCCGTCCGCGTCAGCTAGCGCAGGCCCTTACTGTACAAGGCGGACTGACTATTTGGGTGGATAAACTATTTCTTGTAGTTATTCTGTCCCGTCAGCGAGGCGACAAAAGTAGTACAGTTTAATTAGAACAAATGTGGCACATTAACTAACATGCTTATTAGATGACCAATTGTAGAAGGGGTTTAAAACTACCACAAAAATGCATGTTTGGCAAATTTTAATCAGATAAACTTACGGTTTAAAGAGTGACCTAGGAGACCGTCACTATAGCAACGAGTGACAAAAAAAAGTAGATCAATCCATTTAATGTAAAATTCATTTTTCTGAGGGTAGGTAAATAAGGCTAGAAATGCACATGCCTGTAGCTTCCACATTTTCATGCTAGTAGCTTGCATTCTCGTGTCATATTTGTATGAAGTTTGACATTCGCATGCCAGCTACTTGCACAAAAATGTGCAAGTTACAGGCATGTGTAAAGATGCGACCAAACCGCCGCTTAAAAAACGGTCACGATACGGAATCGCAGTGACGCATCGTAAACGTCACGAATTTACCATGGAGAGCATGCGGTAAACTCTGACGTTTACGGCACGTCATTGAGATTCCGTAACGTTTCCGTATTTTAAGCAGCGGTATGGCCGAACCTTGACACAGGCTTAAAGGGATAGATCCACAAATAAAGTGTGGGCACACACAATATTTAGGGGCTGTTTCACCACCTTATTGTCAAACTACTGGTTACGTGACCAATTAATAAACTAAGTACTGCACAAATCTGTCGGCCAGTTTTTTTTTCAGTTTCACCACTCCGGTCCTGTGCAAACTAAGTACCACTTAACTAATCGTCGGTTTAACAAAAAGTCGGAATAGCAACGTCCCATTTCACGACCACGGGTTCCTGTTCGCATATTTTCATTCAAAGAGTCGCTCATTATTAAAGCAAAATAAATCGTAAACTATGTAATTTTTAAACACATCTATTTTTTTGCATAAACAAATGTGTAGCATTATAATTAATCCAAAAACGGTATTTATTTACGATACTTTGGTTAACAATAACAAAGAAAAATAAAATCACGTAAAACGAATCGAAAAGTGGCGCCAAACCCTTTGACAGATTAACTTTTTTTTTAATGGCGATGTACAAGTTCAGGTAGAACAAACGATTGTGCCACTGAAAAAAAGTCTGTAATTAAAAAATATTACGAAATTTTGGATTTATTTTTAAATACTAAAAGCGTACCTATATTTTTTATTCAAATCTTGATATTTAAATTCTCGTTTGCAATTTAGCATGACTTCTTTCTTTAAAAAATAAAAAATACTTTGATTTATTTTTCTGAAACCGGCTGAAGGGCTCTCCAACCATGGCCACAAAAAAATAAACTAACTAATTAAAAAGATATGTGACGGATAAAAATGCTAAATGCCACCTGATCTGATGGTCAAATTAAAAAACAGTTTGTCCGTCACTTAGCGCTAATCAAGACTGGTGAAACAGAAATTTTTATTCCATGTGACAAATAAGGTTATGATCAAGCTAATCCGAACTTTAAAAAAAGTGGTGAAACAGCCCCTTAATGTAGAAATTAATTTCTTATGTGATGACTAGATGGCGCTAGTAGTCGTTAGTGTCCTTCTGCCGGCGCACGTGCTGCAGGTTGAGCTGCGAGTGCAGGGTGTTGAGGTGCCACGCCACTGCCTGCGCGCAGACACAGTGCACTGACCTTCTGCCGGCGCACGTGCTGCAGGTTGAGCTGCGAGTGCAGGGTGTTGAGGTGCCACGCCACTGCCTGCGCGCAGACACAGTGCACTGACCTTCTGCCGGCGCACGTGCTGCAGGTTGAGGTAAGAGTACAGGCTGTTGAGGTGCCACGCCACTGCCTGCGCGCAGACACAGTGCACTGACCTTCTGCCGGCGCACGTGCTGCAGGTTGAGGTAAGAGTACAGGCTGTTGAGGTGCCACGCCACTGCCTGCGCGCAGACACAGTGCACTGACCTTCTGCCGGCGCACGTGCTGCAGGTTGAGCTGCGAGTGCAGGGTGTTGAGGTGCCACGCCACTGCCTGCGCGCAGACACAGTGCACTGACCTTCTGCCGGCGCACGTGCTGCAGGTTGAGGTAAGAGTACAGGCTGTTGAGGTGCCACGCCACTGCCTGCGCGCAGACACAGTGCACTGACCTTCTGCCGGCGCACGTGCTGCAGGTTGAGGTAAGAGTACAGGCTGTTGAGGTGCCACGCCACTGCCTGCGCGCAGACACAGTGCACTGACCTTCTGCCGGCGCACGTGCTGCAGGTTGAGGTAAGAGTACAGGCTGTTGAGGTGCCACGCCACTGCCTGCGCGCAGACACAGTGCACTGACCTTCTGCCGGCGCACGTGCTGCAGGTTGAGGTAAGAGTACAGGCTGTTGAGGTGCCACGCCACTGCCTGCGCGCAGACACAGTGCACTGACCTTCTGCCGGCGCACGTGCTGCAGGTTGAGGTAAGAGTACAGGCTGTTGAGGTGCCACGCCACTGCCTGCGCGCAGACACAGTGCACTGACCTTCTGCCGGCGCACGTGCTGCAGGTTGAGGTAAGAGTACAGGCTGTTGAGGTGCCACGCCACTGCCTGCGCGCAGACACAGTGCACTGACCTTCTGCCGGCGCACGTGCTGCAGGTTGAGGTAAGAGTACAGGCTGTTGAGGTGCCACGCCACTGCCTGCGCGCAGACACAGTGCACTGACCTTCTGCCGGCGCACGTGCTGCAGGTTGAGGTAAGAGTACAGGCTGTTGAGGTGCCACGCCACTGCCTGCGCGCAGACACAGTGCACTGACCTTCTGCCGGCGCACGTGCTGCAGGTTGAGGTAAGAGTACAGGCTGTTGAGGTGCCACGCCACTGCCTGCGCGCAGACACAGTGCACTGACCTTCTGCCGGCGCACGTGCTGCAGGTTGAGCTGCGAGTGCAGGGTGTTGAGGTGCCACGCCACTGCCTGCGCGCAGACACAGTGCACTGACCTTCTGCCGGCGCACGTGCTGCAGGTTGAGGTAAGAGTACAGGCTGTTGAGGTGCCACGCCACTGCCTGCGCGCAGACACAGTGCACTGACCTTCTGCCGGCGCACGTGCTGCAGGTTGAGGTAAGAGTACAGGCTGTTGAGGTGCCACGCCACTGCCTGCGCGCAGACACAGTGCACTGACCTTCTGCCGGCGCACGTGCTGCAGGTTGAGGTAAGAGTACAGGCTGTTGAGGTGCCACGCCACTGCCTGCGCGCAGACACAGTGCACTGACCTTCTGCCGGCGCACGTGCTGCAGGTTGAGGTAAGAGTACAGGCTGTTGAGGTGCCACGCCACTGCCTGCGCGCAGACACAGTGCACTGACCTTCTGCCGGCGCACGTGCTGCAGGTTGAGGTAAGAGTACAGGCTGTTGAGGTGCCACGCCACTGCCTGCGCGCAGACACAGTGCACTGACCTTCTGCCGGCGCACGTGCTGCAGGTTGAGGTAAGAGTACAGGCTGTTGAGGTGCCACGCCACTGCCTGCGCGCAGACACAGTGCACTGACCTTCTGCCGGCGCACGTGCTGCAGGTTGAGGTAAGAGTACAGGCTGTTGAGGTGCCACGCCACTGCCTGCGCGCAGACACAGTGCACTGACCTTCTGCCGGCGCACGTGCTGCAGGTTGAGGTAAGAGTACAGGCTGTTGAGGTGCCACGCCACTGCCTGCGCGCAGACACAGTGCACTGACCTTCTGCCGGCGCACGTGCTGCAGGTTGAGGTAAGAGTACAGGCTGTTGAGGTGCCACGCCACTGCCTGCGCGCAGACACAGTGCACTGACCTTCTGCCGGCGCACGTGCTGCAGGTTGAGGTAAGAGTACAGGCTGTTGAGATAGGCCACGCCCTCCGAGTACTCGCGCCACGCCGCCACGTACCTGCCACACGCACAGACCACGCTTAGCGACCAACACGGAAACTCCACACCCGTTTAGGTTCATTTCGTCCACATTCCCACTTCGTCCACATTCCTACTTCGTCCACATTCCTACTTCGTCCACATTCCCACTTCGTCCACATTTAGACGACCAGATGGCCTACTGGTTAGAGAACCTGACTACGAAGCTTGAGGTTCCGGGTTCGATTCCCGTGACGGGGCAGATATTTGTATGAAAAACACGAGTGTTTGTTCTCGGGTCTTGGGTGTTAAATATGTATTTAAGTATGTATTTATCTATGTAAGTATGTTTATCCGTTGCCTAGTACCCATAACACAAGCTTTACTTAGCTTACTTTGGGACTAGGTCAATTGGTGTGAATTGTCCCGTGATATTTATTTATTTTTTATTTATTCCCACTTCGTCCACATTCCTACTTCGTCCACATTCCCACTTAGTCAACATTCCTAGCCTATTTTGGTGCGGTTTTCGCTATCATTTAGCTTAATTTTCAGGAAAGATTTTAATTATTTTGTGATTAAGGTATTCAATTCATGTTAAGAAAAATACTTGCTAAGCACGGTGCGGGGTCAATACTATTCAGATACACTACCAATTTCGTTACTATTTGTAACGAAATGGGATTGCGGACGAAATGAGAATGTGAACGAAACGGGAATGTTGACGAAGTGGGAATGTAAACGAAATGGGAAGTGGACGAAACGGGAATTGATTGCGGACGAAATGGGATTGCTGACGAAGTGGGAATGTGGACGAAGTGGGAAAGTTGACGAAATTAACCTAAACGTCCACACCGTACACCAGAGATCGGAATTTTCACGGCAAAATATAAGACTGTCGCAATCGAGCCAGTGTTAGAACCAATTTTTTATCGATATCGACAGTTGTGCAATAGAAGGAGAAAACGAGAAAAAAATGTTTCTACCTTGATTGCGACAGTCTTATGTTTTGCCGTGAAAATTCCGATCTCTGCCGTACACTCGAGAAATTTCATTTCCAACCCACCCAAGTTTGAATATCGTGCAGCAAACTGTCACCATAGGAGCTAGCTACAGTAAAATTACATAAAGTTTACCACTGACAGATGGTTTGCCTTCATTTCATATTCAACTTTAACGACCTACAAATAAAGCCAATTTTAGAATACTGTTACCCACGTTTGCAGATTTTGTAATAGCTACTTTATTTGTATGGTGTTAAAGTTGGAAATGAAATGAAGGCAAGCCATCTGTCAGTGGTAAACTAAAAGTAAACGTATTGTAAGATGTTGCTTTACGTGTTGCATTTGACATTTCGACCTCAAAGCATTACGAATGTCAAACGCAGACAGCGGAGGCGTGGCTGCGGTGGCGGTGCGGTTGTAATATTCTAATTTGTATGAACGGTTGTGCGGTACCGTACTGCGAACTCGTTCATACAAGTTAGAATGTTACAACCGTCACCTCCGCTGTCTGTGCGCTTGGGGCTTTAGCGGCATTTTTATGAAATGGGTCGGGAATTAAATTCCTAGACTGACGATACAGCCGCGGTAAAAGCGGTATCTCAGTAAAAGCTAGTTTCGACCAAATCAAAGTCATGTAAAAAAAAGCTTTCTTTTTACCTTACATTTTTAGGGTTCCGTAGTCAACTAGGAACCCTTATAGTTTCGCCATGTCTGACCGTCTGTCTGTCTGTCTGTCTGTCCGCGGCTAAGCTCAGAGACTGCTAGTACTAGAAAACTGTAATTTGGCATGAATATATATATTAGTCACGCCGACAAAGTGGTTAAATAAAAAAAACTAAAAAAATTTTTTTAGGGTACAGTCAAGGGCAAAAATATGTATACACTTTAGTACCTTGTCACTTTAACCACTGTGACAGTTCATATATGGCAGTTCAAATATGATGAAAATAGACAAGGTACTAAAGTGTATACATATTTTTGCCCTTGACTGTACCTCCCATAGACGTAAAGTGGGGGTGATTTTTTTTTCTCGACTAAGCCTATAGTGTGGGGTATCGTTGGCTTGGTCTTTTAAAACCATTGGGGGCTTGCTTACATGATTTTTGTATTCCGTGATTTGTTTGCGAAATATTTAACTTTAAGGTGAAAATTTTCATTAAAATCGACCGTCCCCCCCCCCCCTCCTCTAAAATCTAAACTGTTGGGTGGAAAAATTTAAAAAATTTTAAAATGGTAGTATATATATTAAATTTACAAGGAAAATTATAGCGGCTAAGATTGCTTGGGAATTATTTGTAGTTTAAGAGTAAATAATAGCCTAAGGTATTAAACATACCGTCACTACTTTGTAAAACTCGTATCTCAAATCAGCATGTAAACAAAACTGAACCTTGATACGCGCGTAATAAAGTTCACTTTGCTAGATTAACGATTTTGAGATACGAGCTTTTTTCAAAGTATTGACGATACCTAACTTGGAAGATTCCGAAACATACGAAACAACATACGAAATCCTTAGAAAAATATTACTTGATTTTTTCGTAATGGCTACGGAACCCTATCTTGGGCGTGTCCGACACGCTCTTGGCCGGTTTTTTTATTATTATTATTACTTGCAATAAAAAAACCGGCCAAGAGCGTGTCGGACACGCCCAAGATAGGGTTCCGTAGCCATTACGAAAAAATCAAGTAATATTTTTCTAAGGATTTCGTATGTGTACGGAATCTTCCAAGTTTAGTTATGTTTTATACCTTAGGCTACTATTTACTCTTAAACTACAAATAATTCCCAAGCAATCTTAGCCGCTATAATTTTCCTTGTAAATTTAATATATATACTACCATTCTGAATTTTTTCAAATTTTTCCACCCAACAGTTTAGATTTTAGAGGGGGGGGGGGGGGGGGGGGGGGGGCGGACGGTCGATTTTAATGAAATTTTTCACTTTAAAGTTGAATATTACGCAAACAGATGACTGAATAGAAAAATAAATCATGTTAGCAACCCCCTAATGGTTTTAAAAGACCTATCCAACGATACCCCGCACTATAGGGTTAGTCGAGAAAAAAAAATCACCCCCACTTTACGTCTATGGGAGGTACAGTCAAGGGCAAAAATAGGTATACACTTTAGTACCTTGTCTATTTTCGTCATACTAGAACTGCCATATATGAACTGTCACAGTGGTTAAAGTGACAAGGTACTAAAGTGTATACATATTTTTGCCCTTGACTGTACCCTAAAAAAAAAATATTTTTTATTTTTTTATTTTACTACTTTGTCGGCGTAACTGATATGTATATTCATGCCAAATTACAGCTTTTTAGTACTAACAGTCTCTGAGCTTAGCCGCGGACAGACAGACAGACAGACAGACAGACGGACAGACATGGCGAAACTATAAGGGTACCTAGTTGACTACGGAACCCTAAAAAGATGATAAATAAAAATCTTGCTGTATCATTGATATACCTCTAATTATCTTAGTAATTTCAGATAGAACTGGGATAGTGAACACTAACGTTTTCACGTTTTAAATAAGAGTACCTGGGCGACCGAGCTCTGCTCGGGCTGAAACTCGGTACCAAGCGTTTTCCGGTTTCCCAGAGATAAGACCAAGCTAGATCAAATTTTCATCCCCGAAAACCCCCACATACCAAATTTCATCGAAATCGTTGGAGTCGTTTCCGAGATCATGATTATATGTGCGGGGGAGGGGGTTCGGGTGTTCCAAAGGGGGGATGAAAATTTCATTGATTTTGCCGTAGGATGCACCGTTTTCAAGATATTTGACAAAAACACCAGAGAAGGTGGAGGGGTGAGTCACGTTAAACTATCATCCGTAAACCGACTTTACAGACAACCGGTTTTTGAATGTTTTACCTTGATAAGTTTGTTTTACTGTCCGCATAGTGTCTCTTCTGTCGCATTAGTGCTGCCGCCTATAGTTACTGCACGTTCCCTATAATACTTTTTCTCACAAAAAGTAACTTTTTCTCACAAAAGAAGAAACTTGACGTTTTCTCATAAACAACAAACTTAAAAAAAAAACTAAAAACATTAAAAAAAAACGTGGAATCGAACCGAGGTCGGCTGGATCCGCGACCACCCGATTTCTACTGTGCTATTTTGATCTGCTCGAAGCCGGCGAAATTTAGCTTTGTATTCTAATGCAAACAAAGATAGCCGGAAAACACGAGTAAAAGCGATTTTCTGAAAATGAAACATAGCTAGATCAGTTTTTCATCCCCGAAAACCCCCACATACTAAATTTCATCGAAATCGTTGGAGCCGTTTCCGAGATCCTGATTATATATATACAAGAATTGCTCGTTTAAAGGTATTAGATAGATACCGCTATTTGGCTTAGTTCATTGGATGCGATTTTTTTACGGTGGCATAAAAATCAACATTACGACTTTTATTGAGACACTGCTTTTGCGCTTAGCACGGCAGTATAGCTAATGTCGACTTTGCTTAAGAGGCTGACAACACCTAATTTTGTTGAAATTGATGTCATTTAAACAATTTTTTAAGAAAAACTGCTTGTTCTAGCACATCAAAAAAATTATATGTTAATATTCATCATATTTCAAAGACCGTGGACGGACTCGATACATAATTGGACGAAATCGGCTCGATAGAAAATAATTGCAAAGATACGTCTTAAAATCATCATTAAACGGTTCTATGTCTTTATTTTTTTGGCATATGCGTCTGCAATTAAAAACATGAAGTCAACATATTCATACCTAAACCGCTAACGAGTCATATTTCACAAATAATCCACAGTTTTTTTTTAATTAAATATTTGCCCGATAAATTTCAATATACCCGGCTGCCCAGTAATAGCGGCATCTCGTTTACTCCGATACAAATAGACAGTGTGCGCCGACGTTGGTGTTGACAGCGTTTTAAGTCAGTAAGAGCCGCTATAGACGGTCTGCACTCCAAATGCAACGTAACTGCCAACTGCCCGTACATTTTCCATTGCAGTCGGCAAAACTGCACGCAAACTGCACGCCAGCTGCGACTGAAACGTGCGGGCAGTCGGCGGTTACCCCGCAGTTGGAATGCAGCCCGTCTGTATCGGCCCTTAACGACCATGCCTCGTTATTTATTGTCATTAAGTACAAATTGTCATTAAGAAAATGGTCCGTTCCAAATGATATGTCCAATCAAAAAATGCCTTTAGTAGTAGTTAGACTATACCGGTTCTTGGAATCGGAGATTTTTGTACTTGCGGATAATTATCCGTAGAGCGTTTAAATATTAAGTGCCGTCGGTGAGTGCGGCGAATCTTATACCTTTAAACGAGCAATTCTTGTATATATGTATATATATATGTCGCGCATTCCATGCACGAGTAGTCGTAGAACAATCGGTAAGTGTCAACCCTGCTTTAAGTCAATCTATTTTGCGATGAGGTAACCTCAGCTTTATCTATGTTTTGACTAATGTGGGTATTTGTGTGATGACACTTCTGTCGGAGAACAGGAAAACGGCGCCCTACGTAATGCGAGACGGAAGGTACTTGAGCAGTGGAATGAAAGGTGTGTGGATGAGAGTGCTATCGTATAACCTGACTCCACACGGCCGCCAGAGATGAACCTGGTAAGTGCTTATGTATATTATAAGCCTTTATAATCGATATAACTAGCTACGTGAATGTGGAATAATGAGCCAACTGACGGACCTCAATTGATTCCACTCTAACGGAGTCCACCCTGTATCTCGCAGGGACGTTGGACTAGGTAGCCCGGGGCTACTAAGAGTATGTATCGGAAACATACAGGCAAGCTATTGTAATACGGTCGATTATGAGTTGGAGCACACGGGTCGGGCCTGAAGGGGTTGGAAGGAGGGCCCCGTGGCGGCAGCGCCGCCATGTCCAGCTGGTGTCAGGTTCAGGGTATTATGGGTTTTACGACCCCCATAATCTCTGTATAATAAGTCTCCCTTAATCACAGGTGGGAACTGAGGATACGTAGGACACCAAGACACACTCACGCAGTGTCTAGACTGGAGGCGTAATCGACTGTACGGAGAGGGTAACTCTGGGTAGACCAGGCCCTCATGCAATATGAAGCCACTATCGGTAATACTAAATAGCTATACACGGTCGAGGGTGACTCCTTCTTTTACATTCACGTAGCTATGTGTATATTATATAATAGTGGTACTTATCGTCCATACGAACCTATACCCAATCGTATTCAGGCAAGCGTATTTCATACAGATGGGTATAGAATGCACGATAAAATGGTGGAGATGAGCTGGGAAACGACTGGAAAGCCGGACTAGGTCTGGTTCTTCCAACCCCAGATTCTTTTATTGGTTTGAGGGTAACATGTTAAATGGACACGTGGGTTTCTTTGAAAGAACCCACCTTTGTTGCCCTTTCTCTCCTTACAGCTTTCAGCGAGTTTTTATTAAAAGGAAATAAAATATAAAATAAATAAAAAACTACATATATGTTTTATTGCGCACTGTGTGAAAGTGATCTGATGTACTGATAATGGATTATGAGACACTGTGCGTACTGATTACGTGTAAAATAGTCGATTTGTTATTTAAGCATATTTTTTTTTGTTACGGTATGGTGGACTCTTTATTTATAACCTAACTACCAACGTACGAAAAAAAAAGTATTTCCCGCTTTAATAAAATTTGTGTCTATGTTTTACAGATGCGTTCACATTACGCTACGTTTTATTCCTAATAGTAACGACGAAATGTGAATTTTTAATTTGTAATATAAATATCTCCTTATTGTCTTATTTAATTAATACAAATAAAAAATAGATGCAAGCAGTTGGTAGTCATTCTTGAGAATAGTAAATTTGTCTTATAAGTTTAATAGATTATAATGAATACTTGGCTGTATGGCTATAAACCTTTTGTCTTTCCCCTAGCGAAATAAAAAATGCCAAGACTTCACTATTATCTATCTTTCCGTTTTTCGTTTCGATTCGAATGTCGGGTGGAATAGTGGAAAATATTTTGTGCTGTGCTGTGAGGAAAATTAATTAGACCTTCTGAATAAGTGTTCAAATTGTATTTTCTGAAGTGTGGTGCTGAGTATTATTCAGGTACGTTGTTTTACTTACTCGTAATACCGCACATCAAAAATTGGTGAAATATTTTATGGCAAATTATAATCTAAATATTTTGGATGCGTCTCAGTCGATACCAAATTACGCAATATTAGTGATTGATAATATACCTAACTGAAAGTGATTTATGAGACAATAGAGAGAATGTTTAACCAATTAAACTCGATAACATCAGGGAGAGTTAGTGCATATGGTTATTTGAATTAGTTTTAACTATTTCCAGCTAACAACATGGCGAGTTCCCACGCCAGGCTTGTCCAGAGACAAATTAAATTGAAGGAAGTCACTGTTGGCGCTAAGACTCTGCTAGCTAAATGTAGGAATGGGGGCGCACCCCAAGGGGAGTTCGTGTCTCGCCGATTGGAGCTTAAACAGTGCCTCGAGCTTCTAGAGAAGGAGATATACCACTTTTTAAGCGTATCTCAGGACACTGATATTAGCGAAATCACTCAGGACCAACTCGACGCGGAAGACACGTTGATCCAGCTTGAGGTTGCATGGGAGCTTAATAAAAGTCAAATAGAAGATACCCCAAAAGCTAAATTACCAGAGTTAGGCCTTCCTACATATGATGGTGACAAATTAAGATGGAGTGAGTTTTGGGACAGATTTGTGGCGAACGTGGATAAGAGGGATTTGGCGGACTCTGAAAAGCTGCTGTATCTAATGAGCTGCCTCAAGGGACCTGCATTAGAAACTATATCTGGATTAACAGCGTCAAATGCCAATTACTCTGTAGCTGTAGAGGCGCTGAAACAGAGGTTTGGCTCCAGCAGTATCCTAATAGACGCACATTATACAGCGCTTACTAACCTACCAAAGGCTGACCAGTCCAGCACTAGCTGTCGCAGTGTGCTTGACAATATTGAAAGGAATCTCCGTGTTTTAGAGAAACTAGGTGAGCCAGTCAGTGGAAATCATCTAAGAGCACTAGTGCTCTCTAAATTTCCAGCGAAGGTCATACATGAACACCATCTTATTGGAGGAAGAAGCGATGATTTGGCCTCCATCAGGACCAGTTTGGACAGGATCATTACCGCTATGGAGAGGTCAGCTGCTCTAATGAGTCATCAAGATGCCCCTGTACCAGGATCAAGCACCACAGAGGCTCTACAAGTTAGAATCGAAGCGCGCCCACAGGACAATCGCAAGCGTAAACGTAGCAGGGATAACGAGGCACCATCAGCTAAAAGGCTCAAAAGGCCATGCCTCTTCTGTAGTGCCAAAGGACATCTGAGTGCCGATTGCCGTCGATTCCAAACAGTAGAAGCCAGGCAGAAAAAACTAAAAGGGAGATGTCTGCATTGCCTTAAACGGAATCACCAAACAGCTTCATGCAGGAGGAAAATTTCATGTTACCGCTGTAAAGGTGACCATTTGATGGTGTTTTGCCCAGTCCCAAGTGGTGAGTCCATAACAGCAGAAGCTGCACATACTATAACATCTTGTACAAATGTTAATCGATATACTTATTTGCAGACTGCGGTGGGGACACTAAGAAACCCTGAAACTAACAAAACAAAATTGGCTCGTATCTTGTTGGACTGTGGCAGTCAGCGTAGTTATATTACGCGACAGGCTGCAAATATGTTAAACTTGCCAATTCTTCATGAAGATATTCTCTTGATTTACACTTTCGGAGCCTCTAACCCTCAAAAAATGCCCAGCCCCACTACAATAGTTGATATTGAAACTAAACGTGGTATTAATAAACAAATAACTGTAAATATTGTGCCAAAGATTACAGACAGAGTTCCAGTTGCCTTTTCAAAATATGATGGAGTAGATTTAATTGCCGATGATGATACAGCTGGAGAGAGTATTGACTTACTCATAGGCAATGACTGCTACAGTGCCATCCTTAGAGATAATAAAGTCCAGATCGCAGATAACTTATACCTCCTGGACACCGATTTTGGATGGGTGTTATCCGGGAACATAATTCCAGAAAAAATCAACAGCGCTCTATCCGTGGTGACATACTGTCAGTGCCATGTACCTAGTTGTCCTTACTTTGCTGAGCCTGACCTCCCCTTAAGGAATATTGATGTGCAATTTTTATGGTCCTTAGAAAGCATAGGGATCACTGACTCACCTAAGGCCACAAGACAAGAAGAAGCAGTTCGTCATTTCAATGAGACCGTGCAGTATCAAAATGGCCGATATCTGGTCAAATGGCCATGGATTCAGTATCCGCCAGATTTACCATCAAATTTCGGCCTAGCCCTAGGTCGATTAAGAAGCATTTTAAAGAGGCTAGATAATGCGGCTCTTAATGAATATGAATCCATCTTAAAAGAACAGTTAGAACTTGGCATTATAGAAGTAGTCAATCGAGAAGATGTGCCAGACAGCGACCATCCTCTTCACTACTTACCCCACCATATGGTGAAGCAAAAGGGGAAGAAGGGGAGAATCGTGTACGACGCATCTGCAAAGACGACTGGACAGAAGAGCCTCAATGAGTGTCTATATAGCGGCCCGTCTATGTTAGAAGATCTAACAGCGCTACTTTTGAAATTCCGTACATTTAAGATAGGCTTGATAGCCGATGTAGAGAAAGCATTTCTTCAAGTAGCACTTCAAGATGATGATCGGGATGTTACAAGATTTTTATGGGTGAAAGACATAAACAAGGAAGCAACTGAGAATAATCTACTTCACTTAAGATTCTGCAGAGTACCGTTTGGAGTCATATCCAGTCCTTTTCTTCTTACGGCCACAATTCAGCATCACATGACCCAATCAAATAAACAACTATTGAAGACTATTGCACACAAGTGTTATGTTGATAACTTAGTGACAGGAGCCAACTCTGTTCAAGAGGCCATGCAAATTTACAGTCAGACGAGGTCTAGTTTTGAGCAGCTGTCTATGAACATTAGAGACTGGAGATCCAATGACAAAGAATTCATGAACACTGTTCCAGAAGCACATAAGGCAGACCAATGTGACGATGTCAAGGTACTTGGGCTTTACTGGAATCTCTCCAAAGACATATTGAAACTAAATGTCACACTAGATCACTGCAACACAGACAAACCTGTGAATACTAAGAGGAAAGTTCTTCAAGCGTTAGCGCGTGTATACGACCCATGCGGATTTGTATGCCCACTAATATTGCCAATGAAACTTATTTTTCAAAACATTTGCGAAATGAAAGTAAAATGGGATGCTGAACTACCAGCAGATTTGATATTGTCTATACATGAGACAATAAAGAACCTGAAGACCGTAGTTGATATTCAGATACCTAGATACATAGGCTCGGATACATCAAAGGGTGACCTCACATACCAGCTCCACTGTTTTACGGACGCATCCAAGAATGCTTACTCCGCAGTGGTCTATCTCAGGGTGATAAGTCAAGAACGAAACTCAATATCCTTTTTAATGGCGAAATCCCACGTGTCGCAAGCTAAAGACAAGGAAGACTTGAAAATCCCCAAATTGGAGTTACTCGGGTTTCTCATTGGTAGCAGACTCTTGAAGTACATCAGGAATAATCTAGAGATTGAAATAACCAAAGAGTATTTATGGTCAGATAGCATGGTGGTGCTCTGTTGGATGAAATCAAACAAACTACTCCCACCCTTTGTTGCAAACAGAGTCAACGAAATTAAACGTAACCATCCTAACACCGAGATGTGCTACATTAACACAAAGTCGAATCCTGCTGACATTGCTACACGACCAGAACTGTTTGAGGAGAAAAAGGACCTTTGGTATAATGGACCAGATTTCCTTATCAGCAATGAGTCTACATGGCCAGAAGATCGACTATGCCAAGAAAATCAGAACCTTCTTTCTTTTGGGGAGGTCCTGGGCGATAGCCCAGGTGAACAGAGACTAGAACCGCCCATTGATGAGGGTGAAGCTCAGACCGAACCCCTGGAGCTGAGCAATAGACCAAATGAGCTTAGAGGAGATGACCTAAGCTACCAAGATCACAGCAAGCCCATAGAGTATAATGAAGATCCTACTAATGAACTCATGGAGCTAGACGATATTGATAAGCAGCTAAAAGAATCCGACAGTCAACAGGTGTGTGACAAAATAAAAACTGTCCATGACATAAAAGAACTGCAAAGAAAACACTTCCCTGAAGAACTGGATGGGAAGAGAACGCATCTAGCGAGGAATCTGGATCTCTTTCTAGACGTCGATGGCGTTCTGAGATGTCGCGGGCGCATGGCAAACACAACATGGAGCTATGACAAGAAATATCCAATATTGCTACCCAAAAATTGCCAGTTTACGGACAATATCATTAAAGATACTCACAAGAGCAATTATCATGTTGGGCCCGCACATACATTAAACGCTATCAGAGAGCGATACTGGATCCCGCAAGGAAAACCTCAGGTATTGAAGGTACTTCGAAGATGCCTACAATGCATTAAGCACGGCGGAGGACCGTACAAGCTACCAGACACACCGGCGCTACCACCAGAGCGTGTCAACTATGAAAAACCTTATACGTATACGGGAGTAGACTATTTTGGCCCTCTTTTCGTGAGTACACCGTCCGGGAAAGAGAAGCGGTGGGTAGCCCTGTTTACCTGTTTAACGATCCGAGCTATCCATTTGGAGATCGTGAAGGACCTGTCGGCGGAAGAGTGCCTTCTGGCATTACGGAGATTCTCGGCTACTAGAGGTATGCCGCATAGAATGTACTCGGATAACGCTACGTGCTTCAAACTGGTTTCGGAAGTAGTACAGGACTCATACTGTATAGAGAACAAGATCCAATGGAAATTTATTCCCCAGCTAGCACCATGGCATGGCGCATTTTATGAGCGACTCATAGCGCTGGTGAAGCACTGCCTCAAGAGAACACTAGAAAAGCACCTGCTCAATGAAAACAAGCTACTGACGGTGCTGAAGGAAGTGGAGGCAGTATTAAACACACGGCCTTTAACGAAAGTGGGTAGTGAAGTGGAGCATGTCCTACGACCAGCCGATTTCTTAAGCCTAGGGGGATGCTTGACGCCAAAACCATCTAGGGTGGAAGCTCCAACGGAGAGTACGACCATAAAAGGTGACCTGGTCGAAAGCTGGAAAAGAGGGCTCAAGATAATAGAAGAGTTTAAGAAAATGTTCATAGGACAGTACCTCACAAGTCTTAGGGAGCGGTACAACCACGCACCAAAACAGCCCAGGGTTAAATCCCACCGTAAACCACAAGTAGGCGATCTTGTGCAGATTAAATCTGATATTAAAAATAGGAATCAATGGAAGGTGGGCAAAATTGACACATTAATCGAGGGACGTGACGGTGAGTGCAGAGTTGCAAGAGTCAAGGTTAACGACTCCACACTTACACGTTCCATTGGACACCTCTATCCCTTGGAAATAGATGAGGAACCAGCAGAAACAGAGGCTGTATCTGGACAACGGACTGAAGTGATTGAGAGAAACTTGGCAGATATCGACTCTCCGGAAGCACTCGATGATAACACGAATGTCGAGATGAATTCCCCAGAAGACGCGGAGACTGTTAACTCTGAAGTATCGCCACTGGAGGAGCAGCGTGAAGAGAGGGACCACGTGAGGAGCAAGAGGGTTGCCGCCATTCGCGCCAGGAACAAAATCCTGGAAATGACGCGGCACCTACTCTCCTTGCTGCACTAACCCTTTTTGCTGCTGGGAGTGTCGCGCATTCCATGCACGAGTAGTCGTAGAACAATCGGTAAGTGTCAACCCTGCTTTAAGTCAATCTATTTTGCGATGAGGTAACCTCAGCTTTATCTATGTTTTGACTAATGTGGGTATTTGTGTGATGACACTTCTGTCGGAGAACAGGAAAACGGCGCCCTACGTAATGCGAGACGGAAGGTACTTGAGCAGTGGAATGAAAGGTGTGTGGATGAGAGTGCTATCGTATAACCTGACTCCACACGGCCGCCAGAGATGAACCTGGTAAGTGCTTATGTATATTATAAGCCTTTATAATCGATATAACTAGCTACGTGAATGTGGAATAATGAGCCAACTGACGGACCTCAATTGATTCCACTCTAACGGAGTCCACCCTGTATCTCGCAGGGACGTTGGACTAGGTAGCCCGGGGCTACTAAGAGTATGTATCGGAAACATACAGGCAAGCTATTGTAATACGGTCGATTATGAGTTGGAGCACACGGGTCGGGCCTGAAGGGGTTGGAAGGAGGGCCCCGTGGCGGCAGCGCCGCCATGTCCAGCTGGTGTCAGGTTCAGGGTATTATGGGTTTTACGACCCCCATAATCTCTGTATAATAAGTCTCCCTTAATCACAGGTGGGAACTGAGGATACGTAGGACACCAAGACACACTCACGCAGTGTCTAGACTGGAGGCGTAATCGACTGTACGGAGAGGGTAACTCTGGGTAGACCAGGCCCTCATGCAATATGAAGCCACTATCGGTAATACTAAATAGCTATACACGGTCGAGGGTGACTCCTTCTTTTACATTCACGTAGCTATGTGTATATTATATAATAGTGGTACTTATCGTCCATACGAACCTATACCCAATCGTATTCAGGCAAGCGTATTTCATACAGATGGGTATAGAATGCACGATAACAACTGTATATAATCAGGATCTCGGAAACGGCTCCAACGATTTCGATGAAATTTGGTATGTGGGGGTTTTCGGGGATGAAAAACTGATCTAGCTATGTTTCATTTTCAGAAAATCGCTTTTACTCGTGTTTTCCGGCTATTTTTGTTTGCATTAGAATATGAAGCTAAATTTCGCCGACTTCGAGCAGATCATAATGGCACATTAGAAATCGGGTGGTCGCGGATCCAGCCGACCTCGGTTCGATTCCACGTTTTTTTTCAAGATTTTTAGTTTTTTTTTAAGTTTATTTTTCATGAGAAAACGTCAAGTTTCTTCTTTTGTGAGAAAAAGTTACTTTTTTGTGAGAAAAAGTTACTTTTTTGTGAGAAAAAGTTACTTTTTTGTTAGAAAAAGTATTATAGGGAACGTGCAGTAACTATAGGCGGCAGCACTAATGCGACAGAAGAGACACTATGCGGACAGTAAAACAAACTTATCAAGGTAAAACATTCAAATTGATGGCACCCTTATGGCACCAGTTGGCAGCACCGTCTATGTGCACGTTCCCTATTGGGAGCACAGAACAGGAAAAGCCGGTTGTCTGTAAAGTCGGTTTAAGGACGATAGTTTAACGTGACTCACCAAACCTCCGGTGTTTTTGTCAAATATCTTGAAAACGGTGCATCCTACGGCAAAATCAATGAAATTTTCATCCCCCCTTTAATGCCCCCGCGCTCCCTCCCCTGCATCCCCTCCTCCCCTCTCCCCCCCCCACCCCTCCGGTGTTTTGATCTCGGAAACGGCTCCAACGATTTCGATGAAATTTGGTATTTGGGGGTTTTCGGGGATGAAAAATTGATCTAGCTTGGGCTTATCTCTGGGAAAACGCTTGGTACCGAGTTTCTGCCCGAGCAGAGCTCGGTCGCCCAGGTACTTTAAATAAAACCCCATCTAAATGAGACTTAACTCGTCCAAAGCGTTTAGGCACGAGAGATCCGTTTCTTAAAATATCTGTTGGGTTTAAAACATCTCTTTCGACACCCATATTATGCACATCCACATTCTAACCTTTGTTTCTCAGAACATCCATTTCCCTATCAGATAAATTTCCCAAAACGTCAGTTTAGCTAAATACCTTTTCTCGGAAAGTTCATTTCCCAAAACACCCCCTGGAAGATATCTGAGGAAACGGATCTTCTAAGATTTGAATGTAGAAAATGGATCTTTTGGGATTTTCATGTCTGAAGAAACGGTTCTTCTGTCACGAATTATCGTGAATATATCATTTCCTAAATTATTTACATTATATCGATTTTAAATAGCAATGATTTTGTAGTATTTTTATCTAAAATAACACAATATAAATTATATACTAGTTCAGAAATCATTTGACGTTTGATCAACGTTTGTTGTCTGTGGTCACACACACCAAAGACTCACTTTTAAACTTGACAGCCAACGGATACCATACGCTCGGTGTCGCGGCAGAAACAAATCAGTAAGTCCTTTATAATTTTCACTATGTTTCATAACTCATGATATCTTGTTTTATATGTGACGTGCTCATTATATTTCATGCAATAGAGAAAGTATACCAGAAATCAGTTGCTAACTATCAGTGTATCAGGATTACGATCAGAACAGTGTTGAGGTAAGGGGTGACTGTAAGGGGAGGTTGGAGGTCACTCGCGGGGCATGTGCCCCTATTCAGAAACTACGCACTAACAACAAGTGGTAGTAAAATTCAGATTATCAGCCGGACAGATACGTGTGCACTTAGGTGCGTATATTCAGCATACTCAGATATTCGTTACCAGGTTCACTACATAGGCTTGGTTTAACGACATCTTCTAAGATTTGAATTGTGTAGAAAATGGATCTTTTGGGATTTTCATGTCTGAAGAAACGGATCTTCTAAGATTTGAATATTGTAGAAAATGGATCTTTTAGGAATTTGATGCTGAAGTAACGGATCTCTCGTGCCTTAACGGTCCAAAGTACCAGGCGGCCATAGCCAGCGAGGCGTATCAAAGCAGCCCGTGTGCAAAGACCCCAACAAGTTTACAAGTGTTGGGGAGCGTCGAGTGCTCACCGGTCCAGCAGCCCGTGCGGGTCGCTGTTTAAGTGACGTCTCTGAGTGCGGCGAATTTAAATAAAACCCCATTTAAATGAGTCTTAACTCGTCCAAAGTACCAGGCGGCCATAGCCAGCGAGGCGTATCAAAGCAGCCCGTGCAAAGACCCCAACAAGTCTACAAGTGTCCGTTGGTGTCGCGTGTGCTCACCGGTCAAGCAGCCCGTCGTGCGGGTCGTTGTTCCCGAGCGGCGCCGACCCGCGCACTCGTTCCAGCAGCCCCGCCACGTGCTCCTCCAGGAAACGCCTGCAACAACAAGCGTTACCGACGCCTGAGCATTACTCAAAAACAATGCCACTTTTATTTTTATTCATATTCCCAACAATTTTATGTTATTCCTACTCAGAATCACAAGCTCTTTCCCATCCCGTAGAAGAGAAACCTACCTGGTCTCGTCGTACAGCCGGTCCGCCAGCGGCTCGGGGTGCGCCACGCAGAGCGCGTACACGTCGCTGAAGCGCAGGTTCCACACGCCGCGCTCCCCGCGCGCAGTGCGCCGCGCCCTTACCTGGTCTCGTCGTACAGCCGGTCCGCCAGCGGCTCGGGGTGCGCCACGCAGAGCGCGTACACGTCGCTGAAGCGCAGGTTCCACACGCCGCGCTCCCCGCGCGCAGTGCGCCGCGCCCTTACCTGGTCTCGTCGTACAGCCGGTCCGCCAGCGGCTCGGGGTGCGCCACGCAGAGCGCGTACACGTCGCTGAAGCGCAGGTTCCACACGCCGCGCTCCCCGCGCGCAGTGCGCCGCGCCCTTACCTGGTCTCGTCGTACAGCCGGTCCGCCAGCGGCTCGGGGTGCGCCACGCAGAGCGCGTACACGTCGCTGAAGCGCAGGTTCCACACGCCGCGCTCCCCGCGCGCAGTGCGCCGCGCCCTTACCTGGTCTCGTCGTACAGCCGGTCCGCCAGCGGCTCGGGGTGCGCCACGCAGAGCGCGTACACGTCGCTGAAGCGCAGGTTCCACACGCCGCGCTCCCCGCGCGCAGTGCGCCGCGCCCTTACCTGGTCTCGTCGTACAGCCGGTCCGCCAGCGGCTCGGGGTGCGCCACGCAGAGCGCGTACACGTCGCTGAAGCGCAGGTTCCACACGCCGCGCTCCCCGCGCGCAGTGCGCCGCGCCCTTACCTGGTCTCGTCGTACAGCCGGTCCGCCAGCGGCTCGGGGTGCGCCACGCAGAGCGCGTACACGTCGCTGAAGCGCAGGTTCCACACGCCGCGCTCCCCGCGCGCAGTGCGCCGCGCCCTTACCTGGTCTCGTCGTACAGCCGGTCCGCCAGCGGCTCGGGGTGCGCCACGCAGAGCGCGTACACGTCGCTGAAGCGCAGGTTCCACACGCCGCGCTCCCCGCGCGCAGTGCGCCGCGCCCTTACCTGGTCTCGTCGTACAGCCGGTCCACCAGCGGCTCGGGGTGCGCCACGCAGAGCGCGTACACGTCGCTGAAGCGCAGGTTCCACACGCCGCGCTCCCCGCGCGCAGTGCGCCGCGCCCTTACCTGGTCTCGTCGTACAGCCGGTCCGCCAGCGGCTCGGGGTGCGCCACGCAGAGCGCGTACACGTCGCTGAAGCGCAGGTTCCACACGCCGCGCTCCCCGCGCGCAGTGCGCCGCGCCCTTACCTGGTCTCGTCGTACAGCCGGTCCGCCAGCGGCTCGGGGTGCGCCACGCAGAGCGCGTACACGTCGCTGAAGCGCAGGTTCCACACGCCGCGCTCCCCGCGCGCAGTGCGCCGCGCCCTTACCTGGTCTCGTCGTACAGCCGGTCCGCCAGCGGCTCGGGGTGCGCCACGCAGAGCGCGTACACGTCGCTGAAGCGCAGGTTCCACACGCCGCGCTCCCCGCGCGCAGTGCGCCGCGCCCTTACCTGGTCTCGTCGTACAGCCGGTCCGCCAGCGGCTCGGGGTGCGCCACGCAGAGCGCGTACACGTCGCTGAAGCGCAGGTTCCACACGCCGCGCTCCCCGCGCGCAGTGCGCCGCGCCCTTACCTGGTCTCGTCGTACAGCCGGTCCACCAGCGGCTCGGGGTGCGCCACGCAGAGCGCGTACACGTCGCTGAAGCGCAGGTTCCACACGCCGCGCTCCCCGCGCGCAGTGCGCCGCGCCCTTACCTGGTCTCGTCGTACAGCCGGTCCGCCAGCGGCTCGGGGTGCGCCACGCAGAGCGCGTACACGTCGCTGAAGCGCAGGTTCCACACGCCGCGCTCCCCGCGCGCAGTGCGCCGCGCCCTTACCTGGTCTCGTCGTACAGCCGGTCCGCCAGCGGCTCGGGGTGCGCCACGCAGAGCGCGTACACGTCGCTGAAGCGCAGGTTCCACACGCCGCGCTCCCCGCGCGCAGTGCGCCGCGCCCTTACCTGGTCTCGTCGTACAGCCGGTCCGCCAGCGGCTCGGGGTGCGCCACGCAGAGCGCGTACACGTCGCTGAAGCGCAGGTTCCACACGCCGCGCTCCCCGCGCGCAGTGCGCCGCGCCCTTACCTGGTCTCGTCGTACAGCCGGTCCGCCAGCGGCTCGGGGTGCGCCACGCAGAGCGCGTACACGTCGCTGAAGCGCAGGTTCCACACGCCGCGCTCCCCGCGCGCAGTGCGCCGCGCCCTTACCTGGTCTCGTCGTACAGCCGGTCCGCCAGCGGCTCGGGGTGCGCCACGCAGAGCGCGTACACGTCGCTGAAGCGCAGGTTCCACACGCCGCGCTCCCCGCGCGCAGTGCGCCGCGCCCTTACCTGGTCTCGTCGTACAGCCGGTCCGCCAGCGGCTCGGGGTGCGCCACGCAGAGCGCGTACACGTCGCTGAAGCGCAGGTTCCACACGCCGCGCTCCCCGCGCGCAGTGCGCCGCGCCCTTACCTGGTCTCGTCGTACAGCCGGTCCGCCAGCGGCTCGGGGTGCGCCACGCAGAGCGCGTACACGTCGCTGAAGCGCAGGTTCCACACGCCGCGCTCCCCGCGCGCAGTGCGCCGCGCCCTTACCTGGTCTCGTCGTACAGCCGGTCCGCCAGCGGCTCGGGGTGCGCCACGCAGAGCGCGTACACGTCGCTGAAGCGCAGGTTCCACACGCCGCGCTCCCCGCGCGCAGTGCGCCGCGCCCTTACCTGGTCTCGTCGTACAGCCGGTCCGCCAGCGGCTCGGGGTGCGCCACGCAGAGCGCGTACACGTCGCTGAAGCGCAGGTTCCACACGCCGCGCTCCCCGCGCGCAGTGCGCCGCGCCCTTACCTGGTCTCGTCGTACAGCCGGTCCGCCAGCGGCTCGGGGTGCGCCACGCAGAGCGCGTACACGTCGCTGAAGCGCAGGTTCCACACGCCGCGCTCCCCGCGCGCAGTGCGCCGCGCCCTTACCTGGTCTCGTCGTACAGCCGGTCCGCCAGCGGCTCGGGGTGCGCCACGCAGAGCGCGTACACGTCGCTGAAGCGCAGGTTCCACACGCCGCGCTCCACCGCGCGCAGTGCGACCACGCCCGCCACCTGCCAAAAGGAACACCCCATATAAAGCTGGACGAGTGCTACTGAATAAAGTGACTATGTTAGACCGAGCGATATAGAAGAAGTTGTGACGTTTACGGTGCGTCACTGCGATTCCGTAACGTCACCGTTTTTTAAGCGGCGGTTTGGTCGCACCTTTAAGTGGTGCTTTGCATGCATTTTAGTGTTGCATAGGTATCGATAGCCCATCGATAGTTTCATCATCAAGTATTTATTTATCTATAAAAGTATGTTTATCGTCGTCTATTAGGTACCCAAAGTACAAGCTTTGCTTAGTTTGGGACTAGGTCGATTTCTATAAGACTGTCCCCTAATATTTATTTATTTATCATTTCAGCCGAAAGACGTCCACTGCCGAACATAGCTCCCCCAAGGCTCGCCAAACAGATCGGTCCCGCGCCATCCGCATCCAACGCGATCCCTCCCGCAACTTTAACCAGGTCGTCGCGCCATCTTGTTACCTTGTTGTCTTGGTACACTGCGGCTTCCGGTCCGTGGACGTCACTCGAGAACCTTTTTGCCCCATCGGCCATCAGTTCTACGAGCGATGCGCCCTGCCCACTGCCACTTGAGTCTGGCGATTCTTCGAGATATGTCGGTGACCTTAGTACTTGCGCGGATTTCGTCATTTCTAATGCGATCCCGCATAGAAACTTCAAGCATAGCCCTCTCCATCGCCCTCTGAGTGACCTTGAGCTTCCTTATGAGCCCCATCGTTAGCGGCCACGTCTCAGTGCCACAAGTCATCACTGGCAACACACACTGGTCAGACTTTTGACTTGAGACATTGAGATAGATCGATAGTTAATGCAAAACCAATAGTATTCGATGTCATTCATAAGGTAGTAAAGGAGTTTCTAGGTGGACTCTGATCTTTAGTCTCTTAGGCAAACTAAAGCACTCTTAGGGCAGATACAGACGGACTGCATTCCAACTGCAACGTAACTGCAACTGCCGACTGCTCATATATTTCAGTCGCAGCTGGCGTGCAGTTTGCGTGCAGTTTTGCCGACTGCAATCGAAAATGTACCAATGACCATTGCAGTCGGCAATTGGGGGGCCGTCCATGTTCAGCGACGGAAGGGTCGAAGTGTATCCACAAAGGGGTATGTATTACAATACCGAAGTACGAAAGACCGAATGTATTAAAACATCGAATGGGTCAAAAGACCGACACGATTTTTTTCTGAAACCGTTAACTTTTTAAGATTGTTATAAAACAAACCTAACCTAACCTAATGGGTTCTGTATGATGCCGTTTTAATAAATTCTAGAAGTTTACGGTTTCAGAAAAAAATCGTGTCGGTCTTTTGATCCATTCGATGTTTTAATACATTCGACCTTTCGTACTTCGGTATTGTAATACATACCCCCACAAAGACCCCCAATAAGATAAGATAGGAGGGGGAGGGGGGCAAGCGATCTGTGACACAATAACAAAATAATTGCCCTGACGGGATGTCGTTAATTCCATGGAGGATGGGCCGTGCACTGGTGTGGGACGCCACTTGCGCCGACACCTTGGCAGCGTCCTACCTCCCAACAACGAGCAGACGTGCCGGTGCAGCGGCCGACACCCGAGAACGGCTCAAGGCCATTAAATACGAGTGTCTCGGCGCCCAGTACGAGTTCGTCGCATTCGGTGTCGAGACACTCGGTTCGTGGGGCAAGGGCGCACGAGGGCTCCACGGAGCTATAAGCAAGCGCCTGAGAGAGGCAACAGGTGACCCTCGCGCAGGCAGCTTTCTCGCACAAAGACTTGCTATAGCAATTCAACGTGGGAATGCTGCCTGCGTGATGGGCACCCTACCTAAGGGTCCAAGTTGCACAGTAGCGCCATCTCTTGTCCAGGTGAGCGGTTAGTTCCGAAGGAGTGTTAAAATCTCTCGATAGAGGGTGTAACATAGATGAGCGCTTGTCACTGCATAAGGTGATGATTTAGCAGACTGAAATGTATGATGTATAGGTAAGATTCGTGTCTAATCTCTAGACCAGTGGTGGTGTAGGGGTATGGCACACGGCACGGAATGCTGAGGACCTGGGTTCGATTCCCAGCATTGGAGTTTTTTCTGGGGTTTTTTTCTGTGCATCTATATTTCAGTTTGTATTTAGTATGAAATATTGTAATTTTTAGTTTTAATTTTTGTTTAGTATTTTAAGTTAGTTTTATTTATGTTAATTTTAATATTAGTCTCTGTTTTTGTACCTACTTTTATTGTTTAATAAAGTAGTATGTAAATAATTGCGATTTTCATAGTAATAAATGTGGCAAAATTGATCGGTGCGTGTCCAAATTGATCGAAATTAGTGTGACGTAATTTGATGATGGCCCCTTAGCAGTAATGATGCAGTTGGAATGCAGTCCGTCTGTAATGAAGTCATTACCAATGAATGACCCTTAGACGCATCGTCTCGCGGAGGCGGAGGCTGGCTCAGCAGGGTAATTGTGTAACTTTTCTGACACTTGGCTTCGGATTGAAATGACAGTTTTTGTATTGCTGTGACAGCTGGCTGTTTCCGATACCAATTGTCAGCCCATGCAAGAACTGTCGAAATGAACGCGATGGCGATTGCGAGGGAGTTCGACAATTAGGCAGCAGGTCGTGCGTCCGGCGGCTCCTCGCGTCTCGTTCCCGCCCGGCCCTCAGTCGGAGCGAGCTCGACACTCACCGTCTCGCGGAGGCTGGCCCATGTCTCCTGGAAGTCGACGTTGCGCGGCTTCAGAGACATCATCGGAGCGTCGCGCGTCCGGCGGCTCCTCGCGTCTTGCTGCTCGGCTCGTCTCGCGTCTCGCTACTCGTCTCGCTTCCCGTTCGTGCCTGACTCTCGTCTGGAATGCAACAGAGCACATTTTAAAATCAAAACCTATCAAAATCACGCCTCCGATGTTCATTCGTTTGCTACTACACTTCGTTTATTTTAGCATTAGAAAGAAATGAGGCTATCTTGATGAGTCTTTATTAGAAAAACACTTTTGAAAAAGAAGTCACTATAAAATATGTACGGTCGGCCAAGAAAGTGGTCTACCAGTTTTGACAAGTTTCTGTGAGATCATATAATCGTTAAGGTTGACATTTCTAACTGAGTGAAGTCATTAGTGACTGTCAGTCATTAGTGAGTGTATTGCAAGGGAAAATCGACCGTAGGGTGGTAGACCACATTTTTGGCCCACTGTAACTGTAACAATAATAAAATTAAGGCTCACTATAAAGCCGACTTTAGACATGCATGAAAAGTCGTGCAAGTAGCATTACATTGCACGGCCGTAAAGCGACCGAGATTGAAGCGCTCAATCGAGCGCCGCAATCTAATGCAACTTGCACGATTTTTCTTGCAGGTCTAAACTAAATATAATAATTATAACAATAATAATTGTATTTAAATAGAATTAATGTGTCTAATATAATTGTAAACAAAATACTCAAATTGGCCCACTGATATTGCTTACATGGCATTACATGTATAAATAATTAAATAGGTACACCTGCTTAAATTGAAAATTAAAATAACATAATCATAATGAATTTATAATGTAAATGCATGACTTTAATATAAATACGATACAATGAAATGTTTAATTTAGTTCTAAGTATTATTGTGTGCCCTTGCAGGGCGTCGTGGACTGACTTATACAACTATAACATCTTTTGAAATGTACATGACTATACAGTGAATAAATAAATAAATAACTCGGCTTAACCATTCAACAGCCACTCGAGTCAAAGCCATTAAATGTAGAAATTTAAGCCATATGTCCGACAGTACAATTTTCAAAATTTATGTAAAGCCAGTGTACGACGCGTGGTCTACGCGTCGACTAGGCATCGTAGGCCGATACAGACGGGCTGCATTCCAACTGCGGGGTAACTGCCGACTGCCCGTACATTTCAGTCGCAGCTGGCGTGCAGTTTGCATGCAGTCAGTGCTGACTGCAATGCATATGCAATGGAAAATGTATGGGCAGACGGCAGTTACGTTGCAGTTGGAATGCAATCCGTCTGTATCAGCTCATACACATTAAGTCAACTCAAACTCATTTTTGCCCACGCGTTGCCCGTATGTTGTTTCCGCGGCGACGGTGCGGTTGCGACTGGCGGGCGCAGTACACAGTGGAAAAATCTTTGGACCCTGGAGGGGAACTACATAAAATCCTTCAGTTAACTCACTTTACAGCAAGGAAACATTACTTAAAGGTCACACTCCTACAGTCCGGGTACGAAAACCTTCATCAGTTATTAAATTCATTCCTTTATCAAGTCGTAGACTCTTAGTACCTTTTGAAATAAGTTTTATAAAAAAAACCATTTTAATTAAATGCAAGCTTTTTAGGTGACTGTACTTGTATTGTCATCCAACCTACATAAGTATACCAAATTTCAAGTGAATCAGACCATTGGAAGTGGGTCAAATTTGACTTCCAAGATTTCACCCATACAAACATACATACATTGCAAGTTAGTAACAAGCTTGTAAAATGGGAAATAAAATGTTGACAGGACTGACAATGGCCTGGGTGGAAGGAAATGTCTACTTTAAGGTGAACTTTTTGTAGTAATTATTGTTAACTACGGATAGACACACATTGTATTGTACCGGCATTTGGAACAAATAAACAGTCTTGAACCTAATGACGACCAGATGGCCTAGTGGTTAGAGACCCTGACTATGAAGCTTGAGGTCCCGGGTTCGATTCCCGTGTCGGGGCAGATATTTGTATGAAAAATACGAATGTTTGTTCTCGGGTCTTGGGTGTTTAATATGTATTTAAGTATGTATCTATCTATATAAGTATGTTTATCCGTTGCCTAGTACCCATAACACAAGCTTTGCTTAGCTTACTTTGGGACTAGGTCAATTGGTGTGAATTGTCCCGTGATATTTATTTTATTTTTTATTTTTTAATGACCTAGTTTCACTACATTTTTCACACCCAGACCGTACAGTAAACTGTCAGTCAATTGAAATTGCAATCAATGTAAACAAACTTTGTATTTAAAATGTCTTTAATTTCAATTTCTCTCATCAAATACTGCTAAATCCGCGTGTTATTTAATCAATACTTACCACAACACTATCCTAAACCATTAATACAATAAACGAGTGCTAGAATATGGATATTTCATTAAATGGTTTATTTACATTGTTTGCAATTTCAATGGACAGCGATTTTAGTGATACAAGTAGTGCATATCTAGTAAGATTCTGTCCATTGACATGCTTCATCTATAAATAGCAAGTTGTTTACTGAAACCTGAAGGCCAATGACCCTGTGGTGAGATAGGCATCAGCACTGCGACGGAGATAGTAGTTCATGATTAGAACACTAATCAGTGTTACTTACTTTTAATTTCCAATTTCAAGGGACGTTGCTAAGCTGAAATAGATATGAATTCCATATGATCCCAGGTATGTTTATTACTATATTTTGTTTCCTTTACCATTTTTCTCTTTTTCATTAGCCCTTAAATGAATCATCATCATCATAATCAGCCTATATACATCCCAATACAGGGCAAAGGCCTCTTCTCAGAATGAGAGGGGTTGGGCCGTTGTTCCCACGCGGGCCCAGTGCGGATTGGGAACTTCACACACACCACTGAATTTCTTCCTTCGTTAAACTTACTTTTTTTTTTTTTTCAAATCAATACCATCAATATATTTGCCATCAAACAGAAATCAAAGCCAAATCAAATTAGCAACATTAACAATCAAAAATCCAATTTATTGACAGGGTTGTCAAATGGTTTAACCTCTTGTATGCTAAAAATAAAAAAATCTGCATTATAGTCTTGTTTGTTTCAAATAGTACCAATGTCACAGATTTAAAAAAAAATACAAAAAGATAGCTTTAAATCTGATGCCGATCCATGTTCTGGCATATGAGAGGTTAAGGGTTAACAATTGGCGATGGCCCTCCAATTAAAAAGTACATGTAAATACACATTATGTTGCCAGTGTACAGTCCAAAAGCATAATTGTTTTATTTCTCCTGTTTAATCCTCCCCCAAATCAAATCTCTTAAGCCAGACAGTCTAATCATATCTCTAAGAGCCCGTTGTTAGATCAATAATTCGCACCCCCAACCAAATAAAGCGGTAATATGAAATGCCGTAGTTTACAAACTAAACCATAAAGCAACCGGATAAAGCTTAGTTTACAAACTAAGGCATTTCATATTACCGCTTTATTTGGTTGGGGATGCGAATTCAATAGTTAAACAAACTAATAGTTAAAATGTATGGGGAACATAACAATAGTTAACACATTTCAAAGGCAATTTGACTATTAGTATCTTTAACTACTGCTCAAGCAACAAGCACTAAGTCTACATTGGCAAAATACGCTCCTAACAGCAAAGGTGAAAGCCACTTAAAAATAAATTGATAATAGTATTAGTTCTCCCCATGCAAGGACCTTTTGGATTCATCATTATCAACATCATCCCAGCACACACATACACACACACACACCCTCCCCACTTCCCACTGCAGGGTACATACAGACCTCCTCTCAGAATGAATGAATGAGAATGAGAGGGCATGGGCCGTAGTTCCCACACAGGCCCACTATAGTATGGGAACTTCACACACACCATTGAATTTTTTCACATGTGTATGCAGGTTTCCTCACAATGTTTACCTTCACCTTTTGGATCGCTTTGACCAGATTACCCACTACCCGCTAATCGCTTGAGCAGTGTTCCAGCATGGAGAGTATGACGCACAGTCAAATGCAATATTCTTACGTTGTGCTGATGTTGGTGGCTGCTGCCTTACCACCAAGTAGACACATGTTGGCCATTTTTCAAAGAAACATTAAAGAATAATTAAGTGCCAGACTTTTGGGACTGATCACTGCGCTGGTGGCACAAGATTATAAAAGTTTTATAGTAAAACACACATTTCCAACCCCTGTATGCCAATTAATCTGTTAGGAAATGCAATACTTCTTTGAGAAATAACATGTATTTGTAAAGTAAGTTTTAAAATCCTAAGTCAACAATCAGATGTTCCCACCAGATCAGAGGAGTTCCAAAGCCCAAATAACAAACGGGCACGATACAATCGGGTCAAAGTTCTTAGGGTATGATACGTATTTCGCATCAAGATATTCCAGATGGTGGGGCTCGAGCCGCGTGCGAAGAGTCTCGGGCTCCGGGGCCGGCACCCGCCCGCCGCAGAACAAAGCCCGCGACTTGGCACCGTGACAACCCATCGACCTTAAATATTACTCAGCAAAAATTGGCAGCACAACAAAAATACTACCGAACGAACGCGCGTTTTAACACCACATCACCGCTTTCCTCGCTTTATTAACCCCAAACTAAACACTCACAAGCTTCCTGGGTGTTCCTTCGGTGTCTCAAGTCGCGGCTGGAGGCAATCAGCAGTGATTTTCGTTTATTTTCGCTACTGTACGTAATGTACGGTGGCCCGTGGGAAATATCAAACTGCGTTTGAGTTTGATGGATGACTTTGACGTTTTGTCACACGAGGTTGCCAGTGAAAAGTATGCGTTTTGATATTGCTTGAAAACTAAAATTGTCAATAAAGAAAACGGATGAAGGGTTATTATATATTTTTTAAAATGATTGCTGCCGTATATATAGCAATAATAAATCATTAACGAGACATTTACAAAGAAAATGGCACGCTGATTCTTTTTACTCATGAATTTTGAAGGTAAAGTGCGTGCGGAGTGAGTAACCTCTTCACGTACCCAAAAGTTCCGGCTCTCTTCTGGATACGTCCGGGAGCCAAAACAGTGCTTAAGCTGATGCGGGCAGCCCGGGAAATTGTAACACATAAAAGAGTAGAAATTAAATGAGACTGCAACTTTCTTTGAAATTGTCGTATTTAAACGCAAAACGCTTGAAGATGGCAACAATTTCGTAAGTAAAATTATATTCCATACTATCTATTCCCCGCGACTCTGTCTGCGAAGAATTCGTTTATCGTTATCCCGAGGGAGCTGTGTAATTTTCTGGGATAAAAGTTATCCTATATGTTAATCCCGGTTTCAAACTATGTCTGTTTCAAATTTTGGCAGAATCCGTCAATTGTTTTAGCGGGAAACAGTAACAAACATCCATACATTTATCCATCGACACAAACTTTGATGTTTACAGTATTAGGGCAGGTAACGCATCCGTAACTCGACTTGTGTTGTGGGTGTCCACGGGCGCGCGTGATTGCTTTCCATCAGGTGACTCGCCTGCTCCCCCTGTTTTCCCCCTATCATAAAAAAAAAGATTCATTGTCATAAGGTAGGTAGCGCCTTGCTAAATAAAAACCAGCCAAGTGCGAGTCGGACTCGCGCACGAAGGGTTCCGTATCTTAAGTCGTTAACCAAAATTATTGTTTCTTACTCAGTGAATGTTGGACAATATAATGCACTAACTCATTTGTTTTTATTAGTCTTATTAAATTTGAGTTGTCCATACATTGAGTGGTTTCAGAGTTCACAATAATGTATGGACACCTCAAATTTAATAAGACTAATTAAATCAAATGAGTTAGCGGATTATATTGTCCAACATCAACTGAGTTTGAAACAATAATTTCGGTTCACGACTTAGGATTCATTTACTCTGTATAAAAACGGCAAAAAAATCACGTTTCTTGTATGGGTTCCCCTTAAATATTTATTTTAATTTGATTTAGTATTTGTTGTCTTAGCGACAACCGAAATACATTATCTGTGAAAATTTTAACTGTCTAGCTATCATGGTTCATGAGTTACAGCCTGGTGACAGATAGACGGACAACGAAGTCTCAGTAATAGGGTCCCGTTTTTACCCTTTGGGTACCGAACCCTAAAAACCACACATTATTTACAAATTTTCGAATCTTTATTACAATGTTACACTATTTAACAGTTTGCAATATTTTCCAATAGCGGAACGACGCGCCGTTTCGTTTCTGCTCCTCAAAGTTCGAACTACGTATCATGCGTCCCGCATACGCTCACAGTAACTAAAACGGGAGTAAGAGAGACGGTACGATACGAACTGCGACTTACGGAGTACCCGCCTTATTTACTCGTGTGATTTTTTTTGTCAGTAAATGGTCGTAAGTGAGTACAGAATGCTTCCCCGGAGGTCCTACGCAGCCGGTTCCGGGGGAGGGGCAGGGGGGCAGCGCGGCCGCGGGGCGAGGCGCGCGGGGGGCGAGAGCAGCGCCTCGTTGTACAGCATGAGAGCCGTGGTATAGTCGCCGTACACGTGTTTGCCAGCCGGGTCGAACTGCCCCTGCCGCAGACTGTGGATATCCATGATCGGCTTGGACAGTTCCCCCAGTACGGTCAAGTTAGGGAGTTCTCCCAGCAAAGCCACCTGCCCGGCCACCCGTTCCGTATCCGACATCTCCTCCAGCTCGTAGTAGGAGCCCAGGAAGCCTTGCGGGTGACAGCGCCCGCAGTACTCCTCGATAGACTCTCCTTCTAACCTCGGCTGGGCTCGAAGGTCGCTCATGTAGCTCGATATGAGCGCGGCCCGACTGGTCGTTCCCGCGCTCTTGCACTGGAGCACTCCGTTCGCCATCAGCGGATACTTCTCGCGCAGTTTGACGAAGAACATCGACAGCGGCCACATGTCGTCCCACAAGCTGTCTACTAAGTTATAATCTTTCGGTATGATCTCGTCCGCGTTGAGAAGACGGCAGCCGTCCCAGACCGCGCCCGGGATCGGGCAGTTGTCCTTGAACGCCGACCGGAATTTAAACGGGGTGTCCTCCTTAGCGAGCGCCTCTACGACGTCCCTTAGATTACTGAGCAGGAGGTTCTCGGGGCGCGGGATCAGCTCGTCGTCCTCGTCCTTCAGCTGCCCCGCGACCACCGGCACGTACCTCTTGTCGTTCAGAGTTATGACGTCGATAGCGTCGATGATGCGTTTTATGGGCTCCGGCACGATGGGGACGATCCGCGCCCGTTCCAGCATGTAAAGCTTCACCTTAAATAAACAAATAAATAATAAATAACACGGGACAAATCACACCAATTGACCTAGTCCCAAAGTAAGCTAAGCAAAGCTTGTGTTATGGGTACTAGGCAACGGATAAACATACTTATATATGTAGATAGATACATACTTAGGCTGCGTTTCCACGAGAGATGTGCGAGGATGCGTTGCGAGGGATGTGTTTGTCATGAACCAATAGAAACACTTCATTTACTTAGGACCTTTTAAATGAAGTGTTTCTATTGGTTCATGACAAACACATCCCTCGCAACGCATCCTCGCATAGCTCCGGTGGATACACAGCCTTAAATAAACACAAGACCCGAGAAAAAACATTCGTATTTTTCTTGATTACGCAAGCCTGGCACAAGTTAGAATGATGGGTGAACCCATTGAGCGTGTGTATGAGGCGCGTAACTTAGGTCTTCAAATGGATTGCGCTTTACGTTATGAGAAGCATATTGCAAAGTCTGTTAGAAGTTGTTTCTATAAACTTAAAGTTCTGTACAGGATTAGGCCATTTATAAGCGAAAGCTTGCGCATTCAGCTGGTGGAGACACTGATTTTGTCCAAGTTGAACTATATGGACACAGTGTATGGTCCACGCCTTCTTGCTAAAACTAAGAGACTTATTCAGCGAGTGCAAAATGCTTGTCCACGTTTTTGTTTTAGCATTCCGTTGAGGGCTCATGTCACTCCATTTTTAAATAAATATAAAATCCTTAAAATGCAACACAGGCGCAAGCTGCACCTTGCCTGCCTCCTGTTTGGAGTATTAAAGCATAAATCCCCACCTTATCTTTTTGAAAAGTTGTTCTGGTCTTCTGGCCATGAGGTGCGCGGGGCTCGGCAGTGCAGCGTGCAGCTGTTGACACATAGACATGCTTCAGCTGCCTTTCGAGGTAGTTTCCGATATGTTGCCACAAAATGCTGGAACAACATTCCACCACCAATTCGGAACCTGAAAAATATGTGTGGTTTTAGAGTGAGACTAAAGAAACATATGATCGAGCATCAGCATGGACAGGAGACTCTAGTTCATGACACTAGCTGCATTTAGCATGAATTGGTTGTTTCTTGGATCATTGGTGTTTAGCTCGTAACATTTAGGTTAATAAAGGGCCATAAATATCTATAAACCTTTAGTTTTTGCGCTCCATCTGCTTAGCTGTGAATGTTGTTTGTGGCTTTCCTCCATTGTTCCCTCCGTTGCCTGAACGTCTGGGTTATTACATGATTCCAATATTTATGTTCTTTCTATTTGTCATCATGGCCATTTGGGAACCTGCAAAAAGTACTTTATAATGTGACTAAGTCATGGAGCATATTAAGTAATGCTGTAATGTAATTAATTATGAGAATATTGAGAATGTATGATGCATTGAATTTAATTTTGTTTTTATTTTTATTTTATTATTATTTCTTAGTTATACATTATATAATATAACTGAACGAAGCATACCTATTGTTGCGTCCTGTCGGCCTGCCATGTGTTTCACCATTGTCTTTTTTATTGTTTATCTCGCTAAAATGTTGTTATTTATGGTTGAAACGGATGATTTGCCCTTCCCATTTTATTCATATGTTATAGTTTCTTTCTTTATTGAAAGGGCTTGGTTCGGTCGACCGACGCCAGATACCACGCTATTGTTTGTTTGTGTTTATGTCTAACTAACCTAACCTAAATTAGTCTATGTTTCCATGTTTGTTTTCGTTTGGATACATTAAATGGCAAGGGCAAAGGTATTCGGTCTGTGCAGACACCATTTTTGGTATTGTTTTCTTGTATGCTTATTATAGATGCCTTTTGTGTTTTATGTATTTTCTTTTTATTTTTTTGGATTGCTTAGTGATAAAATTTTAGTTGTCGGTTTCACTGATTAGTTAACGTTTGAATTGTGGGTAAAATGGTTCCAACGGAAGACCAGCGTCAGCTGCATAGCTGACATCATGCTGAGTTGGGACCATTTTGTGATAATGTAATGTTGTATCTGTTACCGTTTTTTCACCTTTAACTTTAAGATTGTCACAAATAAATATTTTTCTTTCTTTCTTTCTTTTTCTTTTAACTTCCATCCATGGCAAGTTGTGACTCATAGCGACATCTGGTGTTCGATTGTGGAGCTAGCCACAGTTTTCTAGCTATTGGCAGCAACGTTCAAAAAATAGAGACCGCTAAGTTGTGATCGTATAAAATTAAATCGAATGAAAAGGCTTTGGATAGTATAAGAAATAAATGTGTAAATGTATTTCAGTAATTAATTAAGAATTTTTCTAGAGATATCTTGTACGAAACGAGTTCGTATATATACAAGAAAAGTTATGACCGGAAGTGAAAGCATGTACCAACATGGCGTCTCGTCGCTCGAGGATCGTATTAGATAAGTTGACGAATAGAATAAGAATACTTCCAGTTATTAAGTATTAAAAATACCTAATTTTAAAACTAATTTTTAAGACGTAGTTTACTATTTATTTATTTAGTTTTAGTATTTTAATACTAAAATTAAAAATTGAATCGTAGTCAATAGTAGAAGAGACGATATAGGTACCTACTTACCAGTGTTGCCAGATCTAGAGGTTTTTCCTCAATCTAGGGGTTATTGGAGGTCGTTGAGGTTTTTTAGAGGTTTTAATATCACGAAATTAATCTAGAGGTTTTTCACTAGTCTTACCAACTCCTAATCTAGAGGTTTTTCTAAAGGTTTTTCACTAGTCTTACAAAATAATTTGAATTGAATGAAAAAAACTTGATTTTATTGTTGATCTCAATAAAAAATTTAAAAATTAACTTATTTTTCATTGTTAATATTACGTAGCTTGTATGTAGTAGTACCTTTTTTACTTTTGATAAATCTGATTCACACGAAACTTGACCGAATAAAAAGTCAGAGGTTTTTTTATCCCCCTATACTAAACGCCGTATATAGATTCCAAAAAAGTTACCAAAGATGGCCGAACGTAACTGACACAAGTGTCATTGTCATTGTGACCTTCCAGATGTAACCAACCCATGCACATTAATAAAAAATAGTCATAATAATATTTTGTTGATATTTAAGTGTAAAGATTATCCCAAGTTTTTGATGTTTCCTATAAGTATAACTACGCATACCGTATTGTGTACAATGTGTGTTGCACATGAATACCTTGGTTTTGAACTATCCATGTGCCAAAATTTATCACAATCAATTGACTTGAATTGACACTCATATGACTTCTAGGACGCTTCCTTGGTGGAGAAAGAGGAAGATTCTCGTCCCTGTGAGAGGAACCTGAGGCCGTATTGTCTAACGCTTCTGACGCTTGCCTTCGCTTTCACCATCTCTTTCTGTCATCAACTTATACCGTTTGACAGAAAGAAATAGTGATTGCGAAGGCAAGCGTCAAAAGCGTTAGACAATAAGCCTGCAGTACCGGTTCCATGTTACTTGCGTAAATGCAAAACCCACGAACAAAACATAATAACAAAACTTAACAGGAAACAAAAACTCAACAACGAAAATTATCACGAGTACAGAAAGCATTTGATCAATCCAAACGTCAGATGCCGAATGAAGTGACAATTGGAGATGTCATGGTGGCCCTGTGGTCGCCATGTTTACCATAAAGTTTGACATACGTGATTTGTTGTCAACACTTCTAAGTGCATATCAAAAATATTTGTAAATAGTAGATAGGTACGCAAATTATAACATTAATAGTATCCAAATGTTGTTTAAACCTGAAGTATTACCACTGTACTATGAACTTTTCTTCTACAAAACAGTTTCAACCAAATATCTGTAGGTGAAATTAATATTGATATTAAATTATTTATTTATGCGGTTGCATTTAATTTTAACTGTACAATTACATATAAATAAATTACTTATGTATTATATTTAGAAAAGTTAATACTTAACGATGCAAAACTTTTTCATTTTATTGGCAACACACTGGTAGTTTTTTTGGAATCTATATACGGCGTTGAGTAGGGAAATTAGGGGTTTTTGGAAAAAATCTAGTGGGGAAGGTCAAAAAAATCTGGCAACACTGCTACTTACATTAGTTACGTTTCTTTCTCGCTTGTACGCTACGCTACGCACGCAGCGCCGCTATATTGTTAATATTGTTTGTTATTTACCGGCCGGCGTGAAAGTAAGTGAAAGTGATTTAAAACTTTGACTACTTTGAGTGTTGTGTTACTTTCAGGTGAGTGTTGTAGTTTTATATTTTGAAGTAAAAGAATATATAACAGAAAGTAAAAGGTACTTTCTGTTAATTGCGTTGCGTGCGCCTAAAGTTTTATGATTTTACATGAAACTTTTTACCTATCGAAATTAGCTTCAACTTTATTTCGAACGACAGAAATAAACAGTAATTTACGACAACGGCAATGAATTGATATTGTAACTGTGTAAAATATTTATTAGCACGCGGCATCTAAGAATCTTATAGGAACTCTTCTTGTGTTTTTGGGTTAAATATTGTATTTTAAAACTATACTTTGTGCGAGATAAACCTGGAAAAAAGTTCATTGACGCCTGTCTACCAATGTACGTCATTTTTACAAACGATACGATACACAATCTATGACAATTATCGCTAATACGCCTTACCTTGCGTAACGTAGTAGAAGGCAGGGTGAGCGCTTGACCTCGCCAGACGTAACAAACATTTTCATGCTAGTTATTTTTTTTATTTTTAAATTTAATAACCTAAGTAAGTACCTAGTAGATATGGGCGCCGCGCTGCACAGTGGGATATTTTGTGATTCTAGCCAAAACCCCTCATAACTTTAACAAACCGAAAAAAATTAACTAAAAACAACCTCTGTTTAGTATTATATATTGTAAATGTAACAGCAAAGAATATGCAAAAAGCTATAAAATAAATTGTACTCTTACCTAGATTATCGTCACCCATTATCACTTTTTGTATAACAGTGAACAAGTTAAAAATATTCGATGTTAAAGGATGCGTACGGTAAATATGCCAATAAGCGATGCGTGCAGTTTAGACAACGATCAACTTTCGACTGCTGCGGCGCGGGTCCAGAAAGGAGTGAGAGTGGTATGAAGGGTTGTCTATTGTTCGGCGACCACCTGGCTTAGGACAGGTAGTATTTTTTTTTACATGCATTGAATTTGAGATTTTTGACAAAAGTCAAAAGGCCAGCTGGAATAGCAAAATATCCCACTGTGCGCTGGCGCGGTTTCCTTTGACGCGGCGCCCGCCGTGGCGGCGCGTCAAAGGAAACCGCGCCACTCTCTCTCACTCACACTCGTTACCCGATCGTGTCGGCGCGCGCTTTCTGTATGTACCGCCGGCAACGGGTCAAATCTTGCAAGTTGAATTTGAAATTTAGGTAAGTACTCACCTGCCTGAGGTTCAATAATCCTTCGACGCCGAGTTTTATTTTTGTTCTCCAATTCCATTGTCGCTCAACAAGCTTATCAAATAACACAACTAATAAACTATTAACAAAAACAAATAACAAACTATTAACAAAAACGAATATCAAACTATTAACAATAACAAATAACAACACCTTTAGCAAACAAACAACAAAGTGGAATTCTCCCAAGTACGTCTAACGCAAGCGCTTGCCAAACGAGGAATGGAAACGAAACAAAAGTAAAAGACGGCCAAATTGGCGACCTGTACGCTTAGTGTAAGTTTTTACTTCACAAAATACTTCTCGATCGCGTTTACGTAAAAAAATCAATTACTAGGGAAACATGGACAGCGCCTCCACGGCCGCGCGTCCATGTTTCCATAGAATTGAAATTTTTACGTAAACGCGATCGAGAAGTATTTTGGTGAAGTAAAACTTATACTAAGCGCACGGGTGTCGCGTCCCTGCCCGAACGACGCTTGCAAACGTAAGCGCGTAACTTAAAATTTCGAGTTTTGAGTGTGTAAAATACAATTGTTGATTAATATTATGTAATGAAGTAATTACAGTATATAATGAACTACGCATATATTATTGATGGTTCAATTTACAAAATATTTATTTTAAAGTGTATAAAAGTAAGAAAAAAATCAGTTGTATCAAAAATTATGAAAATTGTGAAATTTAGCAATCACATCAACCGTAATTTATGTTACAATAATAAATAAGAAAATAGTAATAATGTCATATACATCAACAAAAAATCCTAAAAAGTGTTACTTTCGAAGTTACACTTTTCACATTTGGTCAGAGTATTATGAAACTCGTGTCGCGACATGATTAGCGACAGTTTGTATAGCGAGCGACAGAGAACGTACTTTTTGTGTGAAACGTGGTAGAAGGCGGGTCAATGAACTTTTTTCCAGGTTTATCTCGCACAAAGTATAGCATCTATTGAAACTCATTGTTGGCAAGCGCAGCGTCGTTTTATGCCTTGTAACACGGCAAACCTCCGTGGTGCGCAACTGGCCGCTTACAGAAAAACAATTCTAAATTCTGAACTATTGATTTTCTTTTGTTTTTTTTTCACGTCATTGGCTCTACAATTTGACAAGGCTTATGCCGAAATTTGATTATAATTTATACTCGGTAATACCGTGTTGCTTGTATTTTAAAGGGCTGCCGCTATTGCAGGTACTGTAAATATTATTTGTTAAGTTCTTTCTCTGTATTTTCTTATACATAAATTGTGAAACCTAATCCAAGTCTCGTTTAGTTTTCTTTCACTGACCTAGGCACTAAAACGAGACTTGGATGGGTGCTTCAAGCAAGCAGTAAAGCAGGGTATTTCTTCCAGCCCTTCCTTTTCCGCTTCTACCTACGAACGTTCTGCTCTACTGCCTCGGAGCAGACCGCCGGTGAAGCCTGAACCCCCTTTTGGACGCTCCGAGGCTACTCGAATACCCTGCCCTGCCTTCCCTCCTGTCCAGAAAACCTAGGCCAGTGTTTTTTATTATTTTATTAAAGAGCAGTGCTGACTGGAACAATTTGTACATACATATTTTATACTGTATTGTATTTTATTTACCTACTACATAGTCTCTTATTTCTCCGACCGGCTAGCCGGTTACAGCCTATGTATTATTCTTTGTGTATACGTATCAAATGTAAACTTGTTTTATGTGAAAATTCAATTGTTTTTTCTCTTACACCATTAGGTACTCGTTCTAGAAAGATCATACGGACATGCCGTTCAAGAAAATAACCCACTGACTGGTCTGAAGAAAGTCATGTAAGTAAATACTAATAATTATTTGTATACAGTACTAAGAGGCTCACAGTTAGTATGTTCACTGCCACCTAGTAATGTTTGTTATACTTGGAACTAGTGGCAACGTTATGCCTATTTAAGAGGATACGATGCGCACCATTTCTCCATACAAACGTAATCCCCTATATCCTCCCTGGATCATTATCCATTGTTATTATTTTTTTTCTGGCTTTAGAGCCAAATTTTTTTTACTGTGTAATCTGTATCTACCACAGCTATGCCCCTAGGTTTCGTTTTTTTTTCCGTATTTCAATTAACATAAGAAATATGAGCTTTTATTTCAAAAACTGAAAAAATTGCCCAATTTCAACGTCATTTTCAGACACTCATCAGAAAAGAATCCTATAGCGTGTGACAGGGACGACACGGTTTCTGCCAGGCTCCCTCCTAGGGCAAACCGAGGTAGACCTCCGGCTCGCTTCTTGACGGACTGAGCCGCAGGTCTACAATGGCTGGTCACTTGCGCGCGCGCCATGTTGGCGGTCCGCGCGTAGATGGCCGGCAGTCGGCTTTAGCGCGAGCAGGCGAACGCACACGCTTTTGATTCTATTTTTGTTTAACGCTTACGACTTACTAACTTACTTACGCACCTTACCCCTGCCTGTCGCTACATATTTGGCTGCCCAACGTTTATGGGGTTCGTTTCGTTCGCCGTACGTACGTACCTACGGAGGTACGTAGTTAAAATGCCTAGGACGCGACGCGTTTCGTTGGGGTCTGCTTCTCCTGGAAGTGGTGACGGGAACATCACAATGAACAGCGAGGCCCTAACTGCGATGCTGACCACGCTCCAGCAGACGTAGAACGAGTTCTGCCAACGGCTGCTGCGCGAGGTCAGGTCTTCGACGCCGTCTCAGGCCGACTCAACTGCCGCCGCCGTCGCCGCTGCCGCCACATTCGCATCAATCAACGGTAACTTTGCGCAGTGCACGGCTCGCTACAGCGGCAGTAAGGAAGAGCACTTAGAGAGCTTTTTAGACAGTGTGGAAAGCTACAAGTCGTGTCTCCACATCTCCGACGAAAACGCCATCCGCGGCTTGTCGCTGTTGCTTACGCGCGACGCCGGCGTCTGGTGGCAGGGTGTAAAGACACAGGTGAAGACATGGGAAGAGGCGCTCGAGAGGCTGCGAAGTGCCTTCGGCGAACGCCGCCCTCCTTTCGTCATCTATACGGAGCTCTTTTCCATGGTGCAAGGAGAAGAAACGACAGAGCTGTTCGTGTCCAGAGCAAGGGCATTTTTATCGAAATTGCCAGCAGGTGACCTGTGTGAAAGAGTGGAACTGGACATGGTTTTTGGGCTCTTAAACCGACGAATAAGGAAAAGGTTAAAAAGAGAGTCCGTGGACAGTTTCGATAACCTGTTACAGCAGTGCCAGAGCGTGGAAGATTCCAGGAGAGAAAGTTACGCTCCCGTTTCAGTAACGGCGCGTGAACGCGACGCTCAGAGTTCATCGACCGCTTCCAAGAATCGCGCGCTCTCGGGGCACGAGGCGCAGTGTTGTCACATCTACCAACTTTTTGGTAGATCTACCTATTTTGCCTCCGGTCTACCTCTCTACCACCCGCGGCCTCTAATCTACCTCTTTTTCAAAACATTTCCGTTGCAAACAATTTCTTTGTTTCTGTCCACTTCATCATAGAAGTGTGAATGTTGTGAGACTGTTCTCGCCCATAAATAATCGCACACACAAAGTTTTTTTTTACAAGTGGTGTTCCTAACTCCAATCATTTGAAATTGTTTAACAAAAACATGTAAAAGCACCATCCATAAATAATTTCGAACATTTTCACTAATTTTCATTCATTAAAAAGGTACTGATTTAACTAAAGTGGTAGATCTACCTATTTTCAATTCTACCTATTTCTATTAACTTTTGGATTTTATTCTACCAATTTTTCAAAATTGTATGTGACAACATTGACGAGGCGGATGACATTTGTACTTCACGAACTCCGTCTTTTCACGCCCAAACTCAATCAAGAGCAGAGAAGCCTCGTCGGAAGTTTTGTGTGTACTGCAAACGAAGTGGTCACAGTAAGGACAGTTGTGAAAAATTAAAAATAGTTAGTTAAAAATTCTCTAAGGACGACTGCGTAAAAGTGAAGTTTTATGGTTGCGGCGCTCCTAACGTTATGTACGAACTGTAACCCGGGGCAGTCGTTTTATTCCGTCGACGTAAGTTCGTGTCACGCCGACGACGCCGCCGCCGACTCGCATGGGAGCGAGGTGGACGGTCTCGACTCGTCGCAACCTACATCGCAGCGTGCGTCTGCGGCGCGCGCCGCCGGCCCGCGCGCGCGCGTCTGTGGGGGCTTCGCGCGCTGTCACGACAGCCGCGCGCGCCGAGACAGCAGTCACGCGCGCCGCGCTCGCAGCCCCGCGCGCGCGTCTGTGGGGGCTTCGCGCGCTGTCACGACAGCCGCGCGCGCCGAGACAGCAGTCACGCGCGCCGCGCTCGCAGCCCCGCGCGCGCGTCTGTGGGGGCTTCGCGCGCTGTCACGACAGCCGCGCGCGCCGAGACAGCAGTCACGCGCGCCGCGCTCGCAGCCCCGCGCGCGCGTCTGTGGGGGCTTCGCGCGCTGTCACGACAGCCGCGCGCGCCGAGACAGCAGTCACGCGCGCCGCGCTCGCAGCCCCGCGCGCGCGCGTCTGTGGGGGCTTCGCGCGCTGTCACGACAGCCGCGCGCGCCGAGACAGCAGTCACGCGCGCCGCGCTCGCAGCCCCGCGCGCGCGTCTGTGGGGGCTTCGCGCGCTGTCACGACAGCCGCGCGCGCCGAGACAGCAGTCACGCGCGCCGCGCTCGCAGCCCCGCGCGCGCGCGTCTGTGGGGGCTTCGCGCGCTGTCACGACAGCCGCGCGCGCCGAGACAGCAGTCACGCGCGCCGCGCTCGCAGCCCCGCGCGCGCGCGTCTGTGGGGGCTTCGCGCGCTGTCACGACAGCCGCGCGCGCCGAGACAGCAGTCACGCGCGCCGCGCTCGCAGCCCCGCGCGCGCGCGTCTGTGGGGGCTTCGCGCGCTGTCACGACAGCCGCGCGCGCCGAGACAGCAGTCACGCGCGCCGCGCTCGCAGCCCCGCGCGCGCGCGTCTGTGGGGGCTTCGCGCGCTGTCACGACAGCCGCGCGCGCCGAGACAGCAGTCACGCGCGCCGCGCTCGCAGCCCCGCGCGCCGCGGCGGCAGCCCGGCACGCCACGCCACGCCGGTAGCCCCGCGCGCCCGCCCCTTGTCGGCCGCAGCGTGGCAGCCGCGCCGGCGCCAAACGTTAAAAGGTGTTTTAACCCCTCGCCTGCGCAGGTTGCTACAGGTAACCCTACGCGTGCCGTGGGGGAATTTTTTGAACTTTCACAAAATGCGTTATGCGATTTTCCCATTTCTGTTCATGAGAACGTTAATTGTGTGTGTTTCAACAATATTGAACCTTTTTGCAACAATGTGTTTAATGTGTGTAACGATCGTAAGGTCAATGATTGTCAAACTATTTGCGATAAAGGCATTGATGCCCAAAATTTTTATCGTAATGCCAAAGATGCTCAAACTTTGTATAGTAAAGTCAAAGATTTTCAAACTTTTTCTGTAAAAGTCAACGAACCTCAATCTTTATGTGAAAATGTTAACGAATGTCAAACTTTTTGTAATGGTGGGAGTGCTGGCAAAGTTTCAAACCGCCCTATTTTAAAAATTTGCATTCTTGGCGCAAACGGTTCCGCGCTTGTTGATTCTGCTGCTAAGAGTTGCATCGCTGGTCACACGTTATATTCTCTCCTAGAACAGAAAGGACACCCGTTAGTGTCGTCAACACAGATTATTAGGTTGGCAGACGGTGTAAGTAGGGAAATGGTTGGCGACGGCGGCGGCAGTTGAGTCGGCCTGAGACGGCGTCGAAGACCTGACCTCGCGCAGCAGCCGTTGGCAGAACTCGTTCTGCGTCTGCTGGAGCGTGGTCAGCATCGCAGTTAGGGCCTCGCTGTTCATTGTGAAGTTTCCGTCACCACTTCCAGGAGAAGCAGACCCCAACGAAACGCGTCGCGTCCTAGGCATTTTATTAACTACGTACCTCCGTAGGTACGTACGTACGGCGAACGAAACGAACCCCATAAACGTTGGGCAGCCAAATATGTAGCGACAGGCAGGGGTAAGGTGCGTAAGTAAGTTAGTAAGTCGTAAGCGTTAAACAAAAATAGAATCAAAAGCTTGTGCGTTCGCCTGCTCGCGCTAAAGCCGACTGCCGGCCATCTACGCGCGGACCGCCAACATGGCGCGCGCGCAAGTGACCAGCCATTGTAGACCTGCGGCTCAGTCCGTCAAGAAGCGAGCCGGAGGTCTACCTCGGTTTGCCCTAGGAGGGAGCCTGGCAGAAACCGTGTCGTCCCTGTCACACGCTATAGGATTCTTTTCTGATGAGTCTGAAAATGACGTTAAAATTGGGCAATTTTTTCAGTTTTTGAAAGCTCATATTTCTTATGTTAATTGAAATATGGAAAAAAACGAAACCTAGGAGCATAGCTGTGGTAGATACAGATTACACAGTAAAAAAAATTAGGCTCTAAAGCCGTCAAAAATTAAACCGCTGAAAAAACTGAAAAGCAAAAAAAATACCTTTTTGTTTGACCTTAATCTAGGTACCAGTTTGAACTTTGAACTCTGTGCCTCAGCACTAGCCAGGAGTAGACCTATAATCGTCTACCTGATGGGCTTCTATCACTTAAGTTCTTTTCTATTAAGTTCAAACAAAAAGGTATTATTTTTTACTTTTCAGTTTGTTGCAGAACCTTTTTGATGAAACCTTTACCTATTGTTAGGATTTTATTTGAAATATTGGAAATGAATTTGACACTTGACATTGAAATTTTAGCTGAAAAGAAGTGGAAAGTGGCCCATTATGAATCGGATTAAAATGGACGTGAATGATGATCAAGTCGGAAAAGAAAAAAAGGATTTACGAAAATTAAATACGGCTGTCATCAATGAGCCTTCTATGCGATCAGCACATTCGTCGATGCGCAGCCCGGGAAAACGCGGAGCTAGAGAAGAACAGGTTGGCGATGGAGACGAAATTGGAACAGCAACGACTCTACACCGAGCGCGATTTGACCGAGGCGCGCTTATCCGAACAAATAGCGCTTCTCGACGAGGACGATGAGTCATCGCGCACTTCGGCGAAGTCCAGGGTGCAAGAATGGGTTGACGAACACCAAGGTCAGTGCGCCCACCATTATCAGCGAATTGGGTAACTAATCTAATTGCAGTCTACTAGAACTAGTATGTATGTTGATGGTTTTTCAGATGTAATTCTAATTCTTAACTGATTTCAATTTTTTTTTATTGAAAGAAGATACTGTTAGCGTGATCTTATCTTATAGGTACTTGAAGAAAAAATGTTTGCAATGGCGGTTAAATTACAATCTTAGTTCAGAATTATTTTTTTTACAAAAACTTAAAAACTGCTCAACTGATTAAGTTGAAAATAATTTTCCTAGAAAGTTTTTATTAAGTTTAACTTGCGTGATTTTTTTCATATTTTTTAGACTTGCTGTTCAAAAGTTAGAGGGGGGGGGGACACATTATTTAGAACTTTTAGAGTGAATATCTCCGATAATATTCACTTTATCAAAAAATGTTTTCAGCAAACCCCTATTTATTTTCAAATACCTATCCAATGATACCCCACACTATAGGGTTAGTCGAGAAAAAAAAATCACTCCCACGTTACGACTATGGGAGATACCCTAAAAAAAATTTTTTAGCTTTTTTTATTTAACCTCTTTGTCGGCGTGACTGATATATATATTCATGCCAAATTACAGCTTTCTAGTACTAACAGACTCTGAGCTTAGCCGCGGACGGACAGACAGACAGACATGGCGAAACTATAAGGGATCCCAGTTGACTACGGAACACGGAACCCTATAAAGATGTGCATGACGTGTATTTATTGCGGTAAGACAGAACACTCAATTGATAACTGCTCTGTTTACAGAAATCTCGATGTTAATAAGAGCTGGGATTGGGCATGCGAGAAAAAACTGTGCTTTGCGTGTCTGCCGCTCGAAGACAGGTGCGCGACCTGCAAGCGTGGCTGTCATTCGCTGCTGCATAGAAGCGACTGGCAGAAAAGCGAGGACAAGAAAGAAGGTAAACCTGAATGTTCTTATACAACGGCAAACTTTACCAGTCACCGTAGAAGGGACCGCGGGATAGGGATGTTCATGTAAAAAAAAATCGATATTTTTTGTGTTCTATCGATAATTTGCGATATATCGAACAAATATATCGATATTTTAAAAATATGACCTAGTGGTTTAGAGAACCTGACTACGCAGCTCGAGGTCCCGGGTTCGATTCCCGCGTCGGAGCAGATATTTGTATGAAAAATAGAAATGTTTGCTCTTGGCTCTTGGGTGTTTAATATTTATTAAAGAATCCTTTCATCGTTATCCCGCGGGAACTATGCAATTTTCCGGGATAAAAAGTATCTTATATGTTAATCCAGGTTATAAGCTATCTGTGTGCCAAATTTCATTATAATCCATTCAGTAGTTTTCGCGTGAAAGCGTAACAAACAAGCGGACATTCACATTTATAATATTAGTAGGGATACTTAACTATGTTTATCCGTTGCCTAGTGCCCATAACACAAGCTTTGCTTACATTGGGACCAGGTCAATTGGTGTGAATTCCCGTGATAATTTATTGAAAGCCGTGGTGGCAGCGGTGTAACCTGTGGCCTCTCAAGCAGAGGGTAGTGTGTTCAAACCCCGGCTCGCACCTCTAGAGTTCTTCAGAATTTATGTGCGATAATAAATTTGAAATATACCATGAGATTTACGGTGAAGGAAAACATCCTGAGGAATCCTGCATACACCTGAGAAGAAGTTCAATGGTGTGTGTGAAGTGGTCAATCCGCACTGGACCCACGTGGCAACTACGGCCCGAGCCCTCTCATTCTGAGAGGAGGCCTGTGCCCTGCAGTGGGACGTACCTATATAGTCTGGGATAATGATGATAAATAAATAAATAAATAAATAAATAAATAAATATCAGGGGACAATCTTACACAAATCGACCTAGTCCCAAACTAAGCATAGAAAACATCCATAACTCCTCCTCTCCTCTCCTCCATAACTCATGATGATTTATTTACTTTTCTTAAAAGCGCGCCGAGCTTCTAGCGCATTTATTGCATTCATTTAATGCCTTGCTGTTTCATCTATACTAATACTAGCTTTTGCCCGCGGCTTCGCTCGCGTGTACCATGAGTATTTCAAAGAACCAAGATATCAAGCAAGCAAGCATACAGGCAAGCAAGCAAGCATGCAAGCATGCAAGCAAGCATGCATTCACGCAAGCAAGCAAGCGTGCAAGAAAGCGTGCAAGTAAGCGAGCAAGCAAGCCCGACTAAACTTCAGGTAGATACGGTCCTTTACAGTATTTCTTTATATACAATGTTTTTCACTATTCGAAAGCGGGCTCTAAAATAACCAGGTTTGTTAATAATATAAAACCTATTATTAATTTCCCCTGTCCTGCATTAGGTATAATTCAATGTTTTCTTACCTTCTACAAAAACTTGAGAACTGGAAGCGCTGTGTAGGTACCTACTTAGCATTGATATTATACATATTATAGTATTTTGTTAAGGTGTTGTGTGACCTAACCGTTAAGGAGTTATACCTTCCATCATCAGCTCATCTGAATAACCAGAAAGAATACAACTAAAGGTCTATACGTGCATATGATATTTAAAGAAACTTCCTATAACTCCTAACTGTTAAGGAGTTTAACCTTCCATCATCAGCTCACCCGGATAACCTGAAAGAATACAACTATCGGTCTATACGTACCTATAATATTTGAAAAAATATCCTCAACTCCTAACCGTTAAGGAGTTTTACCTTCCATCATCAGCTCATCTACATGAGATGATGTCTACCAGACGCAAACACTTAAATAGCTTGAGAAAATATATGAAAAATGTAAAGCGTGCCTACAAAATTTGAGGGTTGCCCTCGATTGCCCTAAGATCCCGTCATCAGATCCTGATTTGGTGACAATGGAACCATCTCAGGAGTATATTGTATTCTTTTGATTAAAAAAATAATTTTTATAATCGGTCAACAATTGACCAAGATTTCGGCGAACATACCTACATAAAAAAATACATAAGTGGAATGCATAATCTCCTCCTTTTTTTGAACTCGGTTAAAGAGCCCTTTGCGGCCTATTTACAGTGTGAATTTATGAATTTTGAAATTATAGCTTTCTACAACCAGTAAAACGCAAAATCCCGTTTTTTACCTTTCCCGTAAGAATTTCGGGAAATGCTTTCTTAGTGCTCCTCTACACTCCCCAAGGAACCCACTTGTCAAATTTCGTCTTTCTACGACCAGTAAAACGAAAAATACCGTTTTTTCCCGTTCCTGTGGGAATTTTGGAAAGTCCTCTCACAATGCTCCTCTACACTCCCCTAGCAACCTACATGCCAAATTCAGCTTTCTACAACCAGTAAAACGAAAAATCCCGTTTTTTTCTCGTTCCCGTGAGAATTTTGGAAAATCCTCTCTCAATGCTCCTCTACACTCCCTAAGCAACCTACATGCCGAATTTCAGCTTTCTATGACCAGTAAAACGAAAAATTCTGTTTTTCCCGTTCCCGTGGGAATTTTGGAAAGTCCTCTCTCGATGCTCCTCTACACTCCCCAAACAACCTGCATGCCGAATTTCAGCTTTCTACGACCAGTAAAACGAAAAATCCCGTTTTTTCCCGTTACTGTGGGAATTTTGGAAAGTCCTCTCACAATGCTCCTCTACACTCCCCAAGCAACCTACATGCCGAATTCAGCTTTCTACAACCAGTTAAACGAAAAATCCCGTTTTTTCCCGTTCCCGTGGGAATTTTGGAAAATCCTCTCTCAATGCTCCTCTACACTCCCCAAGCAACCTACATGCCGAATTTCAGCTTTCTACGACCATCAAACGAAAAATCCCGTTGTTTTCCTTATTCCGTGGGAATTTCCGAAAATCCTTGAAACAGTTTTTTACTATTATAATTACCTACTTCTATGCCAAATTTGAAGAGTCTAGTAATTATAGTTCATAGGATCTCGTTGAACTGAATATATAAATCCCGTTTTTTCTTTATCCCGTGGGAATTTTGAAAAATCCTGAAATTGATGTTTTAACTAATATAATACCTACTTGTGTATTAAATTTGAAGAGTCTAGTTATTATACTTACTGAGATAGGGTCACTCGGAATCGAATATATAAATCCTGTTTTTTCTCGTTCCCGTGGGAATTCCCAAAAATCCTTCCTTAGTGGATGCCTACATTGTATAAGGTATCTATGTGTAAAATTTCAAGTCTCTAGGTCCAGTGGTTTGGGCTGTGCGTTGATATATCAACAGTCATTTAGTTTATTTAGACATTTCAACCCCATCGCACCCCATCCAGGGAGATGGTATTTTACGTATGCCACATCGGATTTTAAAACCGTTGTTATTTTCATAACCAGCGACCCGATAAACTATAGAAACAACACCCATGTTGATTTTCAGACTTTGTTATCCCTTTCCCCCTTTTAGGGGTTGAATTCCCAAAAAACCTGAAACACGTGTTTTCTCATTTATCATTAGGAGTACTTCTGTGAAGTTTCAAATAAAATAGTCGAACTAATCTTGTTTCCCCATACAAACTTTGAACCCCCTTTTCACCCCCTTAGGGAGTGAATTTTGAAAAATCCTTTCTTAGTGCACCCCTAGACCTTATAAGAAACCTACATGCCAAATTTGGAATCTCTAGGCCCAGTGGTTTGGGCTGTGCGTTGATATGTCAGTCAGTCAGTCAGTCAGTTTCTTCTTTTATATATTAAGATTATAAAGCTGAAGAATTTGTTTGTTTTCACACACGCAGTTGTATTTCTTGCGCGAGTGAAGGTGCCGAGCCCGGGTTCGAACCCACGACCCTGTTCTTCAGAGGCCATCGGTCAAACCACAAGGTCAACAGGACTATTCTACCACGTCATTATCATCATCATCATTTCAGCAGAAAGACGTCCACTGAACGTAGGCCTCCTCCAAGGCTCGCCAAACAGATCGGTGCCGCGCCATCCGCATCCAACGCGATCCCGCAACCTTAACCAGGTCGTCGCTCCATCTTGTTGGAGGCCTACCTATACTGCGTCTTCCAGTCCGTGGACGCAACTCTAGAACCTATTTGCCCCATCGGCCATCAGTTCTTCGAGCGATATGCCCTGCCCAGCCCACTGCCACTCGAGGCTGGCGATTCTTCGAGCTATGTCGGTGACTTTAGTTTTTGCGCGGATTTCATCATTTCTAATGCGATCCCGCAGAGAAACTCCGAGCATAGCCCTCTCCATCGCCCTCTGAGCGACTTTGAGCTTCCTTATAAGGCCCGTCGTAAACGGCCACGTCTCAGTACCACAAGTCATCACTGGCAACACATTTTACCACGAACATTCTACCACGTATTGTCTTCGTATACTAAAAGACTCCTTTTTTACAGCCGCTACTTCGCAGACAGGATCGTCAAAATCATGCTGCTGCCTGTTGCTCTGGTTCCTGCACAGCCACTGGCAGAGTATAGCCTCTGGGCTGTCAATACTGGTTGACACATTGAAGAGTGTATCGCCTATCGAACATGTTAAGTGGCGAGTAGAAGAACTAGTTTGTGCGAGTGTTGCACATTCCCTTACCTCGCGCTATAATAACATCGCACGGGGAACCGGTTTAAACCACATTACCTGCTGATAGCGCGCGGGCTGTTCCCATTCGCACCATACTCGCTATGAAATTTATGTATAATCTTGGTTTTGAGCATATCTTTTGCATTTTATGGAGTAACTTTACATTTAATGTCCTGAGTTAAGTACTGATTAATGAGTCTAGGTACCAAATATGCCGTAGTTTGTTCACCATAGTGGTTGACGGCACCTATGGTTTTTAATTTTTCCTGTGTCACTTGCCTAACTTTAGTATGTTTTATAGTATCTTTATGAAACTTTATTAAATTTGTACTTTAATACTCAAAATTAAGTAAAGGCAAGTTATATTTAATGAAAAGTAATTTGGCCTCTTTTACACCTTTCAGTCTGTTTCGGTGTTCTTCGTATTATTAAACCAGCCGTAGACTTCCGTTTAGAGTTCTGTTATAAAGTTTGCGGAACCAGAAACTGAAACGAAAGTGAAAAGGTATGCAGAACTTCCGCAAATGCGGAAGCAGATGCAGAGTTCTGTTGCAACACTACGTAACTATAAAAGCAGAGTTTTGTGAGAGGGCTCGCGTAGTTTTTCTGCTTGGTAATAATTTTTAAGGCAGGTTTTTTATACTATAATATAATACTCTAAGACTTTATCGTTATTTATGGAAACAAGTAAAACATTGAGCATTTTGTATTACCAGTTCGTTACTGAAAAAAAAAGTACAGTTACGTGATCCTTGACTCTTTCAAGTAATAATTTATGTTATTTCTTTCTAATTTTGTTTTTCTTTTGACAGTTTTCTCACTTTACTTTTTATGTTCTTCATTAGTTTCTGGACAGTGGTTTTTCCCAATGTTTTTAATGTGCGGTTCCAATCCTTCTTAAATTGTACGATGTCATCTGTTGGTTGAACTTGTTTTCTTAGCTTTGCTTTCATCAGAGCCCAAAATCTCTCTATTGGCCAAATCTCAGGGCAATTCGGAGGTTTCAATGTTTTTTCAACAAATTCTACATCATTTTCGCGATGCCAATCCCAGCACATGGCGAGCGTAATGACACGAAGCCAAATCGGGCCAGAATAATGTACGACCCCTATGCTTTTTAATGAGGGGCAGCACTCGCTCTTGAAGGCATTCTTTCTTGTAAATACATAGTTTAGTTAGTTAGTTTATTTATTCACTCAAAACATAACAATTACATTATATAATACATTAAAGTCCGTATATAAGAATTTATGCTGAGATCGTCAAAAAAAAATGTTATTTCCAATAGGGATCGTCATAACAAAATAAATGTAATTAAAACATAATTACCAATATTAAAATTATGTCAAGAAAAAATTGTCTGAAAACTCAAAGAATACAGAGGGTTATCCATCAAAAGGCTTTTCATCCAATATCGGAATTTAAAGTGCCTTTACGAAAAATGAAACGAACTTTACGAATGGAGATTTTGTCATGCCGCATTGACAAACACTTTGCCAAACCATTACTTTTCGTCCAAATTTTTCACAAAAAATTGATTTATCCTGTTTAGAGGACCTTTGACCTTTCATTATGGTGTAAAATTGCGGCCCAGGAAGGGTTTTTTAGTCAAGTTTGACATACGTTTCGTCGTCCATAATAATGCATTGGTAATTTTTACTCAAAATTTGGTCGTACAATTATCGAGCTCGAGTTTTGACGGCAGATACCTGGGTTTTAGTGCATTTCGGTTGCTATTGCTTATTGTAAGTTACCAGTGTGTTAGGCTCGTTAGGAAGTACAGCATTTTTTCGCACAATCACGTATCGACATCTCCTTTTTTCGAGCAAACTGATCGCAAATCTTCTTATCCAAATTGGGACGTGACGGACCGCGTTTTCTACCGCGACCAGGCAGATCTTTTAAACTCTGGTTCATACCAAACCGCTTGATTGTATATTGTAAACTGCCTTTAAGCTAACTAACTCTCTCCTGTCTAGCTATTTTTCTCATAGTCATACATATCAGATCCTTTGCAGTATTTGGTCACAATAGAAAGTCGTTGTTCTTCTGATAGGCTCTTCATCTTGGAGTTTCAAGGAATTAAATGTATTTTTTCAATTGAGTTTCAATATTCAATTATACAATTGATAGATTGAGATATGAGACCTGACATAAAACACTGTGGCCTCATTCTCAAAGCAGTACAAACATGTTTCCATAAATAACGATACGGTCTTTAAAGAGTTACAATATATATATATATATATACAGTGGTGGTCATACAATTAAGAACGATTTGAAGTTTCCGATTTTTTTTTATCTAAATCATGTCATATGTCTAGTTGTGTTCCTTCTTAGAAGTAACAAGTTATGTTATAAAATAGCCACATGGATAGAGCAAACAGGATTAATAATAATAGTGTATAATTGCTAACATTTTTTTTTACAAATTTCATTTGTTCTCTATACTAATAAATTCAAATAGTAATGAAGCTGGACAAATAATTAAGAACGATTTATTAAACTGCTCGAGAGTTGTTTTATATGAAACTTAGATTAAATAAATCATATTAATGTGAAGTTGGTATAGAAAAAAAAGCAATTTAATACATTTGAACTAAAATTAATAGTTAGTAGCATGTCCACGGCTTTTAATTATGGCTTTACACCGGCGAGGCATTGAATCTATCAATTTTTGACATTTCGCAAGAGAAATAGAGTTCCATTCTTCTAAGAAAACGTCGTACAGCTCTCTCAAATTGCCACACTGTCGATTTGAAACCTTTTTCTTGACTTCGCACCAAAGATGATCTATTGGGTTAAGATCTGGGCTGTTGGCTGGCCAATCTAAGACTGAAACTGATTGTGATGTGAGGAATTCCTTAACGGTGCGTGCAGTATGCTTTGGATCATTGTCGTGCTGGAATGTCCAAATAACCGGAAGCACGTCTTCGGCATATGGTAACATTGTTTCTTGCAGTATATTTTTGTATTGGAATTGATCCATGTTTCCTTCTATCAGCCTAACAGGTCCAACGCCATGTCCAGAAAAGCACCCCCAAATTTTCACATTTCCCCCGCCATGCTTTAATGTCACTTTTGTGTACTTTGGGTCGAATGCTTTATTCGGAGGGCGTCGTACATATCGTTTTCCATCAGAACATACCCTATTTATTTTTGTCTCGTCAGAAAAAAGAACGTTTTTCCACTGTCTGACTGTCCAGTTTTCATACCTTCTTGCAAATGCAAGTCGGGCTTGCCTATGACATCGTTTCAACATAGGCACCTTCCTTGCTATCCTTCCGTTCAACTTATTTTCTACCAAACGCCTTCGAATAGTGCGTGCAGAGATTGCTGAAGGGTTGTTTTCGCCAAAATATTCTTTTCTCAACTCATTAGACCCTTTAAAAGGATTTTGTTTTGCCAAACGAACGATATTTCGATCATCTCGACGAGATGACTTTCTCTGTCTAGGTCCACGTGGAACGTTTGAAGTAGTTTGATACGTGGAAAAATGCTTTACGGCATGGAAAACCATTGTTTTTGAACATTGCAGATGATCGGCTATCTTTTTATACGACCAATTCTTCTCGCGAAGTTTGATTATTACTTTTCTTGTAGATTTATCACAACTTTTATTTTTCCCCATTGTTTTTTTACGAAGTAATCACTTTTAAGACTTTAACAGCACGAAATGGCGCCAAAATTATACGAATAATAATCTACAACCACAGAGCCACACAGTGTTCTCTATTTTAATTTGAAAAAATAATAAACTATTCAGCGTTCTTAATTACGTGACCAGCCAGTAAGTACTAATACTAGGTTCAGATCGAATGTATAAAGTTTCTCTATTAATTTTTTAACCAACTATGTTGCATAAATGAATGTACCGGTAGTACGGAAAAGTTTCGCAATACCGAGAGAAATAAAAAAAATACGGGCAATTAGTTATACTTGTTACTTTGAAAAAATCATCTCAATAAATAATCGTTCTTAATTATATGGCCACAACTGTATATGAAACTGTTGAGGCTAGAATGCACGACTTTTTTTTTTTTTTTTACTTTCGGCGTACGAAAGGAGACTTAGCGCCATCTAGTGGCGAGTAGATCTGTTTCCCAATTAAAGACTTTATCGTTATTTATGGAAACAAGTAAAACATTGAGCATTTTGTATTACCAGTTTGTTACTGAAAAAAAAAGTACAGTTACGTGATCCTTGACTCTTTCAAGTAATAATTTATGTTATTTCTTTCTAATTTTGTTTTTCTTTTGCCAGTTTTCTCACTTTACTTTTTATGTTCTTCATTAGTTTCTGGACAGTGGTTTTTCCCAATGTTTTTAATGTGCGGTTCCAATCCTTCTTCAATTGTACGATGTCATCTGTTGGTTGTACTTGTTTTCTTAGCTTTGCTTTCATCAGAGCCCAAAATCTCTCTATTGGCCAAATCTCAGGCCAATTCGGAGGTTTCAATGTTTTTTCAACAAATTCTACATCATTTTCGCGATGCCAATCCCAGCACATGGCGAGCGTAATGACACGAAGCCAAATCGGGCCAGAATAATGTACGACCCCAATGCTTTTTAATGAGGGGCAGCACTCGCTCTTGAAGGCATTCTTTCTTGTAAATAGTTTAGTTAGTTAGTTTATTTATTCACTCAAAACATAACAATTACATTATATAATACATTAAAGTCCGTATATAAGAATTTATGCTGAGATCGTCAAAAATTATAAAAAAAAAAACAAAACAACAATAAAAAATAACTAAATAAATGTTATTTCCAATAGGGATCGTCATAACAAAATAAATGTAATTAAAACATATATAACATAACGTTATCCATCAAAAGGCTTTTCATCCAATATCGGAATTTAAAGTGCCTTTACGAAAAATGAAACGAACTTTACGAATGGAGATTTTGTCATGCCGCATTGACAAACACTTTGCCAAACCATTACTTTTCGTCCAAATTTTCACAAAAAATTGATTTATTCTGTTTAGAGGACCTTTGACCTTTCATTATGGTGTAAAATTGCGGCCCAGGAAGGGTTTTTTAGTCAAGTTTGACATACGTTTCGTCGTCCATAATAATGCATTGGTAATTTTTACTCAAAATTTGGTCGTACAATTTTCGAGCTCGAGTTTTGACGGCAGATACCTGGGTTTTAGTGCATTTCGGTTGCTATTGCTTATTGTAAGTTACCAGTGTGTTAGGCTCGTTAGGAAGTACAGCATTTTTTCGCACAATCACGTATCGACATCTCCTTTTTTCGAGCAAACTGATCGCAAATCTTCTTATCCAAATTGGGACGTGACGGACCGCGTTTTCTACCGCGACCAGGCAGATCTTTTAAACTCTGGTTTCATACCAAACCGCTTGATTGTATATTGTAAACTGCCTTTAAGCTAACTAACTCTCTCCTGTCTAGCTATTTTTCTCATAGTCATACATATCAGATCCTTTGCAGTATTTGGTCACAATAGAAAGTCGTTGTTCTTCTGATAGGCTCTTCATCTTGGAGTTTCAAGGAATTAAATGTATTTTTTCAATTGAGTTTCAATATTCAATTATACAATTGATAGATTGAGATATGAGACCTGACATAAAACACTGTGGCCTCATTCTCAAAGCAGTACAAACATGTTTCCATAAATAACGATACGGTCTTTAAAGAGTTACAATATATATATATATATTTTCATATACTTAGTTACAATCTTTACTTCTTTAAGAGCGTTTATACCTGCAGAGCTGGTAACGTTGCATTTTTGTTAGTTTTTCTCGATTATTCCATAAAAATTGAATGAAAATTTGAAATGTGATCAATAAGAATTGTTCTTAATATATAAGTTAATGTGTCAACTGCAATAATTGTTCGTGATATGACTTTTATTTTCTTTAAAAACCGTTAGGTAATAATTTGTTCGTTTTTAAAGAAAATAAGTCTATCACTAATAATTATTGCAGTAGACACATAAACTTACGTGGGCAGGTCCAAAAGTTTCAGGCCTAACAAAAAAAAGAACTACATATATTCACAAAACTTCTTTTATTTTCCGATATATTCTCCCTCTATTTCAATGCACTTTTCAGATTGAATTGAAATAGAGGAAGACTATATCGAAAAATAAAAGAAGTTTTGTAAATATATATATTTTTTTTGTTCTGTTAGGATCTGCAATCTGTCCCTTCGGGACATTCGGCAGGAGGTCAAGTGCGTAATAAATGTCTTGGACAGTGCGCATCCAGTGACGCGCCTGTGTTTATGCAATTATTTCAGTAGGTCTTGCGTGGTTCTCCTCTTCAGCCGACGAAAAGTGGTGTGTTCCTTCATCAGGTCACAAGCCAATTTATTGGGATGGTTTTGTATCCTCGTCCTGTATCTTAGTATGCATGACTGAATCTCTTCCCTTACAGTTGGAACACCCAAGTCATGGTGTATTCTTGTATTTTAGATATACCAAGGATGATAAAGACTGGATTAGCAATCGCCATAGTACAGATCGTCCGCAGAAAAATAGTTCGATTATTAAATCTAGATGGCGCTGAAATATAGCCCGAGGCTTTGAAAGCAAAACAATAAGACTACAGATGTTTCATATTACTACAAATGTATTATTTTTCAAAAATATTGCATGATAATACATTTGCAGTAATATGAAATATCTGTAGTCTTATTGTTTTGCTTTCAAACCCTCGCGAGGCCTCGGGCTATTAGTCAGCGCCATCTAGATTTAATAATCGAACTAATTTTCCGCGGCCGATCTGTATTATGGCGATTGCTAATCCAGTCTGTATCATCCTTGGATATACCAAGGAGCTTTGACAATCATACGCAGTACTTTGGATTTGTATCGCTGGATAATATCAATGTTTGAATTTGCAGATGTACCCCATAATTCTAGGCCATATGTCCAAATTGGTTTAAGGATGCACTTGTATAAAAGTATTTTGTTTTCCATGGAAAGTTGGGATCTGTTGCTCATAAGCCAGTATATTTTGCGTTGCTGTAGGCTCAGAGCCTTGCGCTTTGTGAAAATATGGGTTCTCCATGTCAAACGTCGATCCAAATAAAGGCCCAAATATCTGGCTACGTCTGCTTGAGGTATTTTGGTTCCGTTGCCAGCTCAGCAGGTACAAACGTTCTTAAGATTTTGTAACTAACGATGAGCAAAGCCAACACCTGGTCCCAGTTGCATAACAATGAACAACTTATATTACAAGCGGAACTCCCTTTCTAGTTGATATAACTAAAGCGAGAGTTCCGCTTGTAATATTAGTTGTATTTTGTTATGCAACTGGGCCCTGTTCAATGGCCAAGCAGGACGCGTCGGAATGTCACAATTGATATGGGCTTCGGTAAATAACTCGTACGTCAAATGATTTTCAGAGATTTTTTTTATTTATTAAACTTTGGTTAGCATAGCACTTATATTATGTATGACATTAGGTTCCTCATAAGGATTTCTTCCTGCTTCCTACATTTTAACATACATACAGTGGTGGTCATACAATTAAGAACGATTTGAAGTTTCCGATTTTTTTTTATCTAAATCATGTCATATGTCTAGTTGTGTTCCTTCTTAGAAGTAACAAGTTATGTTATAAAATAGCCACATGGATAGAGCAAACGGGATTAAGAATAATAGTGTATAATTGCTAACATTTTTTTTTACAAATTTTATTTGTTCTCTATACTAATAAATTCAAATAGTAATGAAGCTGGACAAATAATTAAGAACGATTTATTAAACTGCTCGAGAGTTGTTTTATATGAAACTTAGATTAAATAAATCATATTAATGTGAAGTTGGTATAGAAAAAAAAAGCAATTTAATACATTTGAATTAAAATTAATAGTTAGTAGCATGTCCACGGCTTTTAATTACGGCTTTACACCGGCGAGGCATTGAATCTATCAATTTTTGACATTTCGCAAGAGAAATAGAGTTCCATTCTTCTAAGAAAACGTCGTACAGCTCTCTCAAATTGCCACACTGTCGATATGAAACCTTTTTCTTGACTTCGCACCAAAGATGCTCTATTGGGTTAAAATCTGGGCTGTTGGCTGGCCAATCTAAGACAGAAACTGATTGTGATGTGAGGAATTCCTTAACGGTGCGTGCAGTATGCTTTGGATCATTGTCGTGCTGGAATGTCCAAATAACCGGAAGCACGTCTTCGGCATATGGTAACATTGTTTCTTGCAGTATATTTTTGTATTGGAATTGATCCATGTTTCCTTCTATCAGCCTAACAGGTCCAACGCCATGTCCAGAAAAGCACCCCCAAATTTTCACATTTCCCCCGCCATGCTTTAATGTCACTTTTGTGTACTTCGGGTCGAATGCTTTATTCGGAGGGCGTCGTACATATCGTTTTCCATCAGAACATACCCTATTTATTTTTGTCTCGTCAGAAAAAAGAACGTTTTTCCACTGTCTGACTGTCCAGTTTTCATACCTTCTTGCAAATGCAAGTCGGGCTTGCCTATGACATCGTTTCAACATAGGCACCTTCCTTGCTATCCTTCCGTTCAACTTATTTTCTACCAAACGCCTTCGAATAGTGCGTGCAGAGATTGCTGAAGGGTTGTTTTCGCCAAAATATTCTTTTCTCAACTCATTAGACCCTTTAAAAGGATTTTGTTTTGCCAAACGAACGATATTTCGATCATCTCGACGAGATGACTTTCTCTGTCTAGGTCCACGTGGAACGTTTGAAGTAGTTTGATACGTGGAAAAATGCTTTACGGCATGGAAAACCATTGTTTTTGAACATTGCAGATGATCGGCTATCTTTTTATACGACCAATTCTTCTCGCGAAGTTTGATTATTACTTTTCTTGTAGATTTATCACAACTTTTATTTTTCCCCATTGTTTTTTTACGAAGTAATCACTTTTAAGACTTTAACAGCACGAAATGGCGCCAAAATTATACGAATAATAATCTACAACCACAGAGCCACACAGTGTTCTCTATTTTAATTTGAAAAAATAATAAACTATTCAGCGTTCTTAATTACGTGACCAGCCAGTAAGTACTAATACTAGGTTCAGATCGAATGTATAAAGTTTCTCTATTAATTTTTTAACCAACTATGTTGCATAAATGAATGTACCGGTAGTACGGAAAAGTTTCGCAATACCGAGAGAAATAAAAAAAATACGGGCAATTAGTTATACTTGTTACTTTGAAAAAATCATCTCAATAAATAATCGTTCTTAATTATATGGCCACAACTGTATATGAAACTGTTGAGGCTAGAATGCACGACTTTTTTTTTTTTTTTTACTTTCGGCGTACGAAAGGAGACTTAGCGCCATCTAGTGGCGAGTAGATCTGTTTCCCAATTAAAGACTTTATCGTTATTTATGGAAACAAGTAAAACATTGAGCATTTTGTATTACCAGTTTGTTACTGAAAAAAAAAGTACAGTTACGTGATCCTTGACTCTTTCAAGTAATAATTTATGTTATTTCTTTCTAATTTTGTTTTTCTTTTGCCAGTTTTCTCACTTTACTTTTTATGTTCTTCATTAGTTTCTGGACAGTGTTTTTTCCCAATGTTTTTAATGTGCGGTTCCAATCCTTCTTCAATTGTACGATGTCATCTGTTGGTTGAACTTGTTTTCTTAGCTTTGCTTTCATCAGAGCCCAAAATCTCTCTATTGGCCAAATCTCAGGGCAATTCGGAGGTTTCAATGTTTTTTCAACAAATTCTACATCATTTTCGCGATGCCAATCCCAGCACATGGCGAGCGTAATGACACGAAGCCAAATCGGGCCAGAATAATGTACGACCCCTATGCTTTTTAATGAGGGGCAGCACTCGCTCTTGAAGGCATTCTTTCTTGTAAATACATAGTTTAGTTAGTTAGTTTATTTATTCACTCAAAACATAACAATTACATTATATAATACATTAAAGTCCGTATATAAGAATTTATGCTGAGATCGTCAAAAAAAAAATGTTATTTCCAATAGGGATCGTCATAACAAAATAAATGTAATTAAAACATAATTACCAATATTAAAATTATGTCAAGAAAAAATTGTCTGAAAACTCAAAGAATACAGAGGGTTATCCATCAAAAGGCTTTTCATCCAATATCGGAATTTAAAGTGCCTTTACGAAAAATGAAACGAACTTTACGAATGGAGATTTTGTCATGCCGCATTGACAAACACTTTGCCAAACCATTACTTTTCGTCCAAATTTTTCACAAAAAATTGATTTATCCTGTTTAGAGGACCTTTGACCTTTCATTATGGTGTAAAATTGCGGCCCAGGAAGGGTTTTTTAGTCAAGTTTGACATACGTTTCGTCGTCCATAATAATGCATTGGTAATTTTTACTCAAAATTTGGTCGTACAATTATCGAGCTCGAGTTTTGACCGCAGATACCTGGGTTTTAGTGCATTTCGGTTGCTATTGCTTATTGTAAGTTACCAGTGTGTTAGGCTCGTTAGGAAGTACAGCATTTTTTCGCACAATCACGTATCGACATCTCCTTTTTTCGAGCAAACTGATCGCAAATCTTCTTATCCAAATTGGGACGTGACGGACCGCGTTTTCTACCGCGACCAGGCAGATCTTTTAAACTCTGGTTCATACCAAACCGCTTGATTGTATATTGTAAACTGCCTTTAAGCTAACTAACTCTCTCCTGTCTAGCTATTTTTCTCATAGTCATACATATCAGATCCTTTGCAGTATTTGGTCACAATAGAAAGTCGTTGTTCTTCTGATAGGCTCTTCATCTTGGAGTTTCAAGGAATTAAATGTATTTTTTCAATTGAGTTTCAATATTCAATTATACAATTGATAGATTGAGATATGAGACCTGACATAAAACACTGTGGCCTCATTCTCAAAGCAGTACAAACATGTTTCCATAAATAACGATACGGTCTTTAAAGAGTTACAATATATATATATATATATATATATTTTCATATACTTAGTTACAATCTTTACTTCTTTAAGAGCGTTTATACCTGCAGAGCTGGTAACGTTGCATTTTTGTTAGTTTTTCTCGATTATTCCATAAAAATTGAATGAAAATTTTAAATGTGATCAATAAGAATTGTTCTTAATATATAAGTTAATGTGTCTACTGCAATAATTATTCGTGATATGACTTTTATTTTCTTTAAAAACCGTTAGGTAATAATTTGTTCGTTTTTAAAGAAAATAAGTCTATCACGAATAATTATTGCAGTAGACACATTAACTTACGTGGGCAGGTCCAAAAGTTTCAGGCCTAACAAAAAAAAGAACTACATATATTCACAAAACTTCTTTTATTTTCCGATATATTCTCCCTCTATTTCAATGCACTTTTCAGATTGAATTGAAATAGAGGAAGACTATATCGAAAAATAAAAGAAGTTTTGTAAATATATATATTTTTTTTGATCTGCAATCTGTCCCTTCGGGACATTCGGCAGGAGGTCAAGTGCGTAATAAATGTCTTGGACAGTGCGCATCCAGTGACGCGCCTGTGTTTATGCAATTATTTCAGTAGGTCTTGCGTGGTTCTCCTCTTCAGCCGACGAAAAGTGGTGTGTTCCTTCATCAGGTCACAAGCCAATTTATTGGGATGGTTTTGTATCCTTGTCCTGTATCTTAGTATGCATGACTGAATCTCTTCCCTTACAGTTGGAACACCCAAGTCATGGTGTATTCTTGTATTTTAGATATACCAAGGATGATAAAGACTGGATTAGCAATCGCCATAGTACAGATCGTCCGCAGAAAAATAGTTCGATTATTAAATCTAGATGGCGCTGAAATATAGCCCGAGGCTTTGAAAGCAAAACAATAAGACTACAGATGTTTCATATTACTACAAATGTATTATTTTTCAAAAATATTGCATGATAATACATTTGCAGTAATATGAAATATCTGTAGTCTTATTGTTTTGCTTTCAAACCCTCGCACAGTGGTCTCGCGTCCTAACTAACGCGGTCATAAGTACATTTACTAATCAAAAGTTAATATTTTGGTGCAATTCTAATTATTTGGCTCAAAAATTAGTTTTTAAGTAACAAATTAACAATTATACTATTATTTAAAATACTTAATAGTGTAAAAAATCTGACAAATAATAGAGTAGAAAAGCAATAAATATGAGTGGTTAAAAATAGTTATTTGTTATACAAGGGGGGAAAGTTGTATTTTACCTGCGAGTGTCCATTTGAAACACAAGCTATTGAAAGGATTCTATGATTGACCACGAGCGAAGCGAGTGGTTCAAAAATAGAATCCTTTCGATAGCGAGTGTTTCAACACACGAGACGTAAAATAAATTTTCACCCGTGTATAACACAAAACTTTTCACCTCACTACAGCGAGGAAAATAAGAAAAAGGGTTTGTACTATCAATTATTATTTATTTCTTTACTCAAAATAATTAATTGAAAAGTTTTGACTTAAGTTTTTTTTATTATTTCGGATGCGTTTTGTTCGCACATCGACTTACTTGGACTGTCAGAACATTTTATCCGTTTTTGTAACAAGAATGAAGGTTAATGTTGAATGCTGATATTTATGAATTAAAACAAAGTTGTAAGACTGTATTTAGTGTTTTGTACTCGATGCAATTCATTAATTGTGATGTTAAAAATTCAGCACTTTTAACGTTTTACGTTTTGTTAGCTGTCAAATAAATATCGCGTAAGCTGCCTTCAAATGTCAAAACTCTTTCTTCACATGTGGATAAAAAGCGATTTTCTCAATAGATGTCAAACAAACAAAAAGGGCTTTCCGAGCTAGTGAGGTGAAAATGAAATGAAATGCAGTAACAACAGTAAAAATCCACTTTATTCAATATTAACAAGTTAAAATATATTAATTCAAAATATTATTCAAAAAAGGTACATTTCATATTGCACAAAATTAAACCATGGCATGGCCTTAAAGTTAGTTTACCTTAGTACTAATCTCAAAATTCTAACAGACTAAGAACTGCTTTAGATAGAACAAATTTATTTTTCTTGGGTAGCTTTCTAAGACCCGTGATGAGTGGGTCTGAGTTTAATAACAATCGGTTTAAAAGATCAGTGTTGGTTGCTAATCGTGAAACTTTCCGCATATGATTAAGTCTAAATAATTTAATATTCTTATTCGTTGATTCGGCAGCTTCTTCGGAGAGTTCTCCTATGGACACCATCATTTCGTCTATCACTTGAAACCCGTGAACAAGCACCTTGTGCACTGAAGCAGGCATGTTGTACCACGGATATTCTTGAACAAGCAATCGAACCGTGTCTATCGCGAAGAGTTTAAATTTATTTGAGTCTATTTTGTATCCCGAAGAAAGACAGTGTAAAATAGTACTACACCCGTCTATGACGTCTTTCTTGATGCCAGTTATTGCAGCAGAGACAGCAGAGTTGTCGAAAAACCTCATCATGTTTGGAAAGCTCTGCTAACCTTCTGCGTTGACTCCGTTTGCTACAACCACTGAAATCTGTCTTGGGTTTCCCGATATTTGATATCTCTTGTAGCGCCTGATCTGAAGCCGTGAACACAATGAAATTGGCATTATTCTTTGGCAAATCAACAATTTCAGTTGTCGCTAACCATTCAGCGTGCTCTTTTACTAAATTTTCCAGGCATCTGTTTGCTTTTTTCCAATATTCCATTAGCTTTTTACTAATGTAGCGGGTACGACGACGGATATTTTCTATATCAACATTTTCAACATCTGGCACCATTTCCAGTAGCTTATTCAGGATAAAGTGAGCCTTTTCAGTCTCAGAACCACTCACAGTATGCCAGATTTCCTTTAAATGCATCCGTGAAAAGGATAATTGGATAAAAGTACCTGAAATCAAATAAACCAAAATTAGCATATGTTCATGTTCACTTCGGAGGGCGAAAAATGAATGATTAATTGTAACTATTTGTGGTCTATTTATAGTTTCGTGAGGTTTGGGATCTAGTGAGTAATTTGACAAGTGAAAACCGTAAATAAGTTATGGTCAGTATTTCGGACTTATGACCTACTAGGAGACCACTGTGCCTCGGGCTATTAGTCAGCGCCATCTAGATTTAATAATCGAACTAATTTTCCGCGGCCGATCTGTATTATGGCGATTGCTAATCCAGTCTGTATCATCCTTGGATATACCAAGGAGCTTTGACAATCATACGCAGTACTTTGGATTTGTATCGCTGGATAATATCAATGTTTGAATTTGCAGATGTACCCCATAATTCTAGGCCATATGTCCAAATTGGTTTAAGGATGCACTTGTATAAAAGTATTTTGTTTTCCATGGAAAGTTGGGATCTGTTGCTCATAAGCCAGTATATTTTGCGTTGCTGTAGGCTCAGAGCCTTGCGCTTTGTGAAAATATGGGTTCTCCATGTCAAACGTCGATCCAAATAAAGGCCCAAATATCTGGCTACGTCTGCTTGAGGTATTTTGGTTCCGTTGCCAGCTCAGCAGGTACAAACGTTCTTAAGATTTTGTAACTAACGATGAGCAAAGCCAACACCTGGTCCCAGTTGCATAACAATGAACAACTTATATTACAAGCGGAACTCCCTTTCTAGTTAATATAACTAAAGCGAGAGTTCCGCTTGTAATATTAGTTGTATTTTGTTATGCAACTGGGCCCTGTTCAATGGCCAAGCAGGACGCGTCGGAATGTCACAATTGATATGGGCTTCGGTAAATAACTCGTACGTCAAATGATTTTCAGAGATTTTTTTTATTTATTAAACTTTGGTTAGCATAGCACTTATATTATGTATGACATTAGGTTCCTCATAAGGATTTCTTCCTGCTTCCTACATTTTAACATACATACAGTGGTGGTCATACAATTAAGAACGATTTGAAGTTTCCGATTTTTTTTTATCTAAATCATGTCATATGTCTAGTTGTGTTCCTTCTTAGAAGTAACAAGTTATGTTATAAAATAGCCACATGGATAGAGCAAACGGGATTAAGAATCATCATTAATCATCATTAATTTAAGAGCTTAGCTCTTGTCGGTGGAGTAAACGCCACTCTTTTCGGTTCTCTGCCAGCGTTTTCAGCTCCTGATACGACATGACATTGACTTTTTCCTTGGCTTGGTCTATAAATGACCGTCTCGGTCTTCCCCTGCCTCGCCTGCCTTCTATTTGCCCTTCCAAAATAGTTTTTATGAATAATAGTGTATAATTGCTAACATTTTTTTTTACAAATTTTATTTGTTCTCTATACTAATAAATTCAAATAGTAATGAAGCTGGACAAATAATTAAGAACGATTTATTAAACTGCTCGAGAGTTGTTTTATATGAAACTTAGATTAAATAAATCATATTAATGTGAAGTTGGTATAGAAAAAAAAAACAATTTAATACATTTGAATTAAAATTAATAGTTAGTAGCATGTCCACGGCTTTTAATTACGGCTTTACACCGGCGAGGCATTGAATCTATCAATTTTTGACATTTCGCAAGAGAAATAGAGTTCCATTCTTCTAAGAAAACGTCGTACAGCTCTCTCAAATTGCCACACTGTCGATATGAAACCTTTTTCTTGACTTCGCACCAAAGATGCTCTATTGGGATAAAATCTGGGCTGTTGGCTGGCCAATCTAAGACAGAAACTGATTGTGATGTGAGGAATTCCTTAACGGTGCGTGCAGTATGCTTTGGATCATTGTCGTGCTGGAATGTCCAAATAACCGGAAGCACGTCTTCGGCATATGGTAACATTGTTTCTTGCAGTATATTTTTGTATTGGAATTGATCCATGTTTCCTTCTATCAGCCAAACAGGTCCAACGCCATGTCCAGAAAAGCACCCCCAAATTTTCACATTTCCCCCGCCATGCTTTAATGTCACTTTTGTGTACTTTGGGTCGAATGCTTTATTCGGAGGGCGTCGTACATATCGTTTTCCATCAGAACATACCCTATTTATTTTTGTCTCGTCAGAAAAAAGAACGTTTTTCCACTGTCTGACTGTCCAGTTTTCATACCTTCTTGCAAATGCAAGTCGGGCTTGCCTATGACATCGTTTCAACATAGGCACCTTCCTTGCTATCCTTCCGTTCAACTTATTTTCTACCAAACGCCTTCGAATAGTGCGTGCAGAGATTGCTGAAGGGTTGTTTTCGCCAAAATATTCTTTTCTCAACTCATTAGACCCTTTAAAAGGATTTTGTTTTGCCAAACGAACGATATTTCGATCATCTCGACGAGATGACTTTCTCTGTCTAGGTCCACGTGGAACGTTTGAAGTAGATTGATACGTGGAAAAATGCTTTACGGCATGGAAAACCATTGTTTTTGAACATTGCAGATGATCGGCTATCTTTTTATACGACCAATTCTTCTCGCGAAGTTTTATTATTACTTCTCTTGTAGATTTATCACAACTTTTATTTTTCCCCATTGTTTTTATACGAAGTAATCACTTTTAAGACTTTAACAGCACGAAATGGCGCCAAAATTATACGAATAATAATCTACAACCACAGAGCCACACAGTGTTCTCTATTTAAATTTGAAAAAATAATAAACTATTCAGCGTTCTTAATTACGTGACCAGCCAGTAAGTACTAATACTAGGTTCAGATCGAATGTATAAAGTTTCTCTATTAATTTTTTAACCAACTATGTTGCATAAATGAATGTACCGGTAGTACGGAAAAGTTTCGCAATACCGAGAGAAATAAAAAAAATACGGGCAATTAGTTATACTTGTTACTTTGAAAAAATCATCTCAATAAATAATCGTTCTTAATTATATGGCCACAACTGTATATGAATTTTAAATACTACTTAATCTATCGGAGGGAAATCGTCTATACATATAATGCTAATCCTTCTAGTGTCTTCACACTTGAAAACGCAACATATCGCTGCTTTTAAACGACAGGGCCCACCTTGGGTAAAAACCCAAGGTTTCTTTTCAGTGACTTTGGCGTCTATTTGTGCTTGTGAAATAAATATTATTTTGGTATTAAAAACCAATGTTGAGGCCAGATTCGCGAATTCTTCCGTTGATTGTAATGGCCTTTCTTGGCACCGAGACATGGATCTTTGTCGCACCAAACGCTTTACATTTCCACCGACTCCGTCTATTACTCCTTTGCCGTGCGATGTGGCTGAATACTTCCATGAGAATGCTTTGTTATGTTTCTTAAACAAATCGTATAGTAATCGAACCACAAACTTGTTTTTAAACTCTGAAGATGAACCAGCTCAGGCCTGAAATGTCCGTTTTCCTAAAACGAAAACGGACATTTCAGGCCTGAGCTGTTCCTCTACCATGAGTTACACTAGTTTACAGTGACCGTACTCGCTAGCGACGGCGTAAATGATTTGTATGGAGAATTGTGTACAGTATGCTTAGTATAAGTTTTTACTTCACTTCAATACTTCTCGATCGCGTTTACGTAAAAAATTCAATTACTAGGGAAACATGGACAGCGCCTCCGCGCGCGCGCGTCTATGTTTCCATAGAATTGAAATTTTTACGTAAACGCGATCGAGAAGTATTGAAGTGAAGGAAAACTTATACTAAGCATACTGTACGCTTAGTGTAAGTTTTTACTTCACAAAATACTTCTCGATCGCGTTTACGTAAAAAAATCAATTACTAGGGAAACATGGACAGCGCCTCCACGGCCGCGCGTCCATGTTTCCATAGAATTGAAATTTTTACGTAAACGCGATCGAGAAGTATTTTGGTGAAGTAAAACTTATACTAAGCGCACTGTACGCCTAGTATAAGTTTTACTTCACCAAAATACTTCTCGATCGCGTTTACGTAAAAATTTCAATTCTATGGAAACATGGACGCGCGCACGCGGAGGCGCTGTCCATGTCTCCCTAGTAATTGTTTTTTTTACGTAAACGCGATCGAGAAGTATTTTGGTGAAATAAAACTTATACTAAGCGTACTGCGCCTCTAGTGGTCACTTACGGAAGTACAATTCTCCATACAAATCATTTACGCCGTCGCTAGCGAGTACGGTCACTGAAAACTAGTGTAACTCATGGTAAAGGTACCGAAGGACCGCCACTCCAAATTACGTCAGTAATGTTTTCGTCTTTATTATTTGATATTATTAAATCGTACAAATGATTAATGAAGACAAAAATGGAAGTTTTAATTTTTTTTTTTTTCCCGTTGTAATCGTTTCTTTTCCTCGCATGTGCTCTTAATTCTTCTGCTGCTTTGGCGTTAACTTGTCTTTGTTTCTTCTTTGAAT